>NW_019168470.1:11116538-11716538 GCF_002303985.1 Durio zibethinus
AATATAAAAAGCTCGTGAATTAATACAAAAGAATAAAATAAGTTCAATGTTGGAAAAACTTTATTATTGTAAAACAATTTTCTTAAGTTAATCTATTTCTCAAAACCAATATTATCAAAATTGTATTAAGTCCAAACTGAATAAGTTCACTTTAAAAACAGCAATTGGACTTTCATTTAAGCCTAAATAAATAATCTTTAAAGATAGATTTAGTTTGAGAAATATGAAAACAAAGAAAGGTTTGTTTAAGCTTTGAAAATCATATTATTTATTTAATACCAAAATATAAAACTTAAGAACATGTACTAAATAAATCTTTTTCAAATTTTTGATCAAGTTTATTTAGCTTTAATGTTTTGTTATTTCAAAATAAGGATCAATTCAAGGCTAACAATCTCTCCTTTTTTATATGACAAAACTTAAAGATAAATTTGCTTGATAAAAAAAACTTTTTTTAAGACATTTAAGATTTTGAAAAACATTTTGAAAAACTCCTCCTTAAACAATGCAAGGCAAAAATCCCCTTCAATTAATGCATCTTAATCAATACAACTCAACAAACATATGTTAGTCAAATATATGAAATAAGAACAATAAAACATATGCATGGCAAGCACAAGTAAATTTGTCCATATGATATTTCGCTCCCTTTTTGTCATAGCAAAAGGCATGAGCATATTAATAAGCAAATAAATACAAAAATGCATCATTAACAAATATATTCATGAAACATTTCTCCTTTCTTTTGTTTATGCTCTTTATACCAAATGTTTAAACTCCTATATCAATTGCAATAAGCATACAAGAAGAAATATCTCTAAAATCTCTCCCCTTTTTTGTCATTTCAAAAAAAGAGAGATCAATTTAAGGCATAAAACAAAATGCTTGATACCAATAATATCAAGAGTATTTTGAATACATGTATTCAAGTGCAATATGCACAATGAAGTTCACATACATGTATTCAAGCATAAAAGCATAAATGTATCCAATTTTAGCATTTTAGCACAAGTCATCAAATTTATTACATGAAATTTATAAGCAAAAGGGTAATGAATGATATGCAATCTATTCATAAATCGTGCTATCATAAGATGTGCTTATAACCTAAAACATCAATAGCAATTAAGCATAAATTCAAGCACATGCATACAAGCTCATACCAATTGTTATGGATACCAATTGTTAAAGATATGTTATGATAAAGCATACCAATTGTTATCACAAAACAAATCAAACCAAATTGTATTCTAAGATTTCTCCTCAATTCAAAATAAGGATTAATCAATATAAGGCACACACAATTTTGCATGAGAGGTATAAGTTATATCAAGGATAGGCACATAAATAAGCATCTATGAAAGTTAAAAAAAATCTTTAGCAATTTTGATATCAATTGTTACCAATTGTTAACAATTTTATTCAACAATTTTCATAGAACAAACATACTTTAAGCATATGAAAGATTCATTTAATATACCCATAAATGATAATAGTAATCTTTCATAAGCTATCCTATCTAAATAAGAACCAAAAGCTCATATGTATATAATAAATCATAAATACAAATGAACAATAAGGTTTAATCATCATGTCCTAACAAAGATTATATAAACATGATTTTTCAAATGTGATAAGCACATATACTATAGCAAAAAAATAATGAAAGCATAATTATTCAATTATAATCCAAATTATTTCAATGCATAGCAATGTACTTAATCTAAGCATATACAAGTAATTAAACATATATTTATTTCAAACAAAATCAGACAATCATATACAAGAACATTTCAAAACATGTATAGCAATATACCAAAAAAAATGTAAACCTTTAGACACAATATGGTACAGGCTATTCAATGGACTCAATCAATGAACATGTTCAAAGAAATTAATCTATTTAACTCATATCCATGTCTAAAGATTCAAACAAATATTCATGCGATAAAAACTAGTAATCAAAGCAATCAAGAACTAGGCATGAATATTAATCAATCCAAGCATTTAACAAAGTTAAGATAAATTCTATCAAGTAGCTTCGTGATTAATTTGTGCAATGTGTTCATATGTTCTAGCACAATATCTCATTTTTGCACGCAATCAAAGTGAACACGTATAGACATAGTATAGAGTCAATACAATTACCTCCATCATTGTCAAGCTATGCTGTTGTGATCATTATAGTTGAGTAAGGCTTTAAATTCTCCATTCCACATCATTTGAGCTAGTCTTTGATGTATTTGGGCTTGATTGATGAAGATGACTTGCTTTGCTTATTCCATTTGAAATTCAAAAAATGTAGGCTCATTCATGCTCATTTCAAGTTCTCCTAGCATAGATTTAAAAAAAATTTTGACAAAAGATTTTCATTAGAAGCACCAAGAAAATCAATTGATAAAAATTATACAAATTGTTAGAAAACAATTCCATATTCTAAGTCATTATGGGCAAAAGAAAATTTATTCATTAAGCACAAGTTGCCAATTATAAGGGAGATATATACTTAAGCTAGAGGCCATATATCAATTTAAACATCAAATAGCGTAAGAATGACACTAAAGCAAATGTTCTCATGTAATGTGCAACAATCAAACCTTTTAGATCATTTATGAACATAAAATAGTCATATTTAATATTCATATATATTCAATAAATCACCAAAGAATATGTAAAAATATATTTTAGGTCATATGAAAACTAAAAACTCAAGGAATATATATTTATCATCAAAAACATATTCAAGAAAATTTTAGCACAAAAGCATAAATATGTCTACACATATTATAAGCCATAATCAACAATGACTTAAGCTAAAAATAAGCATCATAAGAAATTCATTTACTTAAGTCATGTTGCAACAATTTCAAGTCAATAAAAATCACATTTATCATATATGCTTACACTCGACAAGAACAATAGATGAACTAATAACACATATCATTTATAGGCAAGTAGCTCATCATATTCAAAATCACAAATCAAGAGATATATCAATTGAGCACAAAAATCCAAAATATTTCACAAAATTAATGAATCAATTTAGCACATGAGCAAGTATATTTAAAAATATTTTTAAAATAAAAATTTTTTTAAGTATTTTCAAATCATAAGCATTAAGATGAAGTTGAATTAATGATCATATGACCGCATATCTTGACCAAAAACATAGATGAATAATAAATCAATATATATTACTTAAGCACATAAAGTTCATCAATTTTTAAAATCACAAATCAAGAATTAAAACAATTGAGAATAAAATAATCAAGTTTAAATAATATTTCACAAAATCCAAGCATTATAAACAAGTTAAGCAATTTTAAACAACATGGTCATATAGGCATGTTCAACAATTACAGATTAACATGCATAAAAATCACAAAATCATTTCCATCATGCTAAAATCATTCAAACAAATATATTTATGCAAATGCCATAGGATAATCCATTCAAAGCTTAATATGTCTAGGATTTTGATTTTTGCACTTTAAAACTCATTTTTGCTTGAAAAATACCTTAAAAGATCTCATAACTAGTCAAGCTTATTTTTAACCATCTTTGAACCATTTCAACAAGTTTCAAATGACAAAACAAAGTTGTTCAAGTGGTCATTTGGCATTAGAAACAAGGAAATAAAAAATGTCAACTCTTAATCCCATATTTCCTTAAAAAAATACTATTAAAATGAGAAAATATGTTTAAACAAATTAAACTATTCAAACCATTTAAAAAAGTTTTATATCACACTTTGAAAAAGTCCAAATGGTTTTTATGGCCATAAATGTTCAAAAATAAGATTTGATATTTTAAGCTTTAACATCCTTTGAAACTTGCATGTAGCACTTATGAAAATTTTAAACCATTGCAAGTTATCAAGTTGTATTTGTTTGAACAAGTTTAAATTATTGAATTCAAGATATTCAAATTCATTTTACGATAAAAAGCTTGTTAAAATAAAATTTCATATTTTATGGCTTGACTCTAGCAAAAATAATTTTCAAAGCAAAACATAAAGTCTCAAAATCATTAAGTTTTGAGTGCTCCCCTAAGTTTGTGCATAAATATAAAAAAAATTTAACACATAAATAATCACACCAAACACCAATAACAATTTACAAAGCATGCATGGTATCATCAATATCCAACATTCATACACACAATTATGCATAAGCACAAGTTCTCAAGAATGTTAATTTCACAAATAATATCAAAATATCAAGATCATTTATGCAATCTCAATATTAAGAGCATTCATATGTAATTCCACAAATTCATTAGAGTATTCATGAATTCTCCTAAAAATATATCTCAAGCAAATAAGTATGACACACAATATCAACAAGCATGTGAAATATATTAAAATCATAAAAAAAAATGCATACTCAATTTAAGCTTACATTTTCTCAAGATTATGTAACCTATGTCTTGTAATCAATGTCAACCAAAATTTTCATAATCAATCAAGCATTCAAATTTCATCAAGAATAAGTAACCAAATTCAAATTCTCTTCAAATAAAAATTTAGAAGTTATCCATCTCCATTATGTGTCTACAGTATTCAATCTTCAATCTCGCATTATAGCTCATTGCTCTAGCACACCTACAAGAAACAATCTCATTTGAATTTTTGTATCCAAATTGCTTTGGGTCCTTGAAAGTTAGTGACTAAGTCTTTTGTTCATTTAGGAACCTATACTTACCTAATTCTAAATGAAACTTTTCTTCTAATAAGACAAGTATGTACAATATGACCATAAAAATTACAAAAATTGCATTCAATCATTTTTGCACTTAAACTTTTATCTAAAAACTCTTGTTTTTCATTCATCAAAACATTAAAAAAAATTTTCAAATCAAAATTTTCTTTTTTTAAAATTTCATACCTATTTTGAGAGGTTTCAAAATCTATTTTCAATTTTGCATTTTCTTTTTCCAAAACATTTTTTGCATTCATTAAAAAATCATTCTCTACATTCAACTTTGAAACTATTTTCTTATATTTCCTCTTCATTGATTCACATTCAACATATAGCTTATTATAAGTATCTTGTAATTCATCAAACACATATGAATTTGAACCAATAGAATTAAAGGTTACCTCCAAATCTTCAAGAGCCATAAGGCATGATGTATTTTGGTTAGATTGTTGTCTTTCATATATTTTATCCAACTATTCTCATATCTCATTTGAGGTTGGACACTTTGATACCAAATTGAATTTATGAGAGTTAAGAGCTTCATATAATAAGCACTTGGCCTTGGCATCATCCATCACTTGCCTTATGTAGTTTGCATTATTTAAAAAGAATTTCAAGTCCTTTTTAAACTACATTCCAAGCTCTAAAATCTTGGGCCATTAAGAACATCTTCATCATCCTTCCCCAATCACAAAATTCAAATTTATCAATGATAGGAGCTTTGAAGACTTCCTTACCATCTTGAAATCAAAATTAAGCTATAAGATCTTTACTCAAGGTGGTTAAACCTACAAAAAAAGAATAAAGCTTTGATACCAATTGTTAGCTTTATAGGTGAGATGATGATCCAAGAGAGGGGTGAATTGGATTTCTCCAAATTCTTCCCAAATAAATGATTTCAATATAATTGGATGAAATTAAAACCAATATCAAAATATGATGCAAACAATAATGAATTGATGAACTATAAGCAAATATGAACTATAATCAAAATAAAGAGATAAGGATAGAAAAATCAAACACAAGAACTTATAGAGGTTCGATCATTCTCCACTAGGCACCTGTGTCATCTCTTTTAGTTGTCCACACCAAGGATTCAATCCACTAATTGAAGAAAAACTCTTACAAAATACAAAACTATCTTGTACTAAATCTCTATCTTTTTCTCAAGGCTTAGATAGCAACCTCTACCCTTACATTATCAAGAGGACACCTCACATCTTGCTTACAAGAAACTCAAATAATTTTTGCAAACTAAAATACCTCTCAAGGTTGAGTGTTTACCTAATAAAGTATAAAGAAAATGATGAATGAAACATAACACTATTTTGGATACAAGAAATACAAATGATATTTAAGTTAAGCTCTAAAAATTTTTGATTCTAAGAGAAAATGAAAATATAATTTGTTGGCACTTGCTTTCTTGCTTCATCAACCTTTTTGGTGTGTTGGAGTGGTCAATATATAGAAAAAATGAAGAACTAGTCATTGGAGATGCTTGGGAGAATAAAATAGCCATTGAAAGCTTGAGAAAATAGTTGTCGGACACATCCTGGGAATGACTTGATTGATCCCTTCTATGAAGGGATTGATTGGTTCATGTTTTGGAACCAATTTGCTTTTGAAAATCATGACCCAATTAATCCCTTTATGTAGGAGATCGATTGGTTCAGGGGGTGATCGATCCCCTACATAGGGTGATTGATCATTTCTTGCCATTGCAACAAAAAATTTGCTCCTAGGTAAAAAAGCAATCAATCCCTTCCCTGAGGGCATCGATCTTGTCCAAGCTAGGTGGTTGTCTTCTATTTTGTACTCTACTCACTAATTTGATCATATCTTGAGTTATACAAATTCAAATCATAAACCGTTTAAAGATTTAGAAACTAGACTTAAAGGGCTTTCTATCCATATAAAATTATAGTGAATTTTCAAAGCTATCCCATATGTAGTTTTTAGACAACTACAAAATGTCTAGTAAAAATTCAAAATCTTTTCTTAAAAAATTTGGATTTTGATTTTGTTTGATCCATTAGAAAGTAGACTCAAAGAGATTTTCAACCATATACAATTGAAATATTAAAACCTTGTGAATTAATACAAAAAAATAAGACAAGTTCAATGTTGGAAAAACTTTGTTCTTGTAAAACAACTTTCTTAAGTTAATCTATTTCTCAAAACCAATATTGTCAAAATTGTATTAAGTCCAAAATGAATAAGTTCACTTTAAATAACAATTGGACTTTCATTTAAGCTCAAATAAATAATCTTTAAAGATAGATTTGGTTTGAGAAATATGAAAACAAAGAAAGGTTTGTTTAAGCTTTAAAAATCATATTTTTTATTTGGTACCAAAATATAAAACTTAAGAACATGTACTAAATAAATATTTTTCAAAATGTTGATCAAATTTATTTAGCTTTAATGTTTTGTTATTTCAAAATAAGGATTAATTCAAGGCTAACATTTAATATTTTTTTATAAATAATCCTTATATTTTCTTTAGCTTTTAAATATATTTTGCAAAAGAAATGTAAAAAAATATATAAATACCAAAACAACTTCAAAAAAGTTTCTTTTATACATTAAGTTTCTCTTGTATATCACTTTATCTTAATTTAAAATCAATTTTAAAATAATTTATTTTTTCTAATTTATTTGTAATTAATATGAGTAGTTAAATTTATCGTAACTTTTAAAAAATTATTGAATATCTTTAATATTTTTATAAATAATCCTTGCATTATCTTCAGTTTCTAAATATATTTCACAAAGGAAATGTGAAAAAATATGTATAAATACAAGAACAACTTCAGAAAAGTCCTTATTATTGATAGTTCTTAGTTATATAGCTTTTCCAATATCCAATTAAGTTAAACATATTTCTCTGTATTATTAATTAGTTTCTCTTTTTATTAGTCTATTCTTACTATAGGAATTAACATACTTTTTCTAATGATAGGTACTATTTCACTAAATGTACTATTCATTCCATCAGGTAGGATTTTTTTTCAAATCAGCTATATTTTTTTTTATCGGTGTTGTTGCAAACTTTTTTTTTTTGTGGATTCTTCACTCAATTAGGTAATATATTGTCTTCTAACTAATTATTTATTCAATATTCTCCATTCATATAAAATAAAAATGATGCTCTGATTAATTGATATAATAGAGTTATGTACCCTAAATAGAAACTTATGTGCTAGTTGTACATTCAAAAAGTGAATAATTTCTAAACTCATATCGCCATTGTGAAACATATAACACAATTTCAAATTAAGAGATTATTTTTCATAAAAAATAAAATTAAAAAAATAATTTAGGAATAGTCTCATCAGTAATATTAATTTCAAATTCATTTATATCTTAGCTTAAAAAAACTCAAAACCATAAAAGATTTCACCAAGATTCCTGAAAAAGAAGATATGAATTCTATGATAACTCTGTAATTATGGAACAGAGAATTCCTTATAACCTTCAGCAAAATTTAAAAAGAAAACCTTATTTTTATTATGATTTGATATTTTAATTATATTATTTATAAGTTACGTATATTTTGAATATATAAATAATTCAATAATATTAATTTTTATTTTTATTTAAATTTAAACAAAATAAAAATAATATGTGCATCATACGGGTAACAAACTAGTGTTTATTAATATGATCAACAATTTTATCTATAAAAAATTAAGCACGCTTAATATGTTCATGAAAAAAATATATGTTTTGAAAGAGAGTAATATCTAAAAGTAAAAAGTGGATAGTTTTTTGTTTAATAAGAAATTCTTTTTTAAAGTAAGAAGAACTGGAAAAAAAGTGGGCAGTTTTTTTTTTTTGGTAAATTAGTAGTTATTCTTTTAAAGTGAGAAGACCTAAAACCGAGTGGGTAGTTTTTTTAAATGAGTACGTATCCTTAATTTTATATTTTATATCTTATATTTTACAATAATCTTTTAAATTTTTTCACATAATGGGTAATCAAATTCTAGTTTTATTTGGTCTTTTTATAAATTTCTTAATTGAGTTGATGTGACTTAACTCATGACATAAACTTAGTCAAGCATTTTATACAAAGCTCGACAACCATTATATTGGTGGAATAAAAAAAAACTACTATTTAAATAATATGAAAAACTAAAAAATTTATAATTACTTTTAAATGTGAAAGAGGAAAAAAAAAGGAATAGCTAAATATATACATTTGGCAAGAAAAACTGAACATAGATAAATGGTTTTAAAATGAAAGGAAAAAGTGATTTTGAAAAAATAATTCTTGCTCTACTTTAAAAAAAGTAAATCACTATTATAACTTATTAATATCTATTTATAACTTTTTTATAATTTTTTTGTCAATTTCTCATTTTTTTTATCATTCATGGGTTTTATAATTAATATAGATAATACAATATTTCTAACTTCTATTTTGATTACTTTGAGATAGATGATTAGAATTAGAATTATTTTTTTAAAATAATTTTATTATCACGCTTTTAGTTTAATTAATAATATTGTGCTTATAATTGTGGTTTAAATGTTGTTTTCATTACCTATTAAATAGTTTTTATTTTTACTAGATTAATTTTCTTTCTTTCTTTTTTTTTTTTTTGTTTTTTGCAATTACCATTTGTTATCTTTTAAGTGTCACACTATATTTGGATTAAGGGGAGGGGAATGAAAGGAAAAAAAAATAAATGAAAGTAATGGAAACAAAAAAACCCTTTTTTTGTTTAGACAAACTTTTAATTTAAAGGAAAAGAAAGATGTGAAAACTCAATAACATTTGATTTCTCTTGTAATTCTCACTTTTTTAATACCCAATTTGGAAGAAAAGCTAAGTAAAGGAAAGTTGAAAAAATTTTATTTTTATAAAATGACTATTATATCTGTATTTTTATTATGACATCAAATTTGGTTATATAATTGACACTTCTTTCAAAAATAATTTTTTTATGAGTATTTTATATAACATCATAGTTTATAAATATTTTATAATTTTTTAAGTTTTAACAATAAAACAAGCCAAATTACTATTAGAATAAATTAAAAAGCTAAATTAAATACAAAATTAAGAGTAAATCAATAATAAGCTAATACATCTTACCATATTAAACATGCTCAATTTTTTAAAAAAGATTTGTTTATACAAGTTAGGTAGTACAAAGATATATTTGTATATTATATGTTATTTTATAAAAAAAATGTTATAATTGGAAAAAAAATGGTAATGAATTATTTCTTTTTTTTTTCATTATTTATCCAAATAATGATTGTTAGAATTCCTTTCATTTCATTTTCTTTATTACTTTTAATTATCCAAACGAGGGATACATATATCCTTTCTTTTCCTTAAAAAAACTTTCATTTCATTTTCTTTCCTTTCATGTACCAAACATAGTGTAAACACGTATTTGTGTCCAGGCTTAATTGGATTGATTTCCTTTGTATTTTTGTTATTATAGTATATATTATAGGGTATTATGTTATATCATTATTAATGTCACCATTATTATTATTATTTTATTTTCATTTTCTTTCTTTGGTATTTTTGTATATATTATAATATAGTATTATTAATGTCACTAATAATAATAATATTATTATTATTTTATTTTTTTTTCCTTTTTTCCTTTTCTTTTCTTCTTTTTTTTTTTTGTTTTGATCAACACATGAATAGGAAAGGGAATCAGGATCAGAATCCCTTGGTCAAAGTTTAATCAACAAGTGCTAAAATTCTAGACCAAAAATCACATTTGACATAATGCAATCCTAGTATTCAAGCCTAGGATTAATTTTGTCCATTTGTTGAAATTGATCCTAAAAGTACTTATAAATTGGACTAGATTTACAAAGGACAAACACATAAAAATTTTGAAGGAAAAGGGTCTGAAAAATTTTGGGCAGTAAGGGTATTTTGGGAGTTTGATTTTGGGTTTTTGTGTTCAATATGAATTTGTGGGTTTGATTTTAGGTTTCTAGGTTAGAATTAGGGTTCTGGATGATTATGGGAGTGATCAGAGCAAAATTTGAGAGAAATCTGAAAACATTGAAAGAAATCTAAGTTTTTTTAGAAATTTTTGGGTTTTTCTGAATTGGGATGAATTTTTCGATAAAGGTTTAAATTTTTCGATGAAGTTTTAAGTGATTGATTAAATTTTTCGATCACATTCTGGCAAATTTTCCAGAAACCAATGGGTTTTCCAGTTTTCAGTTGAATTTTTGATGATATCCCAGAAACCAATGGAATTCTTAGTTTCTGGTTAAATTTGTTGGTAGGTTCCTGAGGGATATTTAAAAAGAAAGTAGAGAAAATTAGGGATAAAGAGAGATGGGAGTAGAGGGTGTCTGAGGAGAAACACTGAAAATTACTTTTTATATTGACCCGAAACGATGTTGTTTTGGATACTCAGAATCTGCGCGTTGACTCGGTGACTTGCGTGTTGACCTGTGCTCCAACCCGACCCGATCGCAGGTTTTTTATTTTATTTTATTTTTATTTTTTGATTTGATTTTATTTTTAACCCATTTTTTCTAGTTTTATTTTCTATTTCTGCCATTTTATTTCTAAAAGTAAATAAATTTTCTTTAAAAGAAAAGAAAAAAAAAGAAAAAAATGATTTTATAAAGCAAGTAAAAAAAATAAAAATTCTTTTCAAATAAAGTCTTAAAAAAATAAAATATCCTTTCAAAAAAAAATCATTTTCAAATAAAAGTTCTTACAGAATTAAATTCATGAATTCCACCAAACTATTGGGGAATTTTCAAGGATTTACTTTTTAAAATGGAATCCACCAAGCTATTTGAAATTTTCATAAATCAATTTTCCAAAAAATAATAAAAGAAAAAAAATTTTATCCTATAAACTATTGGAGGATTATTTTCAAGTTTTACCAAACTATTGGAAGACTTTACTAATTATTTTGATTAAAACTATATTAATAAATTTGATGATAGAACTTTTCAGAATAGGACACTAGTATTAATGAATACTCTTGAAGTGAAAAAATTATCTTAAATTGCTATCAAACTATTGGGACAATTTTAAGACTAATTTTCAACATTAAATTATTTGGTAAGTCATAAAAATGATCAAGGCTTGGATAATATGAAATCAAACTGGTATCATTTTTTGGATGGTTGTTGTGAGGGTGCTACAATCTTTCTCATGCGCAATTGACTCTCAAACCTAACACCTATTTTTATAGATCAGAACATGTTTCAAATGGATAATCACACTTAAACAAAAAAGATTGGTGGAGACTCCTCTAATCTATGTCTAGCAGTAGGTCCATGAATCTATATGTTATGACAGTTTGGTGACTCCACTGGGGACATTGAGAGTCAAGCTAATAAATGATTTCTTATTATCCAAGCCTCGCTTAATAAATTTGAAATTATTCAATTCCCTTTTATTGCTTATATCTACTTTATTATTTATTTTCTTTTTCATTATGTATACCTGCTTATTTATTTGTTTTTCTTTTTATTCATTGCTTATATTTGCTTAATTATCTATTTATTATATATGTACCTATCATTCATTTACATATGCATAACATAAACCCTCTACCCGGACTCTACGTTTTATGAGGGAGTGAACTACTTATGCCCTCGTGAGATTTTATGTCTCTGTATCGGGCATACAAAACATTCTCACTCAGATTGAACCTTTTTCGCTTGTAGCCTATGATGGATGAGGATTAGGTCTATGATGGACCATGATGTGAGGAACAGTTGGGGAACCTTGTAGAATTAACCCAACCCACATATAGTCAATATTAAGAGCCCAACCAAAGATAAAGCCTTATCTTTCCACCCTTTATAGTCAACCTAAAATTCAAGGTCATATTGTTATCTTACTTGCTATATGATGTTTACTCTATGTTTTATTGAAGTGACTAACTAATTTCTTTGTCTTCTTTTATTTCTTCTTATTTTGTGCACATTCATAAACATGTTTATAGATTGCATAGTATTCTTTCAACAAAAGACTTTATGGACTCCACAAAACGTCAGGTTTGCGCCTTATCTATACTGTTCAAATGTGACTCCCCTATATATGTGAAGATAGAATCAAAGAAGAAACAGCTAGAAGAAGGAGATTATTTACCACTTGGTTATATCTCTACACTACCAAAGGAAGTTTGCCTACTTTTCAAACAGAATGATTTGAAAAACCTAGCAGATATATAAAACAGTATGACTCCTCTAAGGCAAGAAGCTTTCTATAAGAAGTTTGGGTATATTGTATATCTCTTATCAGTGGATGTTGATAACCTGCTTATTAAGGCAATGATATAGTTTTGGGATCCTTCCTATCATTGCTTTATCTTTAATGAGGTTGATTTGGTACCAACTATAGAGGAATACTCAACTTTAATAGGTATACACCTACTATATCCGGACAGAATATATATGAAGAAGCACAAGTTAGGGAATTGTAAAAAATTAGGCCAGATTCTAAAAGTGGGAAAAGAGATCATAGATTCTTATATTCGAGAAAAAGAGGAGCATAAGAGTATTCCATAGAGATTCTTCGAGATTTCATTGTTAAGCATCTAGATGATGATCAAGGAGTGAAATTATTTGCTCTAGCCATATATAGGTTGGTCATTTTCTCTAAGGTTTTGGGCCACATTGAGATAAAAAGGTTGATCTTTTTGAAGATTGAAAAAGGGTGTAATCTTTTTCCAGTTATCTTGGCAAAAACCATTAGATCTCTACACTTTTATAGATAAAATGACAAGGCAAGATTTATAGGATGCATATCACTTTTATATCTATGGATGAAAACCCATTTCGAATGCAAAAAGAGTGCCTTCTCCAAGCTTTATTTTTATATCCAAAACCTAATTAGGGAGTTCTGTTAGAGCAGTTGGCCAAAAACAAAGACTCAGAAAGAATGGAAAAATCTGTTGCAAGAACTCATAGTTGATCAAGTAAAATGGTTAGTTCTATGGATGAACAGGGAACCAATGTTATATCAATACGGAGATGAGATAGGGGTTCCACTTTTAGGATTATGAGGGTGAACAATTTATACACCACTAATGGTAAAAAGACAGCATAGAGCTGAATAGTTTACTCCTAGGACATATAAGCTTAGCCAGTTTGATTGTTCATATAAGGAGCCTAGAACTTTTCAAAAGATTGATAGTGTGATCAAGGCCTGGAAGAAGCCTAAAACGATAAGCCCTAGATCATTTATTGATAAGGCCACTCAAAAGTATCTAATTTGGAGAGAAAAAAAGGGTCAAGAAGTGGCATTTATACCTAAAGATCATTACCAATTAGTGGACCGTGAGACTGATGATGTGTTTTTAAAATCAGAATCCATAAGGAAAAAATATGAAGTAAAAAAAGAGAAATCAAAACAAGAAATTTTGAAGCTCTAGAGAAAAAAAGACTAGTGGCAAAATAAAGTAAAAAAATTAGAAATCCAAGTTCACAAGATTTCTAAGGAATACAACAAGGCCGAGAAGGTTGTTAGAGAATGGGATAATACCTTTAAGGAATTAAAAGAGCTACAACAAGAGCACAAGAGGTTGCACATACAAGTGTAGGCCAAAAAAATAAACAACATAGATCTGGCTCATGAAAACGAAGAGTTAAAAAAAGAATGTCCACAAATAGAAGATGATTTTGATGAAGTTCAGTAGGAAAATGAAATGCTTTCAAAATACATTCTAACCTTGACATTGAAGTTAAATGAACAAAAAGATCATGTCAGACCACTCATAGAGAAGCACAACGAGTTATCCTATCAGGTGTAGTGCGGTAAAAGAGAAAGGCTAAAAAGAGAAAGATACATAGAGCACTTTATAGTTCAAATAGGTAAAGTAATGATCAAAGCAGGTGAGATGGTAGAAGAGATTGAAGTATTGAGAGCTTCAATTATACTAGTAAGAAAGCATGGACAGAGACTGTTAAACTTCATTGAGGAGGCTAAAGACTAGTATGAGCAAGTTAAGCATTTTTATAGGGGACAATATTAGATTTGATGTAAAACAAAATCCTGTGAAATAAATGAAAGTTCATTTTTGTTGGATTTTTAAGGGGTAAATATTTTTCTTTTCTTTTCTTTTTCATGCGTTTGTATCACATTCATTCATTCATTATCATAACATTATCATTGAATCTTTAATTGTGGTACTAAGGTGCAAAAATAGCTACACATCTATACAATACTTAGACTAAAGCCAAGAAAATGGAGCAAGACAATACAAGTCATCTTGAAAGTATAGAAAAGGCTCAAGAGGCATTAAAAAAAAAGTTGAGCAAGATTCTAGAAGCTCTGAAAAAAGTAAATAGAAGAAAAAGAATAGAAGGAGATGTTTTACTAAAAGCTACTAAATTAACATATCCTTCAGGTTTTGGTCCACAACAGACTCAAATTGCCCCAATATTCCAATATTAATAGATAGCTTTGCCAAAGTACAATTACCCGGGAATGACTTATGCACCCGATAATAAGAATGTCCAAAGTTATGACAATCCTGTTTACGCTAAAAAGGTAGCTAACCCTATTCAACCCCCTATTACAAATAAGGTAAAAAGAAAAAAAAGTTACAGATAGCTGTGCTTTTAAAAAATTCTAAAACTGATCAGGTCATGAATAGGCTTGAGAAAAGATTAAGGGCTGTAGAAAGAATTGATTTTTACATATCCATGGATACAATGAGGCTTTGCTTAATACCGGATGTGGTGATGCTCTACTGAGAATTACATGCCTTTTAAGCATAGGATGCAAAATCTAATCAAGGAGAGGATGATAAGCTTTGATACCAATGAAAATTTAGTACCCAATGTCAGCAAAAATCTCTTACATAGCAATACGATCAATGCTTTGGATGTGGACAAGAAGCATGTGAAAAAAAGGGTAGAGAAGCTTAAGATGCCATTTAACCAACTGTATAAAGCCTTATGTAAAGCTGGAATGATACAACTAGTAGCTCTATGCACTTATATGGAAAGATATATCTTAAATCAAATATTTAAGTATCACAATTGGGCTCAAAGACACTCAATTGATGTTTGTAAGCAATTTCACGGTAAAGTTCAAAAGTTGATGAACTCTTACCAAATAAAGTTATATAAGCAGTCAAGAGCTTCAAAAGACATTGGGTGGCTATGATAGACAGGTGGGTGCTAAAACCTATCACCATACACTATAAGGAGAAGCCACAATCAGTTGAAAATAAGTTTATTTCCAAACCAGTAGCTTTCAGAGTCCACGACCTTTTCTTATAGAGATGAAAAAATAATACCTTGGAGATATGAGTGTGAAATAATGATCAAGGACAATAAAAAGATATGTCAAAAGCTAAAACTGCCAATATAATGGGTGTAGGAGGCATAACTAGAAGTGGAAGATGTTATACTCCAATGACTTTGGAAAAAAAAAAGAGAAGCAAACTAAACCAGAGATTCTAGAAAAAGATATCTCAAAGTATGTGCCTAAAAAAGAGGCTTGTAAGTTTTTAAAGCTAGTTAAGCATAGCAAATATTCTATGGTAGAGCAACTGAATAAGATGCCAGCCAAAATTTTTTTACTATCATTTTTGCTGAATTGAGAACCATATCGCAATGCCTTGTTAAAGGTATTGAATCAGGTTTATATGACCCATAATGTATATATAGAGTATGTGAATCATTTAATAAGGAATCTAGTGGTGCCACATCACATCTCTTTTAGCAATTGATAAGATTATGCCTGAGGATAGAAGGAGACCAAAGTATTGCACATCACTGTTAAATGTAAATGCCATATAGTAGCTAAGGTTTTTATTGATAACAGGTCAACCATTAATGTTATGCTTGTGTCCACTTTCGTTAAGCTGCCTTTTGATATGTCTTATATCCAAAATAGTCAGATGGTAGTCTGAGCATTTGATGGGATTAGACGAGAAGTTTTGGAGGATGTTGAATTACCCATACAAATTGGGCTGTCTTTAACATAAAATTCAAGTCATGGATATTTTTCATCATATAATTGCTTATTGGGAAGGCCATAGATCCACAAGGTAGGTGCCGCTCCTTCTCACTACATTAAAAGATTAAATTCAATGTTGAAGGACAATTGGTGATTGTGGTTGGAAAAGAATATATATTGGTGACCCAATCCATAAATGCCCTATATGTGGAAGTAGTAGAGGAATCATTAGAATATTTTTATAGACCTTTTAAACTTGTTAATAAAATAGGTGAAAGACTCAAATTCAACTAAATTATGATCAATCAGATGATCAATAAGAGTTAGAATATTGGGTTCAACTTGGCTAAAACCTTTAAGGGATAAGAGAGCTTCCTAAGATTAAAAATTACAGTTGTAAATCAAGATTAGGCTATGATACAGATGAAATGCAAAACAACAGTAGAAGGGCAAAGAATGGACTAATGATATTTCCCTATTTAAGTGAAACTTTCATTCCTAGAGGGTAAATGCACCCGAAAGCTAAAGAGGACGTAAAAAAAGAACCAAAATAGGAGAAAGCTTTTGCCAAGCTATCCATTCATATGGTGGATAATGAAAGTCAAAATGAAAAAGCTTTGGTCTACCCCTACCCACCTAGATATGAATTACAGAATTAAAGAGTCATCCAGATGCTTATTATTTTTTATTTTTCTTTAATGTAATCACATCTCCTGATTGCTTATGCCTAAAAGCATTGGAATGAACTCTTTATGTTTAGGCCTTTTATTTTTCATTATTTCAATAAAAGTAAGAGTATGTATTTTGTTCATTTTTTCCATTTTATTCATTATCCCATTAAAGTTTCTTGTCAATATTTCCTATTCCATTAACTTTCAGGTCCCCAAATGAATGCGAAGGTAATCATGACAATGATCTAGGGTTTAATTTTGAAAATTCAATTAATATCGATGAACTTGATATTGGAAAAGATTATGAGGAATACATTTTGTCTTTGAATTTAATGAGGCTAATTAAACAAGAAGATAAATCCATTGAGCCTTATCAAGAAATTATTGAATTGATTAATTTGGGTGATGCCAAAAAATAAGAAAAAAGTTAAGATTTCACTCTCAGCAATTAACCGACAGCAGTTAGAAGATTTACTTTGAGAGTTTATGGATGTGTTCACCTGGTCTTACCAAAATATACCTAGACTGAATACTAAAATAGTGGAGCATAGGCTACCATTAAAGCCATAATGCAAATCTATATAATAGAAGTTGAAAAGAATAAAACCAAAGATGCTGTTGAAAATCAAAGAGGAAGTAAAAAAGTAATTTGATGCAGGCTTTTTGTAAGTGGCCAAATATTTTAATGGGTGGCTAATATAGTACCTATCTCTAAAAATGATAGAAATGTATGAATGTGTGTAGACTATCGAGATCTGAATAGAGCTAGTTTAAAAGATAATTTTCTTTTACCTTACATAAATACACTAGTAGATAATATGGCTTGACATACAGTGTTCCCTTTTATGGATGGATTCTCTGGTTATAATTAGATAAAATGGGTCAAAATGATATGGAAAAGACCATATTTATCATTATATAGGGATCGTTTTGCTACAAGGTCATACTTTCAGACTGAAAAATGCTAGGGCAACCTATCATAGGGCTATAGTAACCTTTTTCCATGATATTATGCATAAGAAGATTGAAGTATATATGAATGACATGATTACTAAATCCTAAAAAAGAGAGGATCATGTAGTCAATCTCAAAAAATTATTTGAGAGATTGAAAAAGCTTTAGCTTAAATTGAATCTGGCCAAATATATAATTCGAAGCCAGGTCAGGAAAAGCTTTTGGGATTTATAGTCAGTGAAAGAGGAATAGAAGTTGACCCGAACAAAATTTGGGCTATTCAAAACTTTGTCTCCCCCAAGCACACAAAAGGAGGTTCAAGGTTTTTTAGGCAGATTGAACTATATCTCCTGATTCATTTTTCAACTCATTTTTAAATGTAATCCTATTTTCAAACTTCTTCGAAAGAATAGCCAATGAGTGGAATGAACAATGTCAAGAAGCTTTTGATAAGCTTAAACAATACTTATCAAACCCTCTAATATTAGTACCACCTGATATGGGAAAACCACTGATCCTATACATAGCGGTACATGAGGAATCAATGGGATGTGTGCTAGGCCAACATGATGAATTCGGTAAGAAAAAAAGAGCTATTTATTACCTGAGCAAGAAATTCACAAAGTATAAGTCTAAGTACATGCTTTACCATACAACTTGGCTCATAACTAAATTGAATCCCATCAAATACATCTTTAAAAAGCCATCACTATTAGGAAGAATTGTAAGATGGCAAGTGATGTTCTTAAAATATGACATAATATATGTGTGCCAAAAAGCAATAAAAAAAGTGTCATTGTTGAATTTTTGATAGATAGAGTTGCTGATGACTCCAAACCTATAAAGCTAGATTTTTTAGATAAAAAATTAATGTTCATTTCAGGGTCAGAAGAAGATAATGGTGAGAAAAAGATATGGAGAATGTATTTTGATAGGGCTACCAATGCCATAAGGCATAGGATTGTAGTAGTTTTAATATCTCTAATAGAACATTACCATCATGTTGCAATAAGATTGAACTTCAATTACACCAATAATGTAACTAAATATAAGGCTTGTGTTATAGGACTGCATGCTACTTTGGACAAGAAAATTAAAGTGTTAAAGGTGTTCGGGGATTCAGCTCTCGTCATTTATTAGCTAAAAGGTGAATGAGAAACAAGGGATTCAAAACTCATCCCTTATCACAAATACATCTTAAAGCTGTGCAAACAATTCAAGGTAATTCAATTTGAATGCTTACCTTGTGAAGAAAATTAGATTGCAGATATTTTGGCTACCTTAGTTGTAATGGTACAGATTTGTAATACTGCTAAAATTCAGCCTATCAAATTATATATCAAGGATATGCCAGTACATTGTGCCAATTTGGAAGAGGAAGAAGATGGCCACCCCTGGTATCATGATATTATGTGATATCTAAAAATCAGCAATACCTAGATCAAGCAACAGAAGGTGATAAGAGAGTCTTAAGAAGTTGGTAATAGGATTCTTTTTAGATGGAAAAATTTGTACAAAAAGGCAAAGACCAAATATTATTACATTGTGTTGGTGCCTCTAAGGCTAAAAGGATCATTGAAGAAGTTCACAATGACGTATGTGAAGCACATACAAATAGGTATATGATGGCAAGATAAATTATGCGAGCCAGATATTACTAGTTAATAATAAAAAAGATTACATCAATTATGCTAAAAAAAATGTCATAAATACCAGATTTATATTGACAAGATTCTTGTTTCACCTAGTGCTTTACATGTTATAATGCCACCCTGGCCATTTTCCATATAAGGAATGGATGTCACTGGTCTCATCACCCCAAAGGCCTCAAATGGGAATAGATTCATTTTTGTGATGATTGATTACTTCACTAAATAGGTTGAAACTACCTCTTTCACAATTGTGACTAGATCAGTGGTCTATAAATTCATCAAAAGAGAAATAATTTACAGATATAGGCTTCCAAAAAGAATCATCTCAGATAATACAAACAATTTGAATAGTAAAATGATGTAAAAAGTATGTGTTCAGTTCAAGATCAAACACCACAATTCAACTCCATATTGTCCAAAAATGGATGGGTAGTGAAAACTGCTAATAAAAACATCAAAAGGATTTTGAAAAAGATGATCAAAACATACAAGGACTAGCATGAGAAATTACCTTTTACCTTACATGCATATCAAACTTTCATACGTATTTCTACTAAGACAACTCTTTTTTCCTTGGTTTATAGGATGAAAGCTGTATTGCCAATAGAAGTAAAGATCCTATCCCTAAGAGTTCTAAGGGAAGTGGGACTAGAAAAAGTTGAATGGGTCCCAGAGCGATATAAGTAATTAAACTTCATTAAAGAAAAAAGATTAACAGCACTCTATTATAGCCAATTGTACCAAAAGAGAATAATGAGAGCTTATGACAAAAAGGTTAGATTCATCAATTTTGAGAAAGAGAATTGGTATTAAAAAGAATTCTTCCAAGTTAGCATGATGATAGGGGAAAATGGACTCCGAATTGGAAAAGACCATATGTGGTAAAGAGAGTTTTTTCGATAGGAGCCTTAATTTTGTCAGAAAATAGATAGAGATGAACTTCCTAATCCTATTAATTCTAATGCCCTGAAAAAGTACTTTGCTTGATCCCAAAAAAAAAGGGAAGTTTAGGTTGAAAACCTGAAAGGAGGGCTTGAACCAAAAAAAAAAAGTTCAAGTTAAAAACTCGAAAAGGTGGCTTGAACCCAATAAAAAAGTTTAAGTTGAAAACTCGAAAGGATGGCTTGGACTCAAAGAAAAAGGTTCGAGTTAAAGGCCTTGAAAGGTAACTTGAATTGAATGAAAGCAAATTTAGATGAATAGAGTATGGCATCATTTGAGGCAATAGATTTCAAAAGGCTTTGAGGTGTCAGAGCATTGTATTTTGGTTGAGTTTTTTAAGGAGATCCAAGATTTGTTGTCATGGTTATTTGATCATTTGTCTTAGGGCATTGCTACCCCAAATAGTCGCCTTTGTATATTTTTTTGTTGTTTCTATACCATCATTTGTAATTTATTACTTATCTGAATAAATCTTATTGTTTTATACGTTGCCAATTTATCCTTTATCTTTATACCTTGCCATGAATGGAAAAAGTGCATAACTTGTATCCTACGCTTTGAAATTGGGATAATGATTAAAATTTGAGCAAAGTTATAAAAAATTGTGTGTTACTTTAAAAGACTAAAGGAGACAAAGGATCAAAGAAGAATTCCTCCAAAATAAGAGCAAAATAGCTTCCATAGTTAAATATTCAAGCTAATGAAGATGGTTTCTTTGCCAAAAGTGTGCTGAAATAAGAATGCGAAAGCCTTAGTACCATAATCAATGTTTCATTTGCATGGCATACACTTACATCATTCCTTGAGCTTGGCTTAGTTCAGATCATTTCTCATGATTTGTGATTTCATCCCAGTCATTTTTTACCTTGACTCGATCTTGATCACTTCATTTTGACTCATGATTTTGTCTTAGTCATCTGATCTTGGCTCAATCTAGATTATTTCTCATGATTCGTGATTTTATCTGATCATTTTTTACCTCGATTAGGTCTTGGTTGTTTCATTTTGACTTATGGTTTCATCTCTATCATCTGATCATCGCTCAATCTAAATCATTTCTCATGATTCATGGTTTTATCCAGATCATTTTTTACCTCGATTAGGTCTTGGTCACTTTATTTCGACTCATGGTTTCATCCTGATCACTTGATCTTAGCTCGGTCCAAATCATATCTCATGATTTGTAGTTTCGTCTTGGTCATTTTTTATCTTGACTCAGTCTTGGTCACTTCATTTCAACTTATGATTTCATCTTAGTCATTTGATCTTGGCAATCCATATCATTTCTCATGATTTGTGGTTTCGTCCCGATCATTTCGACCTTGACTTAGTCTTGGTCGCTTCATTTTGACTTGTGATTTTGTCTCGATCACTCAATGTTGGCTCAGTCTATATCATCTTTTAGATTTGTAGATAATTTTTTATTTGACTCGAATAGAAGGGGTGTTTAGGTCTTTGCAACATCCCTATCTAATAGAGATGTGTAAAGAAGGGCAGCTGTATACACCCATTTGTGTCTACACCTAATGGACTGATTTCCTTTGTATTTTTGTTATTATAGTATATATTATAGGGTATTATGTTATATCATTATTAATGTCACAATTATTATTATTATTAATAAATGATTAATAATAATAATATTATTATTACTATTTTATTTTTTGTTTCTTTCTTTGGTATATTTGTATATATTATAATATAGTATTATTAATGTCACTAATAATAATAATATTATTATTATTTTCATTTTATTTTCATTTTTTCCTTTTCTTTTCTTTTTTTTTTTTATTCTGATCGACATCTGAACAAGAGAGGGAATCAGGATCAAAATCCCCTGGTCAAAGTTCAATCAACAAGTGCTGAAATTTTGGATCAAAAATCACATTGAACATAATGTAATCCCAGGATTCAAGCTTAGGATTGATTTTGTCTGTTTCTAAAATTGATCTTAAAACTACCTATCAATTAGACTAGATTTACAAAGGATAAACACATAGAAATTTTGAAGAAAAAGGGTTTGGAAAATTCTGGGTAGTGAGGGTATTCTAGGAGTTTAATTTTGAGATTTTGGGTTCAATATGAATTTGTGGGTTTGATTTTAGGTTTTTGGGTTAGAATTAGGATTTTAGATGATTTTAGGAATGACCAGAGCAAAATTTGGGTTTTTCTGAAGGTTTTTGGATTTTTCTAGGCTGGGATGAATTTTTTGATGAAGGTTTGAATTTTCTGATGAAGTTTCTAGCGACCGGTTGAATTTTTCAACGATATCCCCAAAAATCGATGGGATTCTCAATTTTTGATTGAATTTGTTGATGGGTTCTTAGGGGATCTTTAAAGAAAAGGCATAGAAAATTAGGGGTAGAGAAAGGGGAACAAGGGTGTCTGAGGAGAAATGTTGAAAATGACTCAAAACTACGTCATTTTGGACACCTAAGATCAGTGTGTTGTCCCGGTGACCCGCGCTCCAACCCGACCCGATTGTAGGTTTTTCTTTTTTCATTTTATTTTTATTTTTATTTTTTATTTTATTTGATTTTATTTTATTTTTAACCCATTTTATTTGTTTCTAGTTCTATTTTCTATTTCTGCCATTTTATTTCTAAAAGTAAATAAATTTTCTTAAAAAAAAAGAAAAATATGATTCTATAAAAAAAGTAAAAAAAAGAGAAAATCTTTTCAAAAAAAATCTTTTTCAAATAAAAGTCCTTATAGAATAAATTCATGAATTTCATTAAACTATTAGGGAATTTTCAAGGATTTACTTTTTAAAATGGAATCCACCAAACTATTGGAAAATTTCATAAATCAATTTTCCAAAAAATAATAAAAGAAAAAAATAATTTTTATCCTTTAAACTATTTGAGGATTATTTTCAAGTTTTACCAAACTAATGGGAGACTTTACTAATTGTTCTGAATAAAAGTATGTTAATAAATCCAATGACGAAGCCTCTTAAGAATGTGATACTAGTATCGATGAATACTTTTGAGGTGAAAAAATTATCTTAAATTGCTACCAAACTATTAGAACAATTTTAAGACTAATTTTCAACATTAAATTATTTTTTAAGTCATAAAAATGATCAAGGCTTTGGATAATATGAAATTAAACTAGTACCATTCTTTGATGAGCGTTGTAGGGATGCTACAACCTTCTTCATGTGTAACCGACTCCCAAACCTAACACTTATTTTCATAGATCAAAACATGTTTCAGGTGGCCAATCACACCTAAACAAAAAGATTGGTGGTGACTCCTCTAATCTATATCTAGCGATAGGTCCATGGATCTACACGTTATGACACATAGCATTAAAGTTTCTTAGATGTAACAATATTTTTATATTTACGTGTATATATAGGCATTCTTTAGCTGTTTTAAAAGGTACCATCATTTCAACGCTTTTCATTTTCATATAAAGCGTTAATCTATGTTTAGATTTCAACGCTTTTCATTGTTATCTTTGTGTGTATATATAAACCTTTTTATCTACACATTTCATAATATTGATTTTTTATTTGATCGTCAATAATTTAGATTTGTGTCATTTATTATAGATAATTTATGTTTATTGAAGAATTTTTTTTTGCAAGGTTTAACGTTGATACACGTCTGAACAATCTATGTCAATGCTTTTTTTTCTTCCTACCTCATATTTTTTATGCTAAGTAAAAATGTTATCACAGTAATGATTCTTTTTTGTAGAAATTAGTGTGCAATTCCTGTTATTGGAGATTAATTTTTTTATTTTAAAATATAAATTATTTAATTTTTTATTTTAGTAAAAATTATAATTATCTAGTTCATTTGATCATTTAGTTTTGATTATTTTTAATAAAATATCATATGTCAAATTTTATAAAGCAATGGCAAGAATACTTTAATAATTTAATAAGTGATTAATTTTATATTATGTTAAAATTTAATATGTAATTTAATAGTTGTGTTATAGTAATTTTGAAGCAAAATATCACATGTCAACTTCTTATGAATCATTCATAAGGGACATTTACGTAATTATGATATAAGAGGCGTTATAGTAATTTTAGCCAATTAATAGGAAAGGCATTTTCATAAGAATGGTATGAGAGCTATTATAATAATTTTGACTAAATATGGTAGAAGAAATATTTTTATAATTATGATAAGATGGCATTATAATAATTTTGGTCAATTAGAATAGGAGGATAATTTTGTAATTATGGTAGGAAGACATTATAATTATTTTGGTAATTATAAGAGAAAGAATATTTCCATAATTATGGTAAAAATTCATTATAGTAAATTTGAATAAGAGTATTATAATAAATTTTAAAAAAAATTCAGATGTTAAATTTTAGCCAGTTATATTATGAGAGGTACTTTTGTAATTATTGTAAAAGAGTATTATAGTAATTTTAACTAATTACAAGAAGAGAAATATTTTCGTAATTATAATAGAAATGCATTGTAATAAATTTGGACATATCGATATTATAACAAATAAATAAAAGAGTGTTACATGTCAAACTTCCTATTAAGTATTCACAAACGCATTTGCATAATTTTGATAAAAGGAATACTATAATAATTTTAATCAACTATGAAAGTATTTTAGTAATTATGATAGAAAGGTATTATAGTATTTTTGATCAATAATAAGAGAAGTGTAATTTTCATAATTCACTAATAAGTGAAGGGGTATTTTCATAATTATGACATGAAGGTATTATAGTTAATAATTATAAGAGAAATGATATTTTTATAATTATGATATGAGAGCATAATAGTCAATTTTATGAAAAATAGGTATTTTTGTAATTATAATGTGAGATTATTATACTAAATAATTATAAGAGAATAGATATTTTCAAAATTATGATATGAGGACAAAATATTCAATTCAAACATATATCATTTTCTTATCAAATAATAGGAAAGATAAATTGATAATTTCCTTAGGGATTCTTTTCTATACATGTATAGATATTTTTCAAATTTTTTTCTTAAACTTAACTACTCATAGATTATGGAAAATTAATTAAATTGTCATTTTATTCAAAATTTTTTATTTTATTTTGTGTGTGTATAGTGGAATGTTTTTTTTTTTTAATTTGAATGCATTAATATATTTAAATTGTATATGTATATATTGACAAATTTACGAAGGATTTGTTAAAATTAATTGTTTATATAACGTAGCACGAAAGCATTTTTAAAGTAAAATTAAAAGTAAACAACATGAAGATCATTAGTAGAATATTTGTTTGGTTTGATTGAGATGATGAAACATTATATATCACAATTGGTAATTTTTTAAAATTAATTGTATATGTATATATTGACAAATTTACTAAGGATTTTTAAAAATTAATTGTTTATATAACATAGCAGGAAAGCATTTTGAAGTAAAAGTAAAAGTAAGCAACATGAAGATCATTGGTAGAATATTTGTTTGGGTGAATTGAGATGATGAAACATTATATATCACAATTGGCAATTTTAAATATGATACATAAATAAGATGAGAGAAGATATGAAAATGATATGATTTGCAATTTTAGTAAAAATATATTGTATATGAGTTTGACAAAAAATAAAAACTTTGATTTGTATTTGATTTGTTGACACAAATTTGACATAGTAATTTTTCATATTTTACGCTTATTTGATGTGACATGAACATAATATAGATACATAAATTGTCATATCTAAATATTTTTTATTTTATCAAAATTAAATGTTGTGTGTTAGAACATGTTCCGTTTGGGAATTAAAATAACAATACATGCATATCCACTAATATTACCATGTAGCCCTCATGAAAGAAAACATCTCTTTCTTTCATCAATATACCAAATTATGTTTCACACAATAATTTAACATACCCCATGTTAGTAAGGAAGAGTTTTCAAAACTTTGAGGTTTTAAGTTCCTATTTCATTATATGTAGATTTGATTCAATTTTACGTTAGATTTGTCTAATTATATATTAATTCATTAATTTTTTTGTTTATTTGATTTAATTTATTAAAATTTTTTATGAATGTAATATTTTATTATGATTATACTTAAAAAAAAGTCACATATTGGTGCATTAAAAAATTATTTTACTGTAATAAAAAAGTGTATAATGTCCAAATAAAACATTTGAAAACTGGATTTGGTTTACTTTATACTTTTTATGTGACTATAGGAAGCTCATGACTTTTAAATTGTAGAAAATTAAGTCACAAATATAATTTTATATTGCTCTCTTTATATCTCATAAATAATGTTTTAATTTGACTTTTAAGGGTATTTTTTTTTAATTTTTACTTTATTTTTCTAAAAATATATTACTAATTAAAAAATGAAAAAAAAAACCTTTTCTAAAAATCTTGAATGAAAAAGTCTCTAAATATAATTTTATAAAAATTAATTTAATAAGATATTTAAAATATAGGGTTAATGGGTAAATTTACCCTTAAACTATATCAGTTTTATGATTTGGTACTTGTAGAAAAAATTCATGATTTGGTACCTTAATTTTGTTTTGTCAATCACTTTGAACCATTGACTAATAGTGTTAGATAAAATGATGACGTGACACATATTGGCCAATAAAAACATATTATATCTAATGATTTTATTCTTTGATTTCTTATCACATCAACATATTATTAACAAAGTTGATTTTTGGAACAAATTATATGACAAAACGAAAGTTCAGTGCTAAATTGTTAATTTTTTCTATAAGTATGAAATTGTGAAAAGTGCTATGATTTAAGAGTCAAATTAGATAAAATTTAAATGATTAAAGTTGATAAATTTTTATTGTAAAAAAGTCAAACAAAACTTAACTTATCAGAGAGAGGGAATACTATTTTTTACAAAAATTACTAAGTTATTATAGGAGACAAACAAATTTAACTAATTTTATTAAAGATTCAAAGAACAATATCTTGAGTAAATATGACATTTCTTGTTGGCAAATAATGTTGATTTACATGACTCAACTTTTTTTTAGTTTTTTAATTGAACTTAACATTATAAAATTTGAATGTATTTAACATTATCATGATTAATTTTCTCATGAAACATAAATTAATATCCAAATCTAAAAAAAAACTCTTGAAAAAAGTTATAATAGGATAATCTTCATGGAAATAACTTGTTTTCCATGGTATTTGTCCACATTATCATGATATCCTAATTTCAAATGATTGACTAGTAATTACTCCCCCACAAAATTCTTAATTATTTTTAGTTTTTTTTTTTTTATCAAAAGCTTGTGTTCTTTTTGTAGTATTGTATTACGCATTATTTGGTTTGTCAAAACATAAAAGGGTTGACAAAAACACCATTGTTGAAACACCTATAGGACAACTAACAACTTTTTCAAACAAAAAAATGCAAAGAATAATCTAACAAAACATATATCCAAATTGTCAAAACGAACCTTTCAACACTTAGCAAAATGAACCTTTCCGAACTCTTCTACTTCAACAAATATTTCAAACCCTTCTTCTTCAATGATTCTCTTTCAATTATTTAAACCTTTACTCAAACAATCTCGCAAAACCAACGAATATTAAATCACTTTGCAATTTTTTAAAAACCTTTACAAAATCCCTTTCAATTTCTTCAAATCACCTTGAAAATTCATTGATTTGGGTCGGTTTTTATTAATTTTGGGGGAAAATCAATTAGTAAATATAGGCAAGAAAGAAGAAAAGGAAAATGCCATCATGATTGGTGTAAAAAGAAAAAGGGGAAAAAAGTGGAAAACGTTGATGTGAAAAATTGCCATGTAGTAAAAAATGTGCTATTTTTTTGTCATTTTTGTGACTAAGTGGACAAAAAAAATTGACTAGTAAGTAAATCAATGGTGTAAGCCAAAAAATGGCATATCATCAATTTATATGGAAAAAATTTGAATTGTTAATAATTTACTAAATTCAATAATTAATTGATGTAAGAAGATCTAATTTGAATAAATTATATTAAAAGGACTAATGTCACCATTTGACCAAAATATAAGGATGGACAGTACAATTTGACCCAAAAACCCTTGTAATAGCAAATACATAAATAAATAAATTCTTATGTAACAAAAATAAAAAAATTTTCTGGATAGAACATTGCCGACATTAACCTCATACTCATATCTTCATGAAGCAATGCTCTTCGTTTGTGCATTCTAATTTAAACTTCTCTTCTTCTTAGTTTAAAATCAAATGAAATAAATGATCTTTCATGAAATATTCATGGTTCATCTCTAAATTAATCAAAAGTTCAAAACATTAGCAATTTAACACTTGCTCTTTTAATTTAAATGATCTAAACTCAAATAAACACTGCTAAATATAAACATATTCAAACAATAATTGTGTAAACATATATGAAAAATACACAATAATTATCATGATAATATTTAGTACTTATATATTATTAGTTTCACTTTTTTTTTCATCTAAATTCTATAACTAATCATTTTATTTTTTTATGCAAAAGCTAGGACAACACCCTTTTTTTATTTCATCCAAAAGGTTCGAATGCATTAGCAAGGTGTGATTTAAAATTTTTTTTCGTCCTTAGTGTATCATATAAGTGAAATTTCAAGTTAAATCTCCCTAATGGATTCATGACTATGAGCAAAGTGAGTTTGAAGACTATAAAAATTAGGGCTTTTCATAGGTTAACTTTGCCTTAAATTGTGAAAATTTTTGTGATCTTTGATGAATTTTTACCATTTTTTCTTTAATGTGCTTAAGTTTTTATTTTTATAGAGGATTCTAATAAGGATGATGATTTTATGGATAAACCTATAGTGGTAAAACTTTCCAATTTTGTGAAATAACTTAAGGTAGATTTTGTGAGAGAGGAAGAAATATTAGAAAATGAAGAGCTCTTAAGATTCGAAAAATAAAATTTATAGGGTTTTAACCTAATGGCACTAGAGGCCTCTGAAAACATTGAACCTTATGAGAAAGACCCTAAGAAGGAAAATGCTAAGATGAAATATAAAGAAGATCCTAAAGAATACATTGAAGGGTTTGCTAAAGATGGACAAATGCTATTGCAAGTAAGGAGAGCACTATTAAAAAACATTTAGCTTGAGCCTAAAAAGGTAGTTCAAAAGACAATTCAAAAAGGGGCAATTGAAGAAGCAACTCAATAAGAAGAAAAGCAATAGGAAAAAGTACAAAAAAAAGTAACTCAAAAGGAAGAAAAGACAATTCAAGAGAAAGAAAACAAGTTAGTTCAAAAGCTAATTTAAGAAGGGGCAATTGAAGAAGCAACTCAAGAGAAAGAAAAAAATAGGAAAAAGTATAAGAAAGAAGTGCAAACAAGGCTAAAGATGACTGTAAGAATGTATAGGCAATATTTCAATGTAGCACCACTCTTCCCAAGCCCTATTCAAAAAGAGCTACCTAAAGAATTGAAAAAAATTCATATTTTTAGATGATTACAACTCTTACCTACGAATCAAAAAGATCCAAAGAGCTTTACTATTTTTTACAAAGTTAGACATTTAAAATTTGATGATACTCTTTATGATCTTGGCTCTACCATAAACCTAATGCCTTTAAATATTTTTATGTAGCTAGGGTGTGAAAAGATGAAGCCTATAAAGTTCAACCTTAATTTATTGATCAGTCTACTAAGCTACCACAAAGGATGTTGAAAAACGTACATGTAAAAGTTAGTAAAAATGTATTCTCGGTAGATTTTACTATTTTAGATATGAAAGATGATAAAGCTCCATTACTATTAAAGAGTCATTTCCTATTAACTACCAAAGCTTTAATAAATGTTTACAAGTTTACCTTTGCTCTTAGATTTAAAAATAAGAGGCTATAGTTTGTGATTGGAGGGTATGGTGTGCATAGAGATAAAGATAATGCAGTCAAGGTAATAGAAAACCTTAGGGAGTCTAACCTAATAGATAAACCTCTGACCTTTTGAACCATTTGGCAACCCTTTACTCCAATAATGCCAACCCTATAACGAACTCAATCTCTGTTTATGTTATTCCTGCTAGGAGAGTCAATACACCTTTTAAAACCAGTTCTGTTTATGTTATTCCTCAAAGAATGAGGCAACAATGTAAACTTCCCTCTAAAGGGATAAAATAAGTTATAGAATTAGGTATGGTCAAGCTTGACCAAAACTAACGATGTTTGGAAGGCAACAAAAAATTTTATTTTCATGGCTTATGTTTTCTTTATTAGGATTGGTATGTTTTAATGATTTTATTTGAGTTGTTTTTGTAGGAATGAAGTGAAGCAACGATGATGCCTCATGCAAATAAAAATTTAAGCTTTAAGTAAATTTGGAGAGTATTTTTTTTTCCGTTATTTTTTCTATTTAATAAATTGTTTAATTTAACTGGGGGGGAAGAAAACTTTTTAAACTTAAATGCTATTTGAAAATTATGATCCTATTTTTGCTTTCAAACCAAATTAACATATTATATTTCATTATTGTACATATTTAAATGAGTTTACATATATTTTTCAAGATTAGCTAAAGTATGATATGAGTTTGATTATGAATATGGGGGAACTTGAAAAAAATTCTTACATATGTTTCTCTTTGGATATGATTTTTGTGCATATGCTTCATTCTCTTTTAAGAAAAGTGCTTTGATTTTTGTGAAAGTCTATGAGATGTGGATTTGTATGAGATTTGAGGATATGAATAAATGCTTTAGAATTCATCTACTTAATCATTAAGGCAAAATCCTAGATTGCATTTGACTTAAGAGATGATCTAGGTAGCTTTTTAGACCGTTTAAGCCTTTTTCAAGCCTACCTTTTATGCTGCATCTCTAGTACCTTTATTTTGAGCTTATTATATTATTCTGTTTCTTTGTTTATTTAGCCACATAACAAGCCTAATAAGCCTTTTCTTTGATTATTATCCTTTTTTTTTGTTTTTCCTAATCCAATTAAGCTTACTTGTGCATTATGGACATGATTATGACTTTGAAAGGAAAGGAGCAAGGAAAGAGAAAATAGCAAATGCAAAGGCAAAGCCTAATAAAGACAAAAAATTGCTATATGTTTTTCAAAAAAAAAAAAAAGAGATGAGATAATGTGAATGAAGAATAAAGTGATACCTCAAAAGTCAGTTTCAAAAGAACTCTTAATTTTTCAAGGTTCAAGAAATTCAAAGAAAGTAAGCTTAGAGTTTTTAGCCTAAAATTTCTTTTTTCCTACTTTAACCCAAGCTTTACATTACAAGCCTAAAAGACCTTTTGATTTTGAGTCATGTATGTAAGTTTAATATTAGTGTAGATGGAAGGAGAAAGTGAGCATATAAAGTCTATTCTATCTTTGAGTTGAAATATGTTGAAATATTTTATATTCTTTTTACTTGAGTTATATGCATGAAGTAAAGATTAAGTAAATGTATATGTGTAAAAAGCATAAGATATTGTGAGCTTGTTTTTGAAGGAATTTCTTGTACATATGTGTTTATAGTTAGCTTTGTATTATGTAATAGTACATGATAGGAATTTTTTTTTTAATTTTAACTTTGTAAGTATGTATAATGATGTTTAGTTTTATTTATTTAAAGATTTTTGCTTAACGACAAGCAAAGATTTAAGTGTGGTGGGGTATATGATAGCACCTAAAAATATAGCATTTTTACATGTTAAAATCGGTGCAACATTTTAAATTTTGGTTAATTTTTGGTGCCTTAATGCCTATTTTGTGATTTTTAGGGTTTCAAGCTTATGAAATTCATTTTCATGCAACCATGCATGCAAGCATGCAAAGAACACTTTTGACCCTATTTTGGAAGCCTATAGCCGAACCGCATTAGATCAAAACCATCCATCTATGCAATCATATGGCAAAGAAAGAAGATTTAAAGTGTTTGAATAAGGACATTTCTATTTCCTCAATTCATTCGACCAATTCAAAGATTAAAAGAGGATAATGTGTGCTTGAAAGAGTTTGTAAGCTTAAAGATTCTTATGCTTTATCTTCTTCAGCCATGTCAAATTACGAGAAAATAGTACTCATTTGAAGAAGTTGTATTTTTGAAAGGCTTTATCCTCTTGTGGCAATTCAAAATTCAAGAAGAAGATAATGATCATTTGAAGACTCAAGCTCCCGTGGACTCTACATTATTAGGCTAAAGAGAATTTGAGAGGGATTATGATACTTTGGCTTAGCTTTGAAGAGTTTTGCTCAAATGAGGACTTTATCTCCTTGAACTTTAAAAGTTTGGATAAATAAGCAGTTATCTTCTCTTGAAACCCATCTTAGCCGAACCCAAAGAGAACATTTTATTAAGTAAAGATCAATGGCCAAGATCATTAACATATTCGGCTAAGGAATTCAAGGATAATGAGTCCACATTGGACATGCCTCATTTAAAGATAAAGATCAACCTTATCATGTAGTATTTGAATTTGAAAATAATTCTTGTAATTTTATCCCTTTTGACCAAATCCCTCACTATAATATGAAGACCACTCACCTCATTTCATCATCCCTTATCCAATTTCTCACTTTTCTTCTCTTTTTTTAGTTTCTAGTTCTTTTCTTTATTTAGTTTAATTTATTAGCTTAGGTGATAGATTTGACAATAATAAAAACCTTTTATTCTTTAAATTGTTTTTCTTTCAATATAAGAAGTATTTTTCAATATCTTTTCTTTATTATTTTAGTTTCAAATCTTGTTCTTACTTTCTCAATTTTGGCAAGTAATCTTTTTCATTTACAAGTTTGATTCAAGCATTCTTACTTTAATCCTTTACAAAATTTCGCATACATATTCTTCTCTTCCATTGCTTTTTTTTCAATGCAATCTTTGTTTCAAGACTGCTACAAGCATTCGACAATCTCACTCTTTCTTTTTTCTTCAAGATTTCACTAATTGTTATTTTATATTGTGGCTACTCTATTTTACTTCCTAAGCCACAGTTGGTGAAGTCAAGATCTAAGCCTACACTACTTTTTAGTCTTTTTTTTCTTTATTTTGCAATCAAGCCCTAAATTTTTAGTTTTTTAGATATAAGATTTTAGGCTTTCACCTTTAGTATTTATGAGCATCCAAACATTACAATCTATAATTTCTTAGGAGATGATACTGAAATACTTTCATTTTATTACTTGATCTGTGCACTTGTAGGCTATACGAAAAGCAGTAATCAACATAGACTAATGGCTATTATGGAGGAGTTTCAAATCAAGTTGAAGAGGTAATATACCTTAAAAAACTTAATTTTTAGCTATGGTTAAGCTTGACCAAAGCTAGCTCTACTTTGGAGACAACTCAAGTTTTACAATTTTTATGTTATTTTCTTATTTTCAAAATAGGTATGCTTTGATTTTGTTTATGTTCTTGTTTTAGTAGGAATAATGAGGGTTTGAAGAAGTTAAAGAAGTTTAAAGGATTTGACCTCAAAAAAATAAAGATAAGAAAGTATCATTTTTTCCTTTAACACTTAACTTTTTAAGTTGACTTTTTAAAAATAATGTGTAATTCTAGTGTGGGGAAGGGAAGTTTTTGAGTAAAATTTTTCAAACATTTTTCAAAATCATCTTTGAAAATCTTTGTTTTCAAACCAAATTGATGTGCTTGTAATCATTTATAACGCTTTCTTAGTCAACTTTTTATAAGATGATCATGATCATCTTAAGTATGATTCTTAGACAAGTATGAATGTAGTGAAAGCATAAAATGATCTCTTGAGTATGCTTTTCTTTTGCTTTCTAATTTCCACTATGTGTGCACTATGTCTCCACTATGAAAAGTCATGTGACTATAAAGTTGCACAGAAATTTAGGGCATAAGTGTTACTTTAGAATTTGACTAATCATTCAATGCAAAATTCTAGATTGTACTTAATTTAGGAAATTTAAGCAATCTTTCGATAGTTTGTGCCTTTCAAGTTGACCCATGCATGATTTATCCTTAGTCACCTTGTTTTAAGCCTATATCATCTTTTCTTTGTTTTAAGCCTTTATTGATTTATCTATCTTTTTCTCACTATGCTTATGGATGCTAGGGACACATGTAAGACAACTATATTTATATTTGGGAGGTAGGGAGGTGTAAAAAAAGAAAAAAAAAAAGGTTGCAAAAACAAAAGCCAAAAATGGCTTTGCAAATAAAAATCCAAATGAAGAAGGTGACTTAGCCTTGAATAATCTTAAAAAGTTCTCAAGTCCAAGAAAAATCTAAGAGTAATGCATAAGTAAATGGTTCTCAAACCTAAAATGTCTTCCATCATACCCTTAACCCAAGCCTGATATTACAACACAATAAAGACTTATTAATCTTGAGTTAAGTATGTAAGTCTAGATTAGGGGAGAGGGAATGAGGAAAGTAAACTTATGAAGTATGCTTTTTCTTTGAATTAATATGTGGTAGCATTATTTACATACTTTTTGTTTAAATTTCATGCATAGATTAGAGATATATTAAAAACACACACATGAAAGTTGCAAGAAATTGGGATCTTATCTTGAATAAGTTTTATGTTCTATCTATGTTCATAACTATTCATAACTTATACTATAGTGCATGATTGAGAACTCATGAGACTTTGACTTTAAATGCATATATTTTGGTTGTAACATGATTAATTTAAGATTGTTTTACTTGAGAACAAGCAAAAAACCTAAGTGTAAAGTTGTGATGATTGTAAAAATTAGGGTTTTTTAGTGGTCAACTTTGCCCTAAATTATGAAAAAATTTGTGATCTTTGATGAATTTTGAATGCATGTGCTTAATTTCTTGTTTTTTAGGTGTACAAAAAGAATTCAGGCATTCTAGCTAAAATTGGACCAAAAAGGCCTTAAAACTTGCATGTTCTACATTGTTACATGAAATTCAAAAATCCATGCAAAGATGGTGGACTAGTATTTGGTCAAAGTTGAAGGAATTCTACATATCTAACTGGCCATCCATGCTTCCAAAAGATTAGGCACATTTGACCATACGTGCAAAAGAAGCAAATCCAAAACCATGCAAAGGTGACAAGCTATGAAGTGATCCAAATCCACATACAATGCTAACCTAAAAAGCCTCAAGCCATGCATGATATTTGGCCAAGTCAAAGAAAAGTGATGTATGGGGAATCTTTCAATTTTCAAAAGAGTTTGAGCTCAAAAGAAAGATATCAAGCAAGATCATGAAAGAAAATTCAAAGTAGCCAAATCCCTCTCATATCTTTATTAAAAATTCAAACATAATTAACATGGCATGCACTCTTAAGCAAGGAGGCACAAGTGGACCAATCTAAACTTGCCATTCAGCCACACAAGCATCTACCTCAACAAACCAATTTCCTAGTTGGTGTTTCAATCTTGGTTAAACAAGAACACTTTTTGAATTTTAATGAGTTTTACCTAGAATTAAATATTTTAGGTTCATCCCTTTTGCCCATGGCCTTGTACGACAAATAAACCCCTTTAGCTCACTTGTAAAGCATCCCTATTTTCTACATTCTTTTCTTCTCTTTTAGTTTTAGCCTTAACCTAAATTTTCTAGTAGTTTTTAGTCCAATTTGACTAGGGTGACACACTAGCCAAATCCCTTTGTTTTCAAGTTTTCCCATTTATAATACATGTTATTTCTAGGTTCTTGCAAGCTAATTCTTTTTACTTTTTATGCAATTGTTGAAGTTCATTTCCAAGTTTATTCATTCCCTTTTACTCTTTTGAGGCTTTTGATTTTTTTGCTTTCCATTTCATTCACATTTGTTGCAAACTTGCTTTCTTATTTTTTTTTTTTTATATTTGGCCACACCAAGTGCTAGCAAGTAATCATCTTGTATAACATTTTAATCGGCCTCTATAGCATCATTGCTTTTGGTTTTATATTCCTTAAGTTCAACTAGCTTATTCAGCCATTAGTAGTTAATTAGCTTCATTCTTGCCATTTGCTTACCTATTTGACTTACACTTCATTTTCATGCAATCTTAAATAGCCTTTTAGTTTTTGTTTCAATCCAAACTCCACCTAATATGATTTTTCCTAATCTACTGTAAGTGGAGAGATCATATAATTTATAAAGATCGACAATATTCTAAGTATTGTCTTCACAGGGATGGGGCTATCTAATTTAGAGATAACTATTGTTTTTACACCTATGATATATTTAGCCACCAAAATTTTGTTTTCTAATTATTCTACTTGAAATTAAACATTACCAAGTAATAAAAATCTAATTACTGCAAATTATAAAAAGGGCAACTAATTAAGAACTAAAGCTTACTAAATATAGAAATTACTAAAAATGAAAAGTTTCTAAAAATAAAAAATTAAAAAACCAAGCAAAAATAGCTAGGGAATGAAAAACAATTTAAACAAACTTAATTTGGAAATTAAACATGAAAGCATAACAATTTAAATGTAGCAAATTAAAGTGAAAATAGAAAATTAAACTTGAAATTAATTAAACTTAAGTTCCTACATAAACTATTTACCTATTTGTTACCCTAGCATGGATGAAAAGTAAATAAACATAAAAACAAATTGTACTAACATAAGATAGATTTGAAATGAAGCAAATGATCTATAGGAACCTATTTGTGAAAACCGAACATAGTGGGAATTAAATGGTATGCAAAAACCAAAACATGAAATGCAAGTCTAATGCAACCTATGACCTAAAATGTTATGAAAATATAAACAAACCTAAACGAATTGTAAAAACTAGGTTCATGGACTTAAAATAGACTTGAAAATAAAACAAAAACATGTAGGAAAACATAATGTAAAACTGGATAAAAATAACAAAAATAGTGAGCTAAAATGAAAATGAAAGCTAACTTATTTTAACTAACCTAGTAAGCTAAATGCTATCAAAAGTAAAGATACCTAATTGCTACATGAAAACCAAAAGTACAAAATTAAAATTGATTGAAAAATGAAGGGAAAATGCATAGGAAACACCAAGCAAACACTGAACAAAATGTAAATAAAAATTGGATTGAAAATGAACATGCAAAGCTATCTTAACCTAATGACCTATCAACCTAAATGCTAGCTAATCTAAAAATTTCTACATAAAACTTGAAAACCAATAGTAAGAGCTTAAAATAGAGTCATAAATGAGCAGAAAACATTCAATAACACTAAACAAAAGCTGAACAGAGGATGAAGAAAAATTAGGTAGAAAATGCATGAAGACAATGTGAGAAAAATGCAAGAAATAAACATATATGACTAAGGCATTAAATCAAACGTGTAAAGAACTTGCAAATATAAAATAAGAGCAATAAAACAAGGTCAAAATAGTAAATAAATAGCTTGCAAATGTAAATAAAAGAACATAATAAAAATTGGTAGAAAATTGAATAGCATCAAATGTAAAGATTAGGAATTCAAAGCATAGAATGATCAAGCTCTAAGAGCCTTATGATTAGACCATCACATTAGCATCCAAGGCCATCCTTTCTAAGCTTCAATGAGCTTAAGAAAAAGCAGTAATTGCTAAAAAATTAAAAGGAACCAAAAGGTGAAATCATAAAACAAAATCTTGTAGTAGTGAAAAGAAGCTGAACTTGTATTTAACAAAGGTAAAAAAAAATACAAAGTTTAAAGGTTGCAAAGGAAATGTAAATAAACAAGCTAAAACTAATTGAAAAACAATACAAAGCTGAGAAAATAACTATAAAAGAAAGTAAAATAAAGCTTCATTAGAGGTCTGATCGATCAATAAGTATGTTTCCATCAAACCTTAGAAGCTGGAAAGAAACTTTAAAGAAAAATAAAAAACCAAAAAACTCCTAAGGTCAACTATTGGAGTCCTATTTATAAGGAAATTTGGGGACTCTTCCAACTGACCAACAATCCATAATGCCCAATCTTAGCCTTTCAAAAAGCTAGCTCAAAAAAGAAAGATTCTAGACTGGTTTGGAAGCTCTCAAAAATACTTAGCTGAGCTGGAAATGCCAGCTGCCTTCTCCACCATGTGAAGCTTGTCTGATTACGAAATTTCTATAGGTGAATAGATGGTTCAAATAATAATAAAGACATAAGGTCTAGATATATTTTTAATGAGGATTAGCTAAAGAAATCTTAGTCTAATTACCTATTATCCCCCACTCCCTCTAAAGTTGTTACAATTGAAAGGTACATATAAGACTAAGCTAACTAGAAAAGTTGAGTAAAAGAATGAACAAAACATAACTCTAGCAAAAAGTAAATTTGCAATATGTAAAATGAGCAACTTGGAAAAATTAACTAAAACAGTAGGTAAAATGGATTGAATTGAACTCAACATAATGTGAAATGTAAAACTAATCTAAGGATTGAAAATGATAAGATCAACTAATAATCAATATAGTAGCCCAAAGGCTCAAACCAAAATAACTAACTATTAACCAATTTAGCTATTTTAACTACCTTACAACTTTTAACAAAAGAAACATATAGAAACTTCATAGAAATTGATTCAAATAAACTATAAATTGCAAAAATATAATGTAATTAAAGATGAAAACAAATTTGAAGAACAACTAAAGTAGCAAAAACATAAAATAAAGCATGAACAAGCAAAATCAAAAATAGAATTTATATCTAAAAACTACTGAAATTGTAGTAAGAAAATTAGGTCTAGGCTTTTATAAGTTGAATGAACTTAAACAAAACTAAGACAATATGAATATATGAGTTTACTACCTAAATCAACAAAGATATCACCTGAAACAACCAAAAACTCAACTCATTAAAGTAAATCACAAATCAAATGCAAGAAGTGAAAACAAATGAGTTGCAATAAAATCTAGCCAAAGAGAATTGAAATGTTTAAATTTGAAGGCAATCAAATGAAATTAAACAATTAAACTGGAGAGTTAAAGAGTTTGAGGTGAGAAAAGAAGCAACCAAATGCCCAACTAGGAGAGAAGAGAATTGATGTGCTATCACTCACTCAAGCTTCCACTCCACTTTTAGATCTAACTAAAGTATTGAGGAATTTTTTTGGAAATTTGTAGAATGAATTTGACTGTGATTTATTCTACATTTGCAGAACAACAAATCAAGAATCCATAAAAAAAATTTAGATTGAAACTCTCAATAATTAATTAAGTTCCAATGGAAAACTTGGAACTAGGTTAAAAATGTGATTTGCCAAATAGATTTGAGAAACAAGAGAAATTGCAACAAATTGAACTTGAAAACTTAAAGAATATGAACATTTATTGAAAGATCTTAAAGTGCATGTAAAATAAAGGCAAGAAAAGTAAATTTTACTTGAAAATAAATGCAATTTTCTACCAAAAAGCTATTTAAAAGAACAAGGAGAAAACTGTTTAGAGAGAAAATAAAGTAAAATGCAAAAAAAGAAAAATCTAGAAAAAATGGTAAAAGTCTCTAAAAAGTCTCTCAATGGCAAGCCACTCCATTTTATTTATATGCAAATGTTAGGTGTTTCAACCAATCAAAATGCAAGAAAAATCTAGCTCAACTACCATTTTTTTTTTAATTTTTCTAACTCAACTGACTTGTATCCTTAGCTTCCTTGTTTGCTTCTTCTTGTTTCTCTTCACTTCAAGCTTTCTTCCCTTGATTGAGTAGGTTCCAGAAAGTCAAAATTATGTGCATCCAACAGCGTTTGACCTCAAAATGGCACTACAAGCTTTGATCATTCATCAAGTGCATCTAATGGCATACATTGAATCCTGGCTTCTAATTTTTACTGCCAATCTTGTAACCAATTTTTCCTTTAAATTCCAACCAAATACATACCATTTAGTTTCCAATTTATGCATGAAAAAATTTGGAAAAATCTAAAAAATTCTCAATTCCAAAAATGGCTTCAGACCATACTATTGCACATATCACCATTCTGGCACATGTAAAATTACTACAAATGTGACAAAGTACTAGTAAGCTAAAAATAATATTTTATTATGAAAAATATGAAGATTAAAGCTTTAAATAAAAGGTCAATTAAGCTTAAGTAAGCTAAAAAACCATAGTGGAAAAAAGATAAGAAAATCTCCCATGAATGGCAATATAAGCACATGCAAACTATTCATAGCTTTTTACACCAAAATACATCCAAAATGAGTTCAAAAGCTCCAAATTTCCTCTTTTTGGTTTTCATATTTTTACCTACACAATGAATATTTTTTGCATTTAGGAGTATATTTTCCAATTTTTCTAAGAACCAAGCAAATATTTAAGAGAAATTACACTAAAAAGGTGTAATAAAATGCTAAAACTTTAGTGTAATTATTGTCTAGTTGGTCTAATGGTAGTTCTTGAAAGGTCCTCATGTTGGCTGAGTTGTTTTCCTTCTTAAGCTTCAAAGGTGGCATCTTTGGTTGTCCAAATAGGCTAATCACTAGCCAGTATCGAATTAGGATAACCTAGGGTAAATTGATTTCAGCTTGGGGAGCTTGTTTCTCCAAGTGTTTTAGCATCCAATGACCTTTCCTAAGTGGACTGACAATCCCTCAAGAAGATGCCAAGTCAGCTGCTAGTATAGCTCTACTTCAACTTTTTGAAATCCTCTTCAAACTGTGACCTTAAGGAAGTATTGTAGCTTGTAAATTTAAGCTATCTCATTCTTGGTGATCTTTGTGCTATCCTTTTGGCCAATGAGAAGGGATTTTAATCACATATCATCTCTAAATTTTTCAACCCAAAATTCTTTTTAGAAGCCAACAATTATAACAACACAAATTCTCTAATTTAAATCCCATAGGTTCGACTATCATCTAGTGCATGTGCATCCACCAAGTAGTCCATTTGTTGTTACTCCATCACCCTTCATCCTTTTAACTTGATTAAGGTCAAAATAATTCCTTAAGGAGCTTATGATCATTATTGATTTATCCTATTAAAAAGTTAGCCAAGTTAACCCTTAAAAGTTAACTTTTTTTATAATGCACCATGAAGTTTAGGCTTTGCTCTAACTTGGTCCACTTAGCTCATCTTTGATATTTTTGGTTTCATGGTATCCTTAATTCATCAAATTAGTACTTAATGACCTTGATTCTCCTCTTTAAATTATTAACCTACATAAATCACAAAATAAACAAGTTTAGGGTAATTTACAAAGAGTTGTTAAAGAACAAGCTTAAATTAAGTTTAGAATGTTAAAATTAATACAGTAAAGCCTAGGATAATTCTATAAATATAGAATTATTGCCACCCAACTTTTGAATTGTCTAAATATATGGCCGAAAGGATTAATTTTGGTACTTGTTTTCTAAGCACCCATCACATAGTCCTTGAAGGAATGATACACTCATCACTATGTTACTTTATAACGACACGTGCACTTATAGGCTTAAAAAGTAGCAATCAAGGTTTTACTCTTATAGCTTTTGTTTGACGGATAAGTTTAATTTTGGGCGTTACTAATTACATTAAAATTTTAGTATTTTATCATATCTTTTTAGTGCAATTTTTAGTGAATATATGCTTGTTTCTTAAGAAATTTGGCAAAAATAGTCCTAATTACTTAAATATTCAATGCATAGGCAAAAATATGAGAAAAATGAAAAAAATGAAGTTTTTGGATTTATTTTGGATGCATTTTGGTGTAAAAGTCCTTCATTAGCCAAAACTAGTGTGCATATGCTTCAATGCCATACATGGGAGATTTTTCCTACCTTTTCATTCATAACTTCCTTTGCTTAATTAAGCTTCATTGAACTTCAATTTAAGCTTTAATCTTCATATTTTTCTTGTTTAAATATCCTTCTTAACTTATTAGTGCTTTGTCACTTTTGTAGATAAGTTGTATGAGCTAGAATTGTGTCATTTGCATTGGTGAGTTTAGGAGTCTCAATTCGAGCTAGATATTTCTAAAATTTTACAAGGCTAAACTGGCAATTAAATGGCTCACATTCGACTGGAATTTGAGGAATAAAATTAGTTACAATTGGTGCCTAAAATTGGAGCAAGGACCTAATCATAACTGATTGATGCATTTAGAGATGATCAAGTGAGTTGGTGCCACTTCTTGGATTCAAAGGGAAGGCCAATAGGTAACTACTTAGTTGGCAATTTGGGAGCTTCTAATTGGTTATAATTCTAACATTTTAGAGCTTACAAGATCAAAGGAAGAGAGCTTGAAGTGAAGAGAAGAAAATAATGAAGCTTATAGAGTAAGATGGATGACTTGGAAAATTCTAGAATATATGGCATCCAAGCTAGCTATTTCTTGCAATTTGATGGGTTAGAACACATCATCCTTGGCCTATAAATAGAAGGGATGGCCAGCCATTTGAAAAGATCTTTTCTAGTTTTTTAATTTTTTAATTTTCCTTTCCTGTTGCATTTTCTTTCAAAACAGTTTCCTCTTTTTTTTAGAGGGATGTTTGGAAAAATATCATTTTAATTTTCAAGCAAAATTTACTTTTCCTGGTTTTATTTTACATGCACTTTAAGATTCAATCAATAAAAGTTTACTTTTTTTAAGATTTCATGTTCAATTTTGTTAGCTCAAAGATTTGGAATAAACCAAGAAGGGGGTGAATTGGTTTTAATGAAGTTTTCAAAAACAATATTCAATAAGCATAAATTTGCTAAACAATTAAACACAATAATTGAAAGTAAATAAGAGATAGAGATAAAGAAAATAACACCGCGATTTATAAAGGTTCGGTCATTTCTTAGGCACCTACGTCCTCTCCCTTAGCCTCTCTTGCCAAAGAGTTCAATTCACTATAAGTTTGAAGATTACAACCAAGCTTCTCTAAGCTTTACAAACTCAACACAATATACTCTTAAGGGTTATCCTCCCCTTTAAGCTTACAAACTCACAAAACAAAAAAATGAAGTGTTTTGCAAACTCTAAGAACCTCACAAAGGTTGGGTGTTTGCTAAGTTGAAGTACACAAAAGTATAGACAAGACAATGATGAATGAATAACAAAAATAGTTTGGATACAATAAATACAAAGATATAGACTTTGAAGCTCTAAAAACTCTTGATTATTTGAGAGAATGAAAATATTACTTCTTGACTCTTGCTCTTTTGATTCCTTTGACTTCTTGGTGTGTTAGAGTACCCCCTTTATAGAGAAATTGATGAACTAACCATTGGGGAAGCTTGGAGTGAAGAAATGCCCGTTGAGAGCATGAAAAATGTAGTCGTTGGAGCATTCTGGGCAAGAATCGATCGATCCCTTTCATGAGGGGATTGATTGGTTCATGTTTTGAACCATTTTTCACTTGAGAATTGCCTAACCAATAGATACCCTATGTGGGGGGATCAATCCCTTTTCTGAAAATTCAGTCCTGTGGCATTTTAGTTGAAAACTAATCGATCCCTTCTAGAGGGGATCGATCCTGTCCATGCTGGGCAGTAGTTTCCTGTTTTATACTCTATTCACTAATTTGATCATAACTTGAGTTATACAAATCCAAACTACAAACCGTTTAAAGATTTAGAAACAAGACTTAAAATAATTTCTATCCATATAAAGTTCATCACTAATTCACTGCATACGAATTATAGTGAATTTTCAAAGTTACCCCTTATGCAGTGTTTTTGACAAGTGTAGAGTGTCTAGTAAAAATTCAAAATCTTTTTTTAGAAGATTTGGATTTGGATTTTGTTTGATCCATTAGAAAGTAGACTCAAAGAGCTTTCTAACCATATAAAATTCAAATATTAAAACTTTGTGAATTAATACAGAAAAATAAAATAAATTCAATGTTGGAAAACTGTGTTCTTGTAAAACAGCTTTCTTAAGTTAATCTATTTCTCAAAACCAATATTGTCAAAATTGTATTAAGTCCAAAATGAATAAGTTCACTTTAAAAACAACAATTGGACATTCATTTAAGCTTAAATAAATAATCTTTAAAAGTAAATTTGGTTTGAGAAATATGAAAACAAAGAAAGGTTTGTTTAAGCTTTGAAAATCATATTATTTATTTAGTACCAAAATATAAAACTTAAGAACATGTACTAAATAAATCTTTTTCAAAATCTTGATCAAGTTTATTTAGCTTTAATGTTTTTTCATTTCAAAATAAGGATCAATTTAAGGCCAACAATCTCCCCTTTTTTGATATGACAAAACTTAAAGATAAATCTGCTTGATAAAAGACTTTCTTTGAAACATTTAAGATTTTGAAAAACATTTTGGAAAACTCCCCCTTAAACAATACATGGCAAAATTCCCCCTCAATTTTTGCATCTTAATCCAACACAACTCAACAAACATATGTTAATCAAATATATCAGATAAGCATAATCAAACTATGCATGTCAAGCACAAGCAAATTTGTCCATATGATATTTCTCCCCCTTTTTGTCATAGCAAAAAGGCATGAGCAAATTAATAAGGAAACAAACACAAAGAGGCATCATTAACAAATATATTCATAAAACATTTCTCTTCTTTTTTGTTAATGCTCTTTATACCAAATGTTTAAGCTCCTATATCTATTACTATAAGTATACAAAAAGAAATATCTCTAAACTTTCTTTCCCTTTTTGTCATTTCAAAAAAAAAAGAGATCAATTCAAGGCATGGGGCAAAGTGCTTGATACCAATAATATCAAGAGTATTTTGAATGCATGTAATCAAGTATAATATACACAATGAAGTTCACAAAAATTTATGAGCAAAGGATAATGAATGATATGCAATTTACTCATAAATCATATTATCATAAGATGTGCTTAGAACTTAAAACATCAATAGCAATTAAGCATAAATTCAAGCCCATGCATACAAGCTCATACCAATTGTTAAAGATACCAATTGTTAAAGATATGTCATCAAGAAGCATACCAATTGTTATCACAAAACAAATCAAGCAAAATTGTATTCTAATATTGCTCCTCATTTCAAAAAAAAGATTAATCAATTTAAGGCACACACAATTTTGCATGAAAGGTATAAGCTATATCAAGGATAGGCACATAAACAAGTGTTTATGAAAGTTAAAAAAAAATCTTTAGCAATTTTGATACCAATTGTTACCAATTGTTAGTAATTTTATTCAACAACTATCATAGAGCACCCATACTTTAAGCATATGAAAGATTCATTCAATATATGCATAAATAGTAATATTTCATAAGCTATCCTATCCAAATAAGAACCCAAAAGCTCATATGTATATAATAAAGCATGAATGCTAATGAGCAATAAGGTTCAATTATCATCATGTCATAATAAGGATTATTCAAGCATTTTTCAAACATGATGAAAACATAAGCTATAGCAAAGAAATAATAAAAGTATAATTATTCAAATATAATCCAAATTATTTCAATGCATAGCAATGTACTTAAGTCAAACATATGCAAATATTCAATCATATATTTCAATCAAAATTATACAAGCATATGCAAAATATATAAGCAATATACCAAAAAAAAAATGAAAGCATTTAGGCACAATTTGGTACATGCCATCTCAATGTCAATCAATGAACATGTATGTGAATTTCAAGTTTATAATTCATAATCTATGAGTCAAAGCAATTGAAAGATCAAGAAATCAATATATTCAACTCATATTCATGTTTAAAGATTCAAACAAATATTCATACATTAAAAACTAGTAATCAAAATATTCAAGAACTAGGCATGAATATTAATGAAGATGAATTAATCAATCCAAGCTTTAAAAAAAATATTAAGATAAATTTTATCAAGTAGCTTGGTGATTAATTTGTGCAATGTGTTCATATCTTCAATCACAAAATTATATATTTGCACATATTAAAGCAAGCATGTATATGTATTCAAACTCATACATCATATCATAAAGTTGATACATTTACCTCCATCCATGTCAAGCTTTGTTGTTGTGCTCATTTGGCTTTGAATTCTCTAATCCACTTCATTTGAGCAAAACTAGGCTTGATTGATGAGGATGACATGCTTTGCTTACTATACTTGAAATTCCAAAAATGTAGGCTCATTTATGCTCATTTCAAGCTCTCCTAGTATAGACTTAGACAATTTTCTTGACAAAAGATTTTCATTAGAAGCACCAAGAAAATCAATTGATAAATAATTATACCAATTGTTAGAAAACAAGTTCATATTTTAAGTCATTATAGGCAAAGGAAAATTTATTCACTAAGAACAAGTTGCCAATTGCAAGGGAGATATATATACTTAAGCTATAGGCCATATACCAAGTTAAGCATCAAATATCATAATATTGGCACTAAAGCTAAAGTTCTCAGCAAATGTGCAGAACATGAGTCCTTTCTAGATCAATTAGAAATATTGAACACAAAGAAGACATATTCAATATTCATATATATTTTTTAAAAAATCACCAAAGAATATGCCAAAACAAATTTTAGGCCATATAAAAACTAAAAACTCAAAGAAGACATATTTATCATCCAAAACATACTCAAGAAAATATTAGCACAAAAGCACAAATATGTCTACACAAATTATAGGCCATAATCAACAATGACTTAAGCTAAAAATTAGCATCATAAGAAATTCATTTACTTAAGTCATGTTGCAACCATGTCAAGTCAAGAAAAATCACATTTATCATATATGCACACACTTGACAAGAACAAAAGATGAACTAACAACATATATCATTAAACACAATTAATTCATCAATACTTAATCCCAAACCAAAAGATAAGTCAATTAAGCATAAGTTCTAAAACATTTCACAAAATTAATGAATCAATTTAGCACAAGAGCAAGTATATTTGAAAATATTTTAAAAATTAAGAGATAAAAAATTTAAGTATTTTCAAATCATAAGCATTAAGGTCAAGTTGAACCAATCATCATATGAGCACATACCTTGACCAAAAACATAGATGAACAAAGAATCAATTTATCTTATTTAAGCACATAAAGTTGAACAATTCATCAATCAAGGGTTATAACAATTTAGAACATAACAATCAAGTTTTAAAAAATATTTCACAATATCCAAGCACTATAAACAAATTGAGCAATTTTTAAACATCATGGTCATTCATGCTAAAATCATTCCTAACAAATATATTTATGCAAAATAAATGTATGTTCAATTTAAGCTCATGGTGTATTTAAGATATATCAATAAAGCATATACCAATATCCATTAAGCACTTTATGTCTAACAAGAATAGGCAACCCAATTTTGCATAATCAATCAAGCATCCAAATTTCATCAAGAATGGGTAACCAAATTCAAATCTTCTTCAAATAAAAGTTTAGAGGTTACCCATCTCCATTATTTGTTTAGAGTATTCAATCTTTAATCTCACATTGTAACTCCTTGCTCTAGCATACCTACAAAAGATAATCTCATTCGATTTTTGGTACCCAAATTGCTTTGGGTCGTTGAGAGTTAGTCACCAAGTCTCTTGTTCTTTTTGGAACCCATACTTGCCTAATTTTAAATGGGACTTTTCTTCTAATAGGACAAGTATGTATAGTATGACCATGAAAATTATAAAAATTACATTTAATCATTTTAGTACTTAATGAACTATTTAAAAGCTTTTGTTTTTCATTCATCAATTCATCAAAGTTTTTTTTTTCAAATCAAAAATTTCTTTTTCTAAAAATTCATTTTTACTTTGAGAGGTTTTTAAATCTATTTTCAACTTTTCATTTTTTTTTTCTAAAATATTTTTTGCATTCATCAAAAGATTATTTTCAACTTTCAATTTTGAAATCATTTTCTTATGTTTCAAATGCATATTTTCAAACTCAATTACTAAATCATTGTAAGCATCTTGTAATCATCAAAAGTATAAGAATTTGAATCACAAGAGTTAGAGGTTACCTTTGTTTCCTCAATGGTCATGAGATATGATGGATGTTGGTTGAGAATTTATCTTTGTTGTAGCTCATCCAACTTTCTCCATATCTCATTTGAGTTTGAGCATTTTGAGACTAAGTGGAAGTTGTAATCATCTAAAGCTCCATAGAGAATGCACTTGGCCTTTGCATCATCTATTATTTGCCTCATGTAGTTAGCATCATTTGAAGGAGTTTCAAGCCCTTTTTCAATCACATTCCAAGCTCTAAAATCTTGGGCCATAATGAACACCTTCATCCTATTTCTTCATTCGTAAAATTCAAATTTATCCACTATAGGAGCTTTGAGGACTTCCTTACCATCTTGGAACCAAAATTGAGCATAGGATCTTTTTTCAAGGTGATTAAACCTACAAAAAGAGATCAAAGCTCTGATACCAATTGTTAGCTCAAAGATTTGGAATAAACCAAGAGGAGGGGTGAATTAGTTTTAATGAAGTTTTCAAAAACAATATTCAATAAGCACAAATTTTGCTAAACAATTAAACATAATAATTGAAAGTAAATAAGAGATAGAGATAGAGAAAATAACATTGTGATTTCTATCCATATAAAGTTCATCACTAATTCACTGTGTACGAATTATAGTGACTTTTCAAAGTTACCCATTGTGTAGTTTTTCTAACAACTGTAGAGTGTCTAGTAAAAATTCAAAATCTTTTCTTAAAAAATTTGGATTTTGATTTTTTTGATCCATTAGAAAGTAGACTCAAAGAGCTTTCCAACCATATAAAATTCAAATATTAAAACTTTTTAAATTAATACATAAAAATAAAACAAATTTAATGTTGGAAAATTGTGTTCTTATAAAATAACTTTCTTAGGTTAATCTATTTCTCAAAACCAATATTGTCAAAATTTTATTAAGTCTAAAATGAATAAGTTCACTTAAAAAAAAAATAATTGAACTATCATTTAAGCTCAAATAAACAATCTTTAAAAGTAAATTTGGTTTGAGAAGTATGAAAACAAAGAAAGGTTTGTTTAAGCTTTGAAAATCATATTATTTATTTAGTACCAAAATATAAAACTTAAGAACATGTACTGAATAAATCTTTTTCAAAATCTTGATCAAGTTTATTTAGCTTTAATGTTTTGTCATTTCAAAATAAGGATCAATTCAAGGCCAACAAATTTCGTGTAATTTCATTTGTTACTTAAATATGTTTGGCTAAATGTATTGATCTTATTCAAATCTTGTGAATCTTGATCCAAATTTTTTATGCATTCCTAATTCATTTTTTTTATATATCTAAAAATTTCATGTTCAAATTCAGTCCATAAAATTCTACAAAAATCTAGAAAGTTGTAATTTGGATCCAGCAGCAAAGTTGGCAATCGAATGAGTGATAGCACTTGAAGGCTCTTTTTTCCTAGTTTGGCGATCGGTCCAATATTTTCTCACTTTGCACTTCTTAATTCATGTGTTTACTTGCTTAGATTCATTTGCTTGACTTTAATTCCATCCCTTTTGAGATTGTTTGGAAGATTTTCCATTAACTATATTTTGTTCTTCATTGCACTCAAATTTTGATCTAGTTTATTAAGCTTGATTTTTCATTTTTTTCTTTAATTTCTTTGTTGAATTTGATAGTAATCTTGTAGATCTTTTTGTTTTAGCTTAGTTTTAGTTCATTTGATCTGTAGAAGTATAGATCTAAGTTTTTTCACACATTCAATTAGCTTTAAGATTTAAAAATTCTGTTTCGATTTTCATTGCTCTTGTTAAATCTTTAGATTTTGCTTCTTTAATTGCACTTCAATTGTGTTTAGATCATTGTTTACTTACTGTTCTTGCAATTTAAAAGTTGTTTGGATCAATTTTTTAGAAGTTTCTAGAGTTAAGTTCATTTGGAAGTTAGGAGGTAGTTATTTTGGTTACAAGTTAGTTATTTTCGGTTACTTCATTCTAGTTACTATTTGGTTGTTATTTGAGCTTTCTAATTTTAGCATGATAGTTTAGAATTACATTCAAAGCATGTTAGATTTAATTCCTAGCAATTTAGCTATTGTTTTGATTCATTTTTCAAGTATGTTTGTTTCATATGTTCTAGATAAGTTCATTGTTAGTAACATGTTTTCTTTATGGTTTTTCATACTTGTTCAGGCTAGCTTACTTTTGTATACTCTTTTAGATTAAATTAACTATAAAAGGAGTGTGAAGATAATAGGTAATTAGACTAAGCCTTTTTAGCTTATCATTGTGGAATAATATCATGACCTTTGGTCACTTTTATTACTTGAACGGTTTGTACGCTTGTAAAAAAATATCGCAATTAAGTTCTTAGCACCATTGCTTGGGATTAGGAGTCAAGAGTCTTAGATTAATATCATCCTTCAATATGCTCATCTATAGATTAATTCGCCCTTAGTGTACATAAGTTATTCTAGTTACTAACTTGTCTCGATTTTGTTTCCTCAGTTGTACATAGCTTAACTTCCTTATTGTTGCATCCTACTAGTTGTACATATTTAGATTTTTTCTTTAAAAGCCTTTCATTTGGTTTTGTTATCCTTGTAGCCAATGTATGCAGTCAACTAGAAGATGTGAGTTGATCCCTCATCCTGAGATTGAAAGCACATTTAAGAGAATTAGAAGAGAAAGACAACCCAATCTTATTAACATAGCCAAGTAAGACACTAGAGCCCTTAGAGATTATGTTATGCCCAATCTTAATGGTTTTCAATCTAGCATTAAGAGGCTAGCTATTCAGGCCAATAACTTAAAGATTAAAATTGCAATCATCTAGATGATTTAAAATTTAATGCAATTTAGTGGTCATACCAGTGAAGACCCCAATGCTTATATGAGGGATTTCTTAGAGATATGTGATACTTTCAAATATAAAGGTGTTATTGATGATGCCATTAAAGCTTAGGTTATTTCTTTTTTCCCTTAGAGATAGAGACAAGAGTTGGTTAGCCTTGATGCCACAAGATTCCATTACCACTTGGGATGATTTAGTTTAAAAGTTTATGGCTAAGTTTTTTTCCTCTAGCCAAGACAGTCAAGTTGGGAAATGATATTACTGCTTTTGCCTAACATGACTTAGAGAACTTGTATAAGACATAAGAAAGATACAAAGAGCTCTTGAGGAAAAGTTTACACCATAGACTACTAAGATGGCCAGAGATCCATATTTTTTATAATAGGTTGATACCTACCACTAGAACTATTCCAGATGCTACTACAGGAGGTGCCCTTATGAGTAAGACTTTCAATATTGCTTATGATTCGATTGAGGACATGACCATCAATAACTATCAATGGTCTAATGAAAGACAACATCATAGGAAAGCTTCAGAAGTGTATGAACTTAATAAGTTCAATGTTTTGAATGCTAAAGTAGATTCTTTAGCCAAATCTTTAGAGTTCTTAAATCTTAAGGTTAAATCTTCTAAACCTAGTCCTAGTCAGCATTGGTCAACCTATAGCTTAGTTTTATGTTATGAAGTTTGTCGGGTAGGTCAAATAGATGATTCTTATCCTAGCCAATATGAAAGTGTCCAATACTTAGGACAGAAAACTAAGTAGCCTAAGAACTCTTATGTTTCCATTTATAACCCTAGTTAGAGGAATAAACTGGTTTTCTTATAGAACCAGTAGTAAAATCTTAATTTTATCCCTTTTCAACCTAATTATGCTTTTCGGCAACTTCAGTTCACTATACCTCATAACCCTATGGTTTTCACCCTATACCATATTAATAGTAACACCTATATCCATACACTTCTTAATATCAACCTGTGCCACATTCTGAGAAAAAAATCCTCAGTTAAGGATCTTTTGAGTTCCTTGATCAAAGATTAGACTTTTTTCATGCAAACACAGAATACCATGTTCCATAACTAGATTGCATCAGTTTAGAGCTTAGAGATTTAATTAGGTCAGTTAACTACTCTTTTTAGTACCCGACCCCAAGGCATTTTACCCAATAATACTAAAGTTAACCTTAGAAGGGAATGGAAAGAGTAATGTAAGGTGGTCACCTTTAAAAGTGGTAAGTAAGTAGCTAGTGACCCTATCCATGTTGTTCCTATAGATGTAGTAGAGGAGTTTGAGGATAAGATAGAGGAAATCAAGTTCAGGAGGAAAAAAAAGGTAAAAAGATGGATAAGATGGTAATACCTACCCAAACATTGACTTAGATTTCAGTACTTAATTCTTCTAGGCTTGCTCCTTTTAGAGTTAAGCCATTTAGGCTTTACATTTCTTTCCCTTCAAAAAATTTATAAGTAAAAAGAAGAGAAGTAATTCTTCAAATATTTAAAGATGTTTAAAAAACTTCACACTAACATCCCTTTTACGGATGTATTAGAGCAAATGCCTACTTATGCCAAGTTCATGAAAGACATTACCTCCAGAAAAAGAGATTAAAATATATGAGATAACAGCACTAACTAGTGAGTGTGGTTCATTGATATAGAGAGGACTACAATAAAATTTAAGAACCCTGGTAGTTTTACTATTCCTTACACCATAGGTAGGGCTTTTGTGATTTAGGTGCTAGCATCAATTTGATTCCCTAATAAATTTTTAGGAAGCTTAGCATAAATGAGGTGAGGCTTATCTCTATTACTCTTCAGTTGGATGATCGTTACTTGAAGTATCCTAGAAAAATAGTAAAAGATGTTTTGGTAAGAGTAGAGAAGTTGATTTTTCTTGTTGATTTTATGGCATTAGTTATAGGGTTGATTTAAGGTCCCAATCATTTTAGGGAAGCCTTTCGTAGGTAATGGTAGAGCTTTGATAGATGTGCAAAAAAAAAAAGTTGACTATGAAAGTGTAAGACCATGAGGTTAAATTTAATGTTTTTAAGGCTTTGAAATATCTTGATGATTTTGATGATTGTGCAAGGATAAAAGTGTTTAGTAGCATAGATGATGATAATTTTCATATTGAGCATCTAATTTCTCATTTCAAGGAACCCACTATAATTGATGATATAGTAGATATACATATAGATGATGATGATCAAGACATAGTCATGGTCTTTACATGTCGATTTGTGCCTACTAGTATTAAGCTTTTAGAGGTTTTTGAGTCTATCCCTAAAGTGATGAAGCCTTTCATTCAAGAGCCACCTGTATTAAAGCTTAAACCATTACCCTCACATTATAGATATGCCTACCTGTAAAAGATGATAAATAACCCATGATCATTTCAGTATCCTTGATAAGAGGCCCATTTGTTGTTTGTTCTGAGAGAGCATAAGTTAGCTTTAGGTTGGTCCAATGTTGACATTAGAAGAATTAATCCTTCTTGTTGTATGCATAAGATTTTAATGGAAGATGGATATAGATCGACCATTAAGATGTAATGTCATTTGAATCTGGCCATGAAAAAGGTAATGAATAAGGAAATAATTAAATAGCTAGTTGTTGGCATCATATATTCAATCATAGATAGTTCATCGATCAATCCAATCCAATGCTTACCAAAAAAGAGTGGAATGATGGTAGTGTCAAATGAAAACAATGAAATGATTCCCACTAAGATTGTGACTAGTTGGATAGTATGTATAGACCACTGAAAGCTAAACAAGGCTACAAGGAAATATCACTTTCTTTTGCCTTTCATAGATCGAATGTTGGATAGAGTGTTTGATTATAAATTTTATTATTTTTATGATGGATACTCTAGATACAATCAGATAGCTATAGCACCTGAAGATTAAGAAAAAAACCACTTTTACTTGTCCTTTTAGAACTTTTGTTTTTAAGAGAATGCTATTTGGACTACGTAATGCCTCAGCTACATTTTAGAGATGTATGATAGCTATATTTTTTGATATGGTAAAGGATTTCTAGAGGTTTTCATTGATGATTTCTTAGTCGTAAGTAATAGTTCTTAGAAGTGTCCTAATCATTTAACTCTTGTGTTGAAAAGGCATGAAGAAACTAACCTAGTGCTTAATTAGGAAAAATGCCACTTTATGGTTAAAAAAGAAATAGTGCTAGGTCATAAGGTTTCTTTTGAGGAATAGAAATTGATAAAGCTAAGATTGATATTATAGAGAGACTTCCACCTCCAATTATAGTTAAGGTTGTTAGGATTTTTCTTGGACATGCTAGTTTTTATAAAAGGTTCATTAAGGATTTTCCAAGATCTCTAAATTCTTGTGCAAGTTGTTAGAGAAGAAGGTAAGTTTTATCTTAATAATGCTTGCTTGCATACTTTTTTATGCTTAAAGAAAAGCTAGTTACTATTTTGGTCATTGTAGCACCTAATTAAACTTTGCCATTTGAGCTCATATGTGATGCTAGTGACTATGCAATAGTAGCTATTCTAAGGCAGAAGATAAGAAAGTAATTTCATGCAATTTACTATACAAGTAAAACTTTAAATGAAGTAACTAAACTATACAACTACTAAGAAAGAGTTGTTAGCGATTGTCTTTGCTTTTGATAAATTTTACTTTTATCTTATAGGTCTTAAGTCATTGCTTACACTGATCATGCTGCTATTAGGTTTCTTATTACTAAGAAAGATGCTAAGCCTAGGTTGATTAGATGGATCCTCATTCGTTAGGAATTTGATTTAGAAATTAAGGATAACTGAGTTAGGATTTTATTGGCCTATTTTGTTTAGAAATGCACACCTATTTGTTCAAAAATGTGATCGATATCAAAGAGTTAGGAATTTATCTAGAAGAAATGAGATACCCTTAAACCTTATTCTTGAGGTTGAGATTTTTTATGTTTAGGGTTTAGATTTTATGGGACCTTTTATCTCATCATGTAGGAACCATTACATTTTGATGGCGGTAGATTATGTGTCTAAATGGGTAGAGATAGTACCTTTAATTACTAATGATGCTAGGGTAGTACTTAACTTTTTAAGGAAGAACATATTTGCTAGATCCCTAGAGTGATCATTAGTGATTAAGGCTCACATTTTTGTGATAAAGGTTTTTGATACCTTCGTAACTAGGTATGGAGTCACTCATAAGGTTGCAACAGCCTATCATCTGTAATGTAGTGGTCAAATGATAGTGTAAAATAGAGAAATCAAGTCTATTCTTGAGAAGACTATTAATCTGAGTCATAAGAATTAGTCTAAGAGATTAAATGATGCATTATGGGCTTATAGGATCACCTATAAGACTTTGATTGGCATGTCACCCTATTAATTGGTTTATGGTAAAGCTTGTTACTTGTCGGTTAAGCTTGAGCGTAAGGCATATTAGGCTATAAAGAATTTGAATTTTAATTTAGATGTCGTAAGTGAGAAACATCTTTTATAGCTTGATGAGCTTGATGAGTTCTGCTTGTGTGCCTATGACAATGCTTGGTTGTTTAAAGAAAAGATGAAAAGGTGGCATGATAAGCGAATTGTAGAAAGGACATTTATGCCCAATTAACATATTTTGCTTTTCAATTCTCACTTAAAGCTTTTTCCAGGTAAGCTTAAGTTGAGATGTTAAGGTCTATTTATGGTGACTAAGGCTTTTCCTTATGGCACTACTTAGATAATGGATGAGATTAGGAAGGTATCTGTCAAGGTAAATAGGCATAGATTGAAGCATTATTTTAGAGGAAAGGTTAGGGATGTAATTGATGAGATTCATTTGATTGATTGATTATTGAGCTCGTAGTCTATGCTTTTGACTTAAAAGAAAGTGCTTCTTAGGAAGCACCCTAAGTTTTACTTTTCATGTTGTTTCTTTTTGTTTATATTTGCATATTTTGATATTGTTTTGCTTATATTTCCCTTTTATATATTGATGTTTGTTCTTTTTATATGTATTTTTTATTGTTTTGTAAGTGAATAAGAGCTTGAAAGTTTAAAGCTAGGAACACAACATGGTTCAATTACACTTGTTCTTACATTCAATCACCATGTTTCCAAAATGATAGAGGAGTTTCCTTGTTCCTTTTATATGCTTTATTTCTTTTTGCTTACACATTAAGGACAATATACTTTTAAGTTTGGGGGTATGGGAAAATTGCTAAAATTTTTTCATATATTTTTTAATTTTCTTTAATTTTGCTTTGAAATTGAGCTTGACTTATTGTAACTTGAATCATTAGTATGCTTTCTTTGATTAGTTCTTCATGAAGCCAATGATAAGAGAGATTGAAAATGAATATAACTTTAGGAAAAATTAAATATTGTGTAATATGAAATGGTAGTTAGGTTTAGTGACTTCTTAAGTATGAGTTTTCATTTGCGAGTTAATACATTGATTATTGAATTGCATTTTTTTATCTGGTGATTGATTATGTGAACATGAAATATTTTTTGTGTTTCATATTCTAGAATTTGTTTTGATCATCTCTTAAGGTGAAATCTTAGGGACATATGATTAAAGAAATGATATAGGCCATCTTTAGATCGATTGAGCCTTTTCAAGCTAACTTTGATATAATTCTTCCCTAGTCACTTTTTTTAACCTTATGATACTTTTCTTTTTTATGTAACAACATTACAAACCTAAGCCTTTATTCTTATATTTCCTATCTTTTGGTCCCTTATCTTATGTGCATTGGGAAATTCATGTATCATCTTTAAGCTATGCATTATTAGAGAGAAGGGTGGAGCTTAGAGAAAAAATGAAAAAAAAAAGTGAAAAAGAAAAAATCAACAAGGAAAAGAAACAAGCTAGCTTGTACAAGAAAAAAAAAAGAGTTATGAAAAAAAAGAAAAAAGGAAATAAAGTGGTGAAATAACAAAAGAAGAAAAGAAAGAAAAAAAAAAGCAAAAGGAAAAGCTTAGGGGGTGATTCTTTAGACAAGCTTAAACTTCTTTCCTTTGAAAGCTCAACATTGAATGATCCTAGAAAAAGTAATGCATAATTAGGGTACTTAAGCCTAAAATTCTTTTTATCATATCTTGACCTTAGCCTTTCATTACAAGTTTACAAAAGTCTTAAATGATCTTTAGTTATGTGTTTATCAACATTATTGGAGAAAGATGTGACAGGCAAATGATAGCACTAAATATATAGAGTTTTTACATGCTAAAAATTGTGCTAATTTTTAAATTTTGGATGATTTTTAGTGCTTTTCATGTTGATTTTGTGATTTTAAGGTTTCAAGCTCATGGATATCATTTTCATGCAAGCATGTAAGGAACAATTTTGGCCTAATATTGGAAGCTCATAGTTAAACTACATTGATCCACGAGATAGAGTTCTATTTGCATAAAGACACTCTATCATGTTCGGCCAAAAGAGACCTAATCCTAGAGTGCTTCCTTTACTTAATCATGAAGAAATTAAGTTCATATAAAGACTCTACATTTGGCTAGATCACTTTCAAAAGGGAATCAATTATGCATGTGATGTTTAAAGAGTTTCAAGATATCATGGACCTTAGCATGATTGGCTAAAAGAGTTTATCTCATAAAGAACTCTATCCATTTGACCATGCAAAAGGGAAACTTAATTTGCAAGAACATAAACTCTTCAATCACCATCCTATTTGGCGAAGATCACTCCTTTAAGACTCCATTCGGCCAAGCATACTTAAGGAAGAGAAATCGCATTCGGCCCTGCCTACTTAGAAGATGAAGATCAAGCTTAAAACTTAAAGTTTGAATTTGAAAACAACTCTTATAATCTTTACCCATTTGGCTGAACCCTTCATTATAAATAGAGAGGCCATTCACCCTTTTTCATCATCCTTATTTCTCACTTCTCTTCTCTCTTGAATTCTTAGTTTTAGTTCTTCTATTTATTTAGTTGATTATTAGCTTAGGTGATAGATTTGCCAATAACCATAAAGTTTTTGTTCTTTAAATTCTTTTATTTTAATTCAAGAAAAAATTGTTTTCAATATCTTTCTTATTCTTGTTTTCAAGTTTCAAATCTTATTCTTTTTAGTTTTTAATTTTGGCAAAGCTTTCTTTTTCTTTTTTAAGATTTATTCAAACATTCTTTTAATCTCTATAAAGTTTCTGCCACCACTTTCCTTATTATTCTACAACTTATTTTCATGCAATCCTTATTCCAAGTTTTCTACAAGCAATTCAGCAATCACTCTTTCTTGTTTCCAATATTTAAAATCTTGTTCTTTTAGATTTTCTTTATGGCTATATTCTTTTACTTCCCAAATGATAGTTAGTAAAATCAAGATTTGTACCTTTCCATTATTTTTAATCTTTACTTTTTTGGCAACCAAACCCTGAATTCCAATTGTTTAGATATAAGATCTTAAGATTTCACTATTGGTTTGGTTTACAAATTGAATGATATAGATTTTGGAAAGGATGGCTTAATTCATTCTCTTAAGTTGTATGAAGATTTTAGCATTAGTCCTAATCTAGAAGAAAGTGAACCTCATAGTATACCGATGCATTTTCCTTTGTACTTTGAAAATCCCTTGTATGGTGATTTGGAAATGCTTATGTTTAAAAACCCACTATTTAATCATTATGATAAGGGTTGTTTGACTCCATCACTAGACACAACCCTTGCTAAGCTTACATCTATACCATCTATGAAGGATTCTTTCATTGTAGACCCTATATCTATATTTTCTATGGTGGTACCCATTTCATTGGTACTGAAGCCAATGACCACCTCTATTAGTCCATATAGTGATATTTTTAGATTTTTCATAGAGGTGGAACACAAATCTATCCATAAGCACCACATACTTTTAGAGTTTATCATTATATATTTGGTGCAAATGAAGAGAATGAAATTGGTAGATTCGAGAAGGAAATGTAGTGTGAATCTGTACCACCAATGATAGTCTAGCTTTTGACTTTAAATAAAGCGCTTCTTTTGTTTTCATATATTTTGCTTATCCCAAACTATGTAAATGCTATACAAAACTCATTTGTCTCTTATGATATTTGTAAAGGACATCATTCTAATGAAAGATGTGAATTCAAAGTAGAACTTGTCTAATACATCCAATAAGTCAAGCCAAACAATAATCCCTATAGCAACACCTACAACCCTAGATGAGGAAACCACTTAAACTTTTCTTGGGACCAATCCAACCACTAATCCACCAATAACCAAAACAATAACTACTAACCTATTCCACCAACCTACAACCTACCACAAGAAAAGAAACCCACTTTTGAAAACATATTGACCCAATTGATGCAAGCCAATAATGCAACTATCCAAAAGTTAAGCTGCATCCATCAAGAACATAGAAAACCAAATAGGTTAACTCACCCATGTCATAGCCAATTGCCCTGTAAGTACCTTACCTAGCAATACTAAATCCAACCCTAAATGACAAGGCAATGAGGGATGTAATGCAATCTATTCTTTGGGAGAAGATGGTATAGAGTATATTGATGAGGAGGATGATTTCATGGATGAACCTATAGTAGTAAACCTCCCTAGCTTTGTAAGACAACTTGAAGTACATTTTTTAAGAAAGGACATATTAAAAGATGATGGACTCTTAAGATTTGGTAGAGAAATTTTACAAGGGTTTGACCCTATGACATTAGAAGCCTTTGAAGAATTGAGACTTATGAGGAAGACCTTGAGGTGGAAAATATTGAGATGGATTAAAAAGAATATCTTGAAAAATGCATTGAAGGGTTTACTAAAGAAGGGCAAATGCTATTGTAAGTAAGAAAAGCACTAGCATTTAGCTTAAGCCTAAAGAAACAATCCAAGAAAACATAATCCAAGAACAAGCAGTCTAAGAAGAGGATCCACAAGAAGAAAAAGACGAAGAAGTTCTAGAAGAAATACAACCAAGGCCAAGGATGACTGCTAGAATGTATAGGCAGTGTTTCAACATAGCACCACTTTCTCCAAGGCCTATTCAAAAAACTCTATTCAAATAATTGAAAGAAGCCACATTCGTAGAAAATTACAGTCCTAAACTTCAACAACTCTTGCCTAGAAAGAAAACAGATCTAGGGAGTTTTACTATTCCTTGCAAAGTTAGACACTAAAAATTTGATGACATTCTCTGTAATCTTAGTTCTGTGTAAATTTAATTTCTATGAATATTTTTACATAAATAAGGTGTGGAGAGCTGAAGCCTACCAAATTCAATATTAAATTTGCTGATCAATCTATTAAGTTACCATAAAAGATGTTGAAATATGTACTAGTGAAAGTTAGTAAATATGATTTTCTAATGGATTTTGCTATCTTAGACTTAGACAGAGAGGATGATAAGGCTTTATTACTACTAAGAAGACTTTTCTTATTGACTATTAGGGCCTTAATATATGTTTATGAGTCTAGCCTTACCTTTAAATTTAAAAAAAAAAGTTGCAGTTTATATCTAGAGGGTATTATGTACTTAAAGATAAAAAAGATGTTAGTGCAGTCGAGGTAAAAGAAAACCTTAGGGAGTCTGACCTAATAGCCAAACTTCTTGACTATATAACTCAAAACCAATTTGTAACTGCTAGCTCTAGACATGTCAACCACATAAAGAACTCAAGCTGTGTAAATGTGATCCCTGTTAGAAGAACTAGTACACTTCATAAAGCCAAGTTTATTTATGTCATTCTATAAAGAAAGATGCAAATATAGGTTCATCAGATAGTTGTTATTATTACAAGAGTTTGATCTGAAAATAACAAAGAAAAAAAGATGTGAAAACCATGTGGCAGATAACCTATGGAGGATGAAAAAAGAAGACAATGATGGGAAGTCATTCAAGAGTTCTTTCCTAACAAACAACTTTTGGCCATTCAAAAATCACTATGGTATGTTGACTTGGTAAATTATCTTGTAGGTAATGTTCTCCTACCTAATTTAACTTATTAGCAAAAGAAATTTTTTTACATTATGTTAAGTATTACATTTGGGATGACCCTTTTTTGTATAAGCATTACAAAGATCAAGTTTTACAAAGGTATGTCTCTAAGGAAGAGGTAGAAAGCATTTTGCAACAATGACATGCCTCAAAGCATAGGGGCCACTATAAAAGGGAAATAATGGCAGCTAAGATATTGCAATATGGCTTGTATTAGCCTAACTTATTTAAAGATGGATACAGATTTGCTGCTCAATGTGATAGGTGTTAAAGGGTTGGAATAAGAGACAAGAGATGCTCTTCAATAGCATCCTAAAAATTGAAATATTTGATGTTTGGGGGACAGATTTCATGGAGATGTTTGTGTCATCTTATGGGAATCTATACAACTTTCTAGCTATGGATTATGTTTCAAAATAAGTTGAAACAGTTGCTTCACCTTCTAAAACAACCAAGGTGGTGTTGTAATTTTTAAGGAAAAACATTTTTTCAAGGTTTGGTACACTTAAAGCCATTATAAGTGATGAAGGTACTCATTTTTGTAATAAACTCTTTGAGAAATTGCTAGCCAAATAAGGAGTGACTCATAAGATTGCCACTGCGCATCACCCTCAAACAAGTGGGCAAGCTAAGGTTTCCAAAATAGAGATAAAAAAGACTTTTAAAAAAATAGTCAATCCCTCTAGGAAAAACTAGGTAGCCAAATTGGATGATTCATTGTGGGTTTACAAGACAACATACAAATGTCTCCTCATCAACTAGTCTATGGGAAAACTTATTATCTACTTGTGGAGTTGGAATATAAAGCTTATTTGGCCATTCAAAATTTGAACCTTAGACCTTATTTGGTGAAAGAAGGCTGCTACAATTGAATGAATTTGATGAATTTAGATAGCAAGCCTATGAAAATATCAAGCTTTACAAAGAAAAAATGAAAATGATGGCATGACAAAAATGTAGTGGAAAAGAATTTTGAGCCCAAACAGAAAGTATTACTCATTAGCTTAAGGTTAAAACTATTCCCTTGAAAACTAAAGTCAAGATGGAGTGGACCCTTTATTATGACCTAAGTTTTCCCCTATGGAGCTATGGAAATTATGGATGAAAAGGAAAAGCAACCTTTTAAGGTTAATGGGCATTGATTAAAAGTATACCAAGAAGGGACCATAAGATAAGTTGAGGAAGTTATGTGTTTAACTAATTCATAGATTTAGGGATGGTAAAGCTTGACCAAAACTAGCGCTACTTGGGAGGCAAACTAAGTTTTACTTTAATGATTTATCTTTTTTTTTCTTAGGACAAGTATATTTTTAATGTTTTGGTTTGAATTATTTTGTTTTTAAGGATGATACAACAATCGAGATTCAACCTTGAAAGGTATTTTTGGAGTATTTCTTTTTCTTTTGTTGTTTGATACATTATTCTATTTAAGTGTGAAAGAGGGGAAAAAAAACCTTTTAAACTCAAATGATTTTTTAAAAAATTGTTATCCAATTTTGGCTTTCAAACCAAATTGACATGCTAAATTTCATTATGATGCACACTTAGTTGAAGTTGCATATATTTTCCAAAAATGACTAGAGTATGATATGAGCTTTAATTATGAATGTAGCAGAACTTGAAAAGAATTCTTAAGCATGTTTTTCATTGGATATGATTATTATACATATGTTTATATTCTATATTAAGGAAATGTTATGATTTTTGTGGAAGTTTGTGAAATGTGGATTTGTATGAGATTTGAAGATATGAATAAGTGCTTCAGAATTTACCTATTCAATCTTTTAGGCTAAATCCTAGACTGTATTTGATTTAAAAGATGATCTAGATAGTTTTTTGTATCGTTTAAGCCTTTTTCAAGCCCACTTTATTATGATATATTTGTAGTACCTTTACTTTGACCCTAATATATTTTTTCCTTTTCTTTGTTTATTTTAGCCATATGATAAGCTAATAAGCCTTTTGTTTGATTATTATTTTCCCTTTTTTTGTTATATCTAACCCATTGTACTTACTTGTGTATGGACATGTTTATAATTTTGGAAGGAAAAGAGGTGTGAGAAATTAAAAAAAAAAAAGAGAAAAGTAAACAACAACCATAAAAGGCAAAGCCCAAGAAAGCCAAAAAAGGCCAAGTATTATTTTTTTTAAAAAAAATAATAGTCATGAACAAAAGAAAAATAATAAAGTGATGCCTTACAAGTCAAAGTTTCAAAAAGAGCTTTCAATTTGGTCAAAGTCCAAGAAGTTGAAAGAAAGTAAGCTTAGGGTTTTAAGCCTAAAATTCCTTGTTCCTACCTTGACCCAAGCCTTATTTACAAGCTTAAAAGACCTTCTGATCTTGAGTCAAATATGTAAGTCTAACATTAGTGAAGAGGAAATGGAAAAGTGAATATATGAAGTCTATACTATCTTTAAGTTGAAATGTCATGAAGTGTTTTACATTCCTTTTACTTGACTTATATGCATGAATTAAAAATTGAGTAGATGTAATCAGCATAAGATATTGGGAGCTTATTTTTGAAGAAGTTTCTTTTAACTCTATGTTTTTTGTTAACTTTGCAAGATCGTGGACTCTTCAATCACCATCCTATTCAACTAAGACTCCATCCAAAAGAGCTTTCATGCAAATTTTCATAATAAAGGCTAGATACATTCAGCCAAGAAGAATTTAAAGCTCACTTTGAGACATGCTACTTAACCTTGAAGATTTTCAGTTGGAGCAGGACTTTATCCTTTTAAAGTTCAAGAATTGGATAAAAAGCAAATTTATTTTTCTTGAATTTCATCCCAACTAAATTCGAGAAAGGAGGTTTATCAAGATTTAATCAAGACTCAATCAAAGGCCAAGATCACTCCTTCAAGACTTCATTCGGCCAAACATACTCAAGGAAGAGAAATCCCATTCAACCATGCCTCTTTTAAAGATAAAAATTAAGCTTATCATTTAAAGTTTGAATTTGAAAACAACTATTGTAATCTTTACACTTTTGGCTGAACCTTCCATTATAAATAGGGAGGCCATTCACCCCTTTTTCATCATTCCCAATTCCTCACTTCTCTTCTCTCTTTAGTTCTTAGTTTTAGTTCCTTTATTTCTTTAATTGAGTTATTGGCTTAGATGACATATTTGCCAATAACCATAAAGCTTTGGTTCTTTAAATTCTTTTATTTTAATTCAAGAAGTATTGTTTTCAAGATCTTTCTTTTTCTTGTTTTCAAGTTTTAAATCTTGTTATTTTTAGTTCTTGATTTTGGCAAAGCTTTCTTTTTCTTTTTTAAGATTTATTCAAACATTCTTTTAGTCTTTACAAAGTTTTGGCCACCACTTTCTTTATTGTTCTACAAGCTATTTTTCATGATATCTTTATTCCAGATTTTTTATAAGCAATTCGACAATCACTCTTTCTTGTTTCCAATCTTTCAAATCTTGTTCTTTTAGATTTTTTTTGTGGCTATATTCTTTTACTTCCCAAGTGACAATTGGTAAAGTCAAGATCTTTACCTACACATTGCTTTTGATCTTTACTTTTCTTTGCAACCAAACCTTGAATTCCAATTGTTTAGATATAAGATCTTAGGATTTCACCATTGGTAATTGTGAAGAACCCAACATTACATTCTATAATCCTTAAGAAGATGATACTGGAATCTTCCTTTTATTACTTGATCTGTGTAATTGCATGCTATACAAAAAGCAACAATCAGTAAACATATGAAACTTGATCAAACTTTATTCATCTTTGTTTCATAATTTTCATGTTTTACATAATATTATTAGATTTCATGCAAGGATTTGAGAGATGTATTGCTAGCACTTAGAACCATAATTATGAAGGAGCTTAGCCTACATTGATTCTTATAGATTAGCTTATGTTTATGATTTTGCTCTATTTATATCCAATAGTCAATTATGTGGCATTCATGTTGAATAAGTCATTGGAATTTAGTAATGATTCTTGCTTAATATTGTTTTGCTTGAGGACAAGCAAAAATTTAAGTTTGAGGGTTTGATTGCACTAAAATTTTAGCATTTTATTACATCTTTTTAGTGCAATTTTTAGTGAATATGTGCTTGTTTCTTGAAAAATTTGGCAAATACTCTGAATTGCTTAAATATTCAATATGTAGCTAAAACTATGAGAAAATAGGGAAAATGAAGGTTTTGGACTCATTTTGGATGCATTTTGGTGCAAAAGTCCTTCATTGGCCAAAATTAGTGTGTATATGTTACAATGCTAGACATGGGAGATTTTTCCTACCTTTTCCTTCATGACTTTGTTTACTTAATTGAGCTTAATAGAACTTCAATTCAAGCTTTAGTCTTCATATTTTTCTTGTTTAAATATCCTTTTTAGCTCATTAGTGTTTTTTCACTTTTGTAGTTCTGTTACATGAGCTAGAATTGTGTGATTTGCATTAGTGCAATTTAGGAGTCTCAATTGGAGCTAAAAATTTATAGAATTTTACAAGGCTAAATTGGCAATTAAATGGCCCTCATTTGGCTAAAATTTCAAGAACAAAATCAATTACAATTGGTGCCTAAAATTGGAGTAAGGAACTAATCACAATCATTTGATGCACTCAGAGATGATCAAGAGAATTGGTGCCACTTTTTGGATTCAAGGGAAAAGCCAATGGATAACTACTTAGTTGGCAATTTGGAGGCTTCTAATTGGTTATAATTATGACTTTTTGGAGTTCATAGGATTAAAGGAAGAGCGCTAGAAATGAAGTGAAGTGAAGAAAAGCAAACAAGGAAGCTTATGGAGCAAGATGGATGACGTGAAAAATTTTAGAACATGTGGCATCCTAGCTAGCTTTTCCTGCAATTTGATTGGTTGGAACACTTCAAACTTGGCCTTTTTTCCAATTTTTCATTTTTGCATTTTCTCTCAAAACATTTTCCTCCTTGTTCTTTTAAAGGGTTGTTTGGGAGAAAATCACTTAAATTTTCTAGCAAAATTTACTTCCCCTACCTTTATTTTACATGCACTTTAAGATTCAACAAATATAAGTTCATTTTCTTTAAGATTTCAAGTTCAATTTCATGTAATTTCATTGATTACTCAAATCTGTTTGGCTAAATGTTCATTTGAGGTAGTTGTGGTTTTTGTATTGGATCTTGTTCAAATCTTACGATTGTTTATCCAAATTTTTTCTATGCATTCTCAATTCATGTTTCCATAAATATGGAAGTTTTCACTTTCAAATTCGTTCCAAAAATTTCCACAAAAATCTAGAAAATTGTAGTTTGGATCTAGTAGTAAAGGTGGTGATCGAGTGAATGACAGCATTTGAAGGCTCTTTTCTCCTAGCTGGGCAATTGGTCCAATCTTTTCTCACTTTGAACTTCTTAATTCAATTTTTTACTTGCTTAGATTCATTTTCTTGCCTTTAATTCCATGTTTTCCAAAACTGTTGGATGATTTTTTGTTAACTACTCTATTTTGTTTTTCACGGTGCTCGATTTTTTATCTAGTTCATTGAGCTTGATTTTTTTTTTTCAATTTCTTCTCGAATTTCATAGTAATCTTGTAGATCTAGTTTGCTTTAGCTCAGTTTTAGTTCATTTGATCTATAGAAGTGTAGATCTAAGTTTTTTGCACATTCGATTAGCATAAACATGTTTTGTGTGTTGTAATTTGTTTTGTGGCATACATTTAGCAAAAAGTAATAACATAGACTTTTTTTATCTAAACCTTGAAATAAAATGTTTGTCTTAGCAGGCGTAAAAAAGAGAAAATGGAAAATTAATTAGAGGCAAGAGTTAGAATCAAATTAAGAGGAATTTGGGCACAAGCTTTGAGCAACGAAATAATAGATTGCTTAGTTGTTTGAATGGTTAAAGGTAATGGTGGGTTAAGTTTGTTTCTCCTCAAGGTTCATTGTCACTTCCAATTCAATCAAATCAAGATCAATCAATTCTTGTTGGGTCTAATATCCCTCAAGAAGATCCCAATGAATATGGTGAAGATTAGAGTTTGAATAATCTCAAGAAAGGAATGGAAGAATTGTCCACACAAATAATTGAACTCAAAAGTTTGATTTCCAATATAGAGTCACTAGGTTTCAAGCAACCTTCACCAACTATCCCTAATCCAAAATTGCACTTAAACTCTCCTCATGACTACCTTCAACCTATTTTTCAAGCACTTAAGACCAGGCCCCCAAGCTTTATTCAACCTCTAAGAATTCTACACTTGAACTCATCTTCTACCTCACATTTCACAACCACCTGTTTGGACTGCTATTCCACCACCACCTTCTCAACTAATGTATCAACTCAGTTTTTGACCCAAAGTTCCCCATTTCACTCCAACATCAATCATACAACCATTTTCCCAACTAGGCAATCCAACTCTAGAATAAAAAAAAACTCTCACACCACCAACACCAAAAAAAAAAAAAAACTCCTATTGGCCCAATACCCATTTCCTACATAAACTTGATTGTTGCTTTTTTATAGCCAGCAAGTGTACAAATCAAGTAATAAAATGGAAGTACTCTAGTATCATCTTCCAAAAGATTATAGATCTCGATTACCAAAGGTGAAATCCTAAAATCTTATAGTTAAACAATTGGAATTTCAGGGTTGATTGCAAAATAAAAAAATAGAAGAATAATGTAGGCTTAATTCTCACTTAACCAACTATCACTTGATAAGCTAGAGACAAGAGCCAAAACAAGATCTAAAAAGAACAAGAATTGAAATCTTGAAAATAATTGCTGGAAACATCAAAGTGAAAAGAATTGACAAAGAAAAAAATAAGAACAAAGGCTTAAATTGAAGAAAATTTTCAATCAAATGAGTATGATTTGACCACTAATGACTTGTCTAGAACCAAGAATTCAATAATATTTATGATTATGAAAACTTTGTTTCCATAAGTACAAGCACATGATGTGAACAAAATTATTTTCCTATACATTGTGAATGAACTTCATTTTTGAGAGAAAACAAATACATTTAAAGATTAAACACTTCTTAAGAAGAAAGAAAAAAAAAAAACAAAATAAAGAAAATCCTTTAAAGAAGAAAGAATTCCTTTTCAAGGCATCAGATGCAACCTAACTTTTCAGGATAAGTCTTTCAAAACTTTTCAAAAAGATATTTTAAAGTCACTTGCCTATATCTATAGAAGCACTTTTCAAATTGAGTTTTATTAAAGTCACTTGCCTACGTCTATAGGAGCACCCTTTCAAAAAGAGATATTTAAAGTCACTTATGTCTATAGGAGCATCTTTCAAAAAGAGATTTTTTAAGTCACTTACCTAGGTTTATTGGAGCACTTTTTAAAAAAAAATTTTTAAAGTCACTTGCCTATACTTATAGGAGCACTTTTCAAATTGAAATTTTTTAAAGTCACTTATCTATGTATATAGGGCACTTTTCATATTGAGATTTTTTCACCTGTCTATATTTATAGGAGCACTTTTTCCTATTAAGATTTTTTATTAGAAATTTTACCTACATCTATAAAAGCTCTTTCAAAAAAAAAAATAACTATCTATCCATTGGTTTATAGATCTATACATTATGATAATTTGGCAACTTCACTGAAGACAACTGAGAGTCTATAGTAAATGAATTTGTGTTATCTAAGCCTAATAATTTTGGTTTGTTTCTTAAAAAATTTTCTCTTTATTTATTTTTCAAGCATTTATTATTTTGTCATTCATTTGCATTTCATGACAAGACTCTATACCTAGGCTCTGTCCCTTAGAAAGGAGTTAAATACCTAAACTTTCGTGAGATTTTATGTCTCTACATAGACTAGCGGAATACTCTTACTCAAATTGAAACCTTTCTGCTTGTCACCTATGATGGGCAAGGGATTTTGGTGCCTTACTAGTCTATTATGGACAAGGATGTGAGGAACAATTTGAGAACCTTTAGATTGTGAATCCAAACTACATGTAGTCAAACATAAAAAGCCAACTTTAGGATAGTGCCATGTCTACCCATCATTAGAATATAACCCTAGTTAGGATGTATGAGTAGACTTTTTGAGCTTCATTTGTATCAACCTTATGAAAGGTTGAGAAATTTTATTTGATCTCTTATTTATTTATTTGTTATATGTCAGACTTTAATGTAACATCATTAACATATGCATTCACCTAAGCATCATAATATGACAAACATTAGTACATGCATTCATTTGTCCCTTCATATATTGTTATGCATACATTTATGTGTTTATACATCATAATTTGTTATGTTTCAAGCATTCAATGCACATATTCATTCATTGCATATAGGACTGTTAAGCAAGTTAGGATAATCTTGAATTCTTACTTTAACACTTAATAACATAGGCATGCTAATTATAGTACATAAGGTTTAAAGATAGCTTAACCATCCAAAAATTTGATTTAACCCACTAGTCACTGGTGTAACACCCAAGCCTAACCCAAACATATGAAGCAAGAACAAGCAAGCTATTTTGAAAAAATGAAGTAAGCCCAAGAAGAGCTAAAAAGGGAATCGAACAAGATAAATAAAGGCAAAACTGTAAAAAAATATACATTTAGCTTACATGAACATCCATCACAAAATGTTTTGGATCCTTTACACCCTCTTAACTTTAGCCCATACCAGGCCCAATCTTCTCAAGGGTTTTACCCATAATAGTTCACATTTCTTATAGGATATACTTAACTTGGAATGCCAACCGCATCTACTCAAGGGCAATTTTAAAGCTATGCCAATCATGTTTTTATGAAAAAAGTAGTATAACTAGTATAAGTTCCTGATCTAGATGAACTAAAAGAGAAAAAAAAGCAAAAGATTAAGGCAGTAAAAGCCTTAAAAGACCTTAATTTGAGTAAAAGATGAATTTGCTATATGAGAGATTTCAAGCTATAAAAGGAATAGAATTTTATGGCTCTATAGATGCAGCCAAAATTTGCTTGGTTACAGATGTAGCTATCTTACCAAAATTTAGTTTTGAAATTTGAGAAATATGATGGTAGTAAGTATTCGATCACTCATATCACTATATATTGTCGAAAGATGGCCTTTTATACTAGTGACGAATAGTTGTTGATCCACATATTTTAATACAACCATATTGGTTTTGCTACTCTATGGTACATCCAACTAAACAAGACTTGCATCATTTCATGAAAAGAATTACAAAGGCATTCATTACCTAATACCGATACATTATACACTTGGCTCCAAACCACCTTTCTTTGTAGAGTATAAAGAGAAAAGCAATTGAATCTTTCAAAGAATATGCCAAAAGGTGGAGAAACATGATTGCTCAAATCCAACCACTATTGTTTGTCAACTTCTTAAAGGTTTCTTATTATGAGAAATGATAAAAATACCACCAAGAACTTTGTTGACATGGTATACATATAGCCCCACCATTGCACCTATTGTAAGGTTTGCCCCAAAACTTTATAATCAGACTAGTCATTCGAAGAGACCATGAAACAATAGAGAGAATACTTCTTTTGATCCCATTCTCATGACATAACAAATTTGCTATCACATCTAGTGAAAAATCATTTGTTGGCCCCTATTCACGTGGAGCTAATGAAATCTCTTTACCTAAAATGGTATAATACTAATAATCAATGTGACTACCATTATAGGATTGCAAATCACTCAACAGAGAATTGTGTTGCCCTGAAACATAAGTTACAAGGTCTCATTAATGCTAGTTTGATAAAGTTTGACGATAAAAAAAGGTCAAGTGTCATTGAAAATCCTTTACCCAATAATATAGGGGCATAATTTTTAGGAGATATTTTAAGAGTTTTTAAAAAGTAAAGAACTTTAAGGAAGTCTTTTATATGTTTATCTTATATTTATCTTAAATTTCAATAAAATGGCAAGTTCATTTTATTACATATTCTTTCTTTTATCCTTACTTTTATATATCTTTTCATATTATTCTCATTTCCATATTTCGAGTATTGAATGTTCAAACAATTGTGATAATACTTTGGGATTCAATCTTGAAAATTTCATTCATAATGATGAGATTGATAATTTGGACCCCTAATTTGTTGGGCTGAATTAAAGTTGACATGCTATTTTAAGAGAATGTGGTCCATTATATCCACAAGCCTACTTTCATTCAATATAAATTCTTTACATAAAATTTTCACATTTGAAATGAGAAATGACCATCTTTATTTTATGTTTTACACAAAAAGTAAAATCATTATTTTGCTATCTCTTTTGAGCCTATTATAATTTCTTAGGAAAAAACCTACAAAGGATCACCTTCTACTATAGGAGGCAAAGTTTGAAAAAAAAAAAAAAAGATATATTCATAAGAAAAAAATGTATGAGTCACAAATGACTTTTACGGTAAAAAAAAAAAAGAAAAAGCTCTCTTATATGTGAATCCATTTTGGAAAAAAAATTGAAAAGAAGGAAAGAGAGATTGAAAAATGAAAAATGAGAATGAAAAGGAAAAAACATAAAAAAGAAAGAAAAGAATATGGAAGCACTTAATAAATAATAAGGCAAAATGCCAAAATGTTTTAAATGATGAGAGATGATCTTTTGATTTATACCCTTCAAACATATATTTTGAACTTAGTTTATCTAATTTTTTTCATAACTGGTCACCATAGCCTAAGTTATATCCTTTAAAAGTCCATTTGCATCAAACATAAATGTTTAAATTAAAAAATTATATATTAAATTGAGGTATGCTTATGGTATAATCAAATAACAATGAGGTCCTTTTATATTTTGGGATTGGTATGGAATATGGTGGGAATGTTTACAATGGATGAAGTAAAAAAGGAATGAAAAATGAAAAATGATGAAAAAAAGATAGATAAGAAAAAATTCAAAAATAAAGATAAGAGAAAATGAAGACTTAAATCAAAAACCCAAAAGAGTGATTTAAGTAAAAAAAGACATATTGGTTGAAAATAAGAAAAAACAACTTGAAAATAAGAAGACTAAGAATATTCAAGAGTCTATTGGGCTAATGGGCAAGATTTGGACTGATAAGCTTGAAGCGATCAAAAGTGGTAATAAAATAAATTTTTGAGAAAGAATTTTGGATTGGCATTGAAAATTGTCTAAATATTCATTCTTTTGGATGTTAAAATCCCTTCCAAACACTTATGCTAGCAATATGCTTTGATGTTGTTCATCTATCTATTATCCTTTACTAGACTTGTTATTGCATTGAATATCTCTTTTCTTTAGACCACATTGTTCTTCACCAATTCTACTTTGAAAAAATATGTGATAAATCACATTTTTTTCATGAAATTGGAATGATGAGAAATAAATAGTAAAATACATAAAAAGATCCCCATGTTACTTCAAAAAGAAAATCAATAGTGATATGGTGATGAAAGAAACAAGTGGAAATGTCAATCCTTAGATCTTTCAAATAAAGAAAAAACATTTCGAGAAAAGTTCAGATTTGGAGATTACAATTGGTAAAAGGATATTTTGGTTTATAAAGGATATAAAAGTTATGAAGATAACTAGTTTTAAAGATTGAAAAAAGAGTCTTGAGAACCTTTTTACCACAATTATGGATGATTAATTACATTTCAAGCATTGCTCTCATGACATTCATTGCATATATTACAAACAAAGTTTTGATTTTGAATTTTGAAATGGAAGTTAGCAAAAGGTTAAGAATTTTTCAAGTAAAAAAATTTTGAACTTGTAAATCTTCAATTGAGAAAAATTTTCAAAAGATAACCTTTGATTAAGAAAAAGTTTTAAGAATAAGGTTTTAACCTTTAAATGAGAAACATTTCAAGAGAAAGCTTTTAAATTTTCAAAAAAGTTGTTAGCCGTTATCCAAAGTAGCATATGTTAAAAGATGAGTAAGATTTATAAGGCCTCTGAGCAAAATCTATAAAACTTTTAGGCATAATTTTAAAGTTCTCCAAGCATATTTAAAAGATGAGTAAGATCTATAAGACCTCCAAGCATAATCTATAAGATTTTCGAGAATAATCTTCATGGCCTCTAAGCATAATCTTTAAAACCTTTGGGTATTATACACCAAATCTTTTTACTTTATTTTTTATCTTGGCTCAGTCTCACGTTTCATTTTTTACCTTGGCTTAGTCCAATCACCTTCATTATTTTACCTTCATCTTTTACCTTGGCTCGATTCTATCACTTTTATTTTTGATCTTGGCTCAGTCCAATCACTTCTTATTTATGACCTTGGCTTAGTTTGACCACTTTCATTTTTAACCTTGGCTTAGTTTGGTCATCTTTATTTTTTATTTTGGCTTAGTTTGGTCACCTTCATTCTTGACCCTATTTCAATCCGACCATCTTTATTTTCAACCCTAGTTCAATCGAGTCACTTTTATATTTTGACTTCAGCTAAAATCAAGTCATATCATTTTTTGACTTTGGCTAAGTCCAAGTTATATCATTTTTTTACTTTGGCTATGTCCAAGTCATATCATTTTTCAACTTCAGCTAAGTCTAAGTCATTTTATCAAGTCATTTTATTTTCCAACCTCAGCTAAGACCAAGTCATTTCATTTTTAGACTTTAGCTAAGTCCAAGTCATGTAATCTTATTTTCTGACTTTTGTTCAATCCAAGTCATTCTTTTTGACTTCGACTTTATACAAGTCATTTTTTTTTTTTAGATTTCAGCTAAGTCTAAATCATGTCATTTTATTTTTTGACCTCGGTTTAATCCAAGTCATTCTTTTTAACTTTGGCTCTATCGAAGTCATTCATTTTAAACTTCAACTCAATCCAAGTAATTTTATTTTCAAATTCAAATGCAATAGATATTTATATCTTTGCACAATTCCTATTGCACAAAAAATGTGTAAAGAGGGGTAATTGTAAATACTCCATTTTGTTTGGAGTTTAAAATTTTGGAATTACTATTGAGGAGGTATTGATTTTTTATATTATTTGGACCCAATATTGGTCTAAGCTTAAAAACCTAATTTTTTTATTATTTTAATTTTTTATTATTTATTTTATTTATCTTTATAGGTTATTTATCTTAATTAGTTATTTTTATTTACTAATTTATTTCTTATATATATATTTATTTCTTAATTATCTTTACTTTGTTTTATCTTTGTTTTTATTTTTTAAACAAAAAATAAAATAAAATTTGAAAAGAGTTGAATAAAGTTGTGGGTGAGGTTGAATTCTTGGAGGATTGGAATTCATTCAATTCAATGGTCTTATACCAAAATCATTTTCTTTGATAGATGCACAATGTACTCATAAAACCTAAGGAGTTTGATTATGGAAAAAATGGGTGAGGATGTTGATGAAATTTTAAGATTATTTTAAAAATAATTTTTAGAATAATTTTTTATTGAGTTAGAGTCCTTATCAAGTTAGGACTAGGCTTCTATAAATACACTACAAGTTTATTCAATCAACACACAACAATCATAGAGGAGAATTTGAAAGTAAAAAAGTTTTAGGAAGTTTAAGTTCAAAATTTAGGCTTTCCTAGTTCTTGATGATTCAGCAAAGTTCCTTTGCTCCAGTGAAATTTTCCAATGAGTATTGAAGTTTCCAACAAGGATTCTTATGATACTTCTAGATTTCGATAATGATTCTCAGTTTCTCCAAGCGTTAACCCAATTATGAACTTAACCCATAGTGCTAGGATCCAGCAACTTGCATCTCACAAGCCTTGAGTCAAGCTGTATATCGAGTTGTCGGGCAGTCATTTACTTTTGTAGTCAAACCATTGTTAAGCCTGAACCGAGCCATTGACCATTTTTTGTAATTTTTATTTTTTATTTTTATTTATTTAATTTATTTTATGTAAATTTTATTTATTCATTTTATTTAAATTAATTTTTGTTAAAAATATTTTAAATAAATCCATGAATCATATCAAACTATTAGAGGATTTTTGGGGGTTTAAAACATTTTTCAGATTATAAGTCCTACTAGAGGATTTTATAAGCAAATTAAATTAAAAATGATTTTGAATTAATCCTACCAAATTATTGGAGGATTTAGATCTAAACGTTAAATCTTATAAAACTATTGGAAGATTTAATAATTTTTTTTTAAATAACAAAATTTTCCAATCTTACTAAACTATTGAAAGATTTAAATCTCGAATTAAATCTTACCAAATTATTTAAAGATTTAATGTTTTTAAAAAAATTCATAAACAAATTTTAAAATAAAAATCTTATCAAACTATTGGAGGATATGCCTCGAAATAAAATCTTATCAAACTATTGAAATATTTTATTTATTTATTTCTTAAGAACATATTAATGAATCTAATGATAAAGCCTTTTCAAAGTGGGAATTAGTCTTCATAAATACTTCTGAGGTGAGAAAATTTTCTTAAATTGCTACCAAACTATTAGAGTAATTTTAAAAATAATTTTTAATATTAAATTATTTAGTAAATCTTATAAAAATATTTTAAAGCTTGAATAACACAAAATTAATTAGTACTACCCTTTGGATTGGTATTGTGAGGGTGTTGTAACCTTCCTCACATGTAACTATACTCCTAGACCTAATTATAGTTTCGTAGACTAGAATCTACCTTCTAAAGATACCAAAATCAACTGTGAGTCTCTCTTTAAAAAGGGATCAGTTAGATGACCAATCGCACCTATGAAAAAATATTAGTGGCGATTCTTAATATTGTGTCTAGCGATAGGTTCACAAATCTATATGCTACGACACTATAAGTACAATAACCAGTTAGCCAGAACTGTATGATCATGGCTATGCTAACTAGTATAACCCATTAACTAGGACTGTAAAATTAGTTCTAGTGTCGATAATCCTACTTCCTATGGATGTAAATTCATAGCTATCATAAAATCATTATTTAAGCATAAATCAATTTCTCATTTTATTTATATGCATAATCCATCATTTATATAACAAAACGTAAAATAATAAAATGCTTGATCATATTTTCTTATATCGAAAATTAAAAAAAATAAAACCTTCACTTATTTAGAAACATACATATACACATAGGTTTAAAATCAAGAAAAGTGTGTAAAATTCTACTTACCTCCTTTCAACTACACCAATTAACTTTTTTCCCTAAAATAATTAACAATCTAGTCATGGTCATTTCAACATATCAAAAATTAATCAATCCTTTTTGAAACTATTTATATTAAAAGCAATTAAATTATACAATGATTAACTCAACTAACAAATACAGGCAACCTAAGCTTCTTTCACTAAAACAACTCTATCTCAAGGTATACAACTCAGAATAAGATTTTTTTTGTGCGTTAAAAACTAGACTTAATAAGCTTTCTAGCTATATATAGCCTACTCTTAATTCCTTGTAGATTAATTGTAATAATTTTTGCAATCCGCATCATATGCTACTACCAGATAACATGTATATCTTCTAGTAAAAATTAAATATTTATTCATCAGAGACTCGAAAGTCAGTTTCATTTGTTTTGTTGGAAAATGAACTCAGTAAGCTTTCCAAATATATATGGCTCAATTTCTAATTCATTGTACAAAAATTAAGAGAATTTTTGTAATTCCTCCATGCTATTATTGCTAGGTAGCCTACACATCATTAAGTAAAAATTAGACAACTCTTCATATAAAAACTTCCATTTGTTTCATTGCAAAGTAGATTCAACAAACTTTCCAACAATATATAATACTTATAATATTAATTTATCCATTAATATAAATTTTATTTTAATTCACTATTTTAGATAATAGCCTCTCATCCAAAAACAAAATTACTCCTTTAATCTTTAAAAACATAAATCCCCACTTTCAACCTTTAAAATCCACTCAAAAATCATCATTAAATCTTAATAACATGAAATAAACAAAACCCAATAATTTACCCAAATAGATCATGAAGATTAATGAGAGATTTCATAAATTTTCTAGGTTTTTCTCTCATAAACTTCAATTCCAAATAATAGTAATCAATATAATATTTTTATTAAATAAAAAAAAGGGCATATACTCACTAGGAGTGTAAATAATACATTAGTATTTACAACCTACTTGGGTTCCATTCAAATAAAATTTGAATTTGGCTCGATTTTTATCAAGTTAAGCTCGAGCTCGAGTAGCTCGATTTATCGATCGAGCAGAGTTGGAATATTCTTATACCCTGCTCGAATAGTTTGCAAGCCTAATCGAGCTTTTTTATTTGAATATATTTTTATTATTTTAATTAATAAAATATCTTGAACTCGAACTCTAGCTCGAGCACAAATAATTGAGCTTTTGTCAAATATATTAATCAAGCTTATTTTTACATGTTAATCAAGCCTAATCAAGCGAGATCAGGTAGCTCAATTTCTATCTCAAGTCAAGCTCAAGCTAAAAAAATAAAACTCAATCGGATTTGAGCCAAGTTTCAAGTCTTGAATTTGGAGTCAAGCTCAAGCTTAATGTTGCATCGGCTCAAACTCGATCGATTACACCCCTAATACTCACACTTAGGAAATTAATCTAATTGTAGCCTTTGATTTCAAATCCCCAACTTGATTTTTTAAACTTCCACCCTAACAAAGATGAGGAAGAAGAGCTTTCATTTTCTTTCCATTTTATATTAAACAAAAATAGTTAAATTTTCTCTTATAAATACTTCAATCCCTTTTTTCTTTTAATAATTAATCTCTTCATTAAACTAATGGACTTTGATAATAATTTAGCCTAAGTATCATTTGGACTGGGATATTAGAGTTGGTGTTTGAGTAAAAGTAGCTCTTTAGAAATATTTTTGATACACCCTTCACTATTATGATTGCTATAGAAGCATTGTTAACGGAAATTACTCAACCATGCCAAAAGGTGCTCCATTTCTTATTGTTGTTTGGGTGCTTCTTTTAAAGGCATTTTATTATGAAAACAATTTTTTAAAAAAAGCATAAAATTTGTAATGAGCAGAGCCAGAAAATCAATTTTTATGGTTTAATATTATTTTTGTCAAAATAAAGTATATCACTTCCATGTTTGCATTTATCATACTACGTGGTTATGCTTGAATCAAGTAAGGCTTTGGTTTGCTCACATCCTTATAAATATTTACCTCTCATTTTACAAAAACATTAACTGTTGCAACCTTAAGGTTTTTCTTTCATGGATTTCTAGGTGTTTTTCTAGCATGGATTTCTTTTTTAAAAGCCTTCGAGGATTTGAAGTTAAAATAATTTTACAATGAAAATAGTATCCATCTCATCTTACCAATACTGTTTTGTGTTTAGGTGAAGGCTGAGAGATTAAAAACTTGGGCATAAAAAAAAAAAAAAGGTGTGCAAACTAACTTACTGCCACAAGGAGAATAGCTGAAAACAAGCGTGCAAATGCCGAATCCAAACTGAATTGGAAAGCTAAGAAGACTTCTGAAATGGCAAATTACATGAAGAGAAGGCTGGAGGTGGTGCATGTGGAAGGTGAGAAGTATTTCTCCATGAGAGTTCAATTGAATCTATCCCATTTCAGGTCTTTGTAATTTTTTGTTTTTAGCACTTTTCTCTTGATTTAATGTATTGAATTTGCTGATTATTTTTAGATTGATGGCAAAAGTTTGGACAAATCTAGAATGAATATTTTTACTACTAATTATTTAATTGCGTATAGAAATTTTTTAAAATGATACGAGTCTTTATAATTTGGTTATTATAGCTTTGGCTTTATGTTTTGATTATTGATTGTATCACTTAAATTATTTATTAAAGTTAATAATTTATCAACCCGACATTAAATTCTTTGATAACATTAACATTAAATTCTCTGATCAACATTAAATTATTTGATCAATCTGGCATCTAGCATCAAGTAGTTAACTGAATTTTTTTACTTTAATGTTATTGCATTATACGAATTTTATTTTATTAAATAATTATAGAAATCAAATTTAAAATATTTAAATATAATTATAACTTCATTTTTAAAAAAAATTTAAGTAAAAAATTCATGGTTTTTTTTTTTTTTTTTGGAAATAAAGCGCCGGCAGGATTTTAGTATAAATATATTTATGCATATGTTTCATTAATTTTGCTGCAATGAGCGTTTCTACTAAGAATAGTAAAAGAAGAAGAGCTGATGTAGCCAAATAAATTAAGCTTTTACTGGATGTAAAGTCTAATTACAGATATGATAGAAACTGGAAAACAGGGGAGTGTAAATGTAATGGTGTAATCACATATATGTACAGAAAGGGAAAGGATTATCGACAATCATGGTTTACTCTGGGGAAATTGGGGGTTCACATTTTTTTGATGGCAAAGCTGCCGACTGTGACTGCACCAGTATTGACCACAACACTTGCACATCCTCGCAAGGGCAGGACTTAACATCCTTGTACAGGATATATATTCCTCTTCCTGCTATGCAAAAACCAACAATTTCAAGCATTTCCGGGAAGTAACAATTAAGCTTACTTGATTCGTTGATTCAGAACCAAGGAGAGAGAGAATGAAAACTTACCCCTTCTATGGCTGGAATGGAGGCGATCCCAGAGCTTCTTGAATGGGGAGAGGAGGGAGTGAAACCACCCCATTTTTAGAAGTGAGTTTGGCACTCTAACTCATTGTTAATGTTAGGTGCAGGGTTGGAAGGAAATATAAGAGAGTGAGGGGACTTAAAAATTAATGTAGGTATGCCTAGACAGGTTACTTGTGTCTTACAGATTCTCCATGTTTCCTAATTTCCTTCACTCCCTTTAATAGCAATTATGCAATTTAACATGTTATCTGGGTGCTCTATCATTGTCACTGTTTTTTTTTTTTTTTTTTCACTCATAAAAGGAGTTTATAATTTGATTTAACCCTAATTTGCTGCAAAACTATCCTCCTTTTTGGTACAAAGCAAGCCATATCCTTACATATGGAGATGTTAGAATTTCAACTCTAAACTTGTTGGATATCACACTTAAAAATAGTTGCATTAATCCCCTTGTAAGTCATAGTTTCACACTGGAGATCTGTAGATATTATTTCATCTCAATAGACATTTTTTTACTACTATTATACTGTATTATCATAGCTTTGATCTGCCTCTTGCACGCCAATTGAACAAGTGCCAAATTTATTCTTACATGTATTTTTGTCATTCTTCATGATAGATTATTGGCAGTTTTTTCTTTTTTTTTTGACCGTTTTCTACCATGAGGATAAGGTTTTAGTCCCACAAGCAAGCAACATTTACGTAGCTTCATCTCAAAGATGCCTTATAGTTAACACTAAAATATGAAATGACAACCTAAAAAAATTATTGGATACGTGTTTTATGATCGAACTATGCATTAAAATATTAATTTCTTCTAACCTGTTGCCGTTAGTCATTAAGCTTTTTTGAGAATTTATCTGCAAGTGAAATTCAAGGAATTATTTCAACGAGATTTGTTGAGTTAATAAAAGTTAAATACTTTGTTTATAAAACTAGGTTTGAATCCTGTTGTCAACAATTTTTTTTTTTTATGGATAATATATAAATTCAATGTAAATCTTCTGTGACACTTTTATTCTATTGACCCTAAAATGAAAAAATCTCCATCACATTAAACTTTTAGTAAAAGAAATTCATAGGATTATAGAATCATCCCATTGCCGTCAATGATCTCCAGCAAAAACAAGGTCCAGTGCATGAAGCTCCTGTGATTTGACACCAGCCCTCAGTATAAATTTATCAATTTAATCAATCTCAATATAGATGAAAAGCGATACAATCGTCTCCACCTCCAAGAAGTCATATAGGCTAAAAAGCTTAGACACCATACCCAAATACAATGGAAGAAGAAACTTGTGGTAGAAAATGAAGCATGAACCTTAACTTAGGTGCAACGTAAACTATTTACCAAGTTTGTGAACCTACAACCTAGTAAAATTACATTTGGTTAATTAAATTAATTAATTAATTACCGCTAGAATCGTTTCAGAATCGATTTTATTTGAAAAGCATGTTTCATCTGGAAATCTTTGGTTTGAGCGGAATCCTCTAAAAAAAAATAATATTAATTCAGCAATGATATTTAACTGTTCTAAATTGAAGGGTTTACATTGAGTTGATTTCTCTTTTGCCGCATTGAATCTGCAGCCATATCAGTTATTTTTGGGCTCAAACTAGCGAAACGTGACCGTGGTAATATTCACCTTTCAAAGCGAGAAGGCTGATTGAAAATTGATTGACAAGTACCTTTGGTAAATTGATCATGCAATTTGTGTTTCTTGAAGGATTATCATGTCAATTAATGATCGTTTTAAAGCTGTAAAAGATACTTAAAACAGTTGTAATGAATAATATCAAGGATAAAACTCAAAATCAAATTATAAGAACTCAGGCAGAACCAAACAGGACTGAAATTAAGTTAGTTTGAGTGGAGAGAAAGCTTTTTAAATTAAAACTTTAAACACAAATTATTGCACAAAATGATGTCAATGTGCTTGGCATTGATCAAAATGCTCATAATGCTTAAAATAAACATCAATTAAGAACAAAATTGCCGTTGAAGATAAAATTTGTTAGAAAGGAATTCTCACGGAGAGCTTTAAAACATAAGGAAAATTAAGACAATTTGAGAGAAAATTATAAAACCCTAAGTTGTTGTTGTAAAGGTTTTGGGAATGTTAGACAAAAAAAAATTTAAAATCTAGAAAAATGAGAGGAGTTACCATCAATCTTTTTTATGATGTAATTGGCCACCCAAAAGTTTTTCTTTTTAATAAAACTATAAAGACAAGTTTAAAATTTATCAAAAAGATAAATTTTAGTCTACGAAAACTAGGATGGGTCTGGGAGTCAATTACATGTGAGGAAAGATTAGCACCCCTATAGCACCCATAAATTGGTACCAATTAATCATGTGTTATTTTTAGTGTTAGATGAAATAATTTTGGTTTAAAATTTAATAATAATTCCCTTTTCTTTTTAAAAGAATTAATTTTATTTAAATTATTTATTTAGGAATATCGAGGAAATCTTTAAGTTAAAGAATTATCTTTAAATTCTCTAACATCTAAGTAGAACTTTAAAGATAACTTTTTTGACTGATATTTATCACAACATTCCTTAAAAATGAAAATAGCATCATTTGCAGAAGATAATTATTAATGACTCTCTAACATCTAAGCAGAGTACCAAGAATTATTCCTTTCGAGATGTTATTTGTGTTTTATTCTTAAACACATTTTTTATGCGCAAATGCCAACGATGGTATTATTAGATAACGACCAATAACTAAAGGCATAAACATGCAAATTGATTATGATCAATAATAAATAGATGCATTAATGATGTTATGTGTAATGATGAAATGCAATTTTGAAATTAGATTCTTAAATATAATGAGACCACCCTGACTCTCCTACATCTAGGCAGAGTTTAGGCACAACTATTTATATTTAAGATCCCATTATATATATTGCTTTCTTTGTTTAATCCCTTTATTAACACAAATTAAGGACTCACATGAAAAACTTAATGAAATAAAGTTTCTTAAATAACCTACCATCTAGGTGGTATTCGAGAACAAATTATTTCAAGTGTGATTTTCACACATATCCTTAGGATTTTGGAATGGTCTTGGTTAAAGATTAGATTGAGGTTTTAAAATTTGAATGATTTTTGGGTGATGATTTAGGATTGCATGCCAAATTTAGGGTTTAGGTTAAATTTAGAGTCTTAGTCAATCTTTCAAGATTTAGGATCTCGTTTTAGGGTTTTAAGATTAGGGTTTCGAGATTTTGGAGTTTTGGTTTGAATTTTAAGGGTTTTAGGGTTTAGTTTTAGGGTTTAGAGAGTTTGAAAGATTTTAGGGTTTTAAGGGTTTAGACTTTAAGGGTTTTAAGGTTTGGATTTTAAGGTTTGAAAGATTTTAGCGTTTAGATTTTTTAATTTTAAAAACACAAATATCTCTAAAAATCTCCAACATCTAAATGAACTTTTAAAGTAAGTTTGGTTTTTCTGATTTAGAAAATTAATTAAAAATTTTCATAGATTTCTTTTTTTATAAAATTTATTATTATTTTTTTATTAACTTTTAATTTCATTAGTATTACTATTTAATAATTCACCAAAATCTAGGCGAAATTATTATTTTATAAGATTGTTTTTATTCCCTCCATCATCGAGGCAAGGAAAATTTTTTTTAAAATTTTTTATCACTTTATTCTTATTATCATTATTATCATTTTTTTAGTTTTTTTTACAATTTTTTTGTTTTTATTCTCTTTTATTTATTTATTTATATTACATATATTTTAAAAGAAAAGTTTTGAACTCATTTTTATTTTTTATTGTTATCAAATTTTTCTTTAGGTATTTGTATCACATTATTTTATAAGGTTTATGATAAATTTTAATAAAATTATAAAAAATATTAACCATAATTTTCATTGATTCTTTTTATTTATTCATTATTATAAATTTTATATCTATTATTTTATGTTTTTTTTGTCATTATTATATTTTTTTTACATGTCCTAAATTAAATGTCAACAATAACACACCTAGAAAAAATAATAATAATAAAATATGTAAAAAATAATAATAAAAATAAATAAATACCGATTTTTGTCGGTCAACGGCAAGTCAATGCCAATCAATTTTAACCAATGTCAGTCAATGATGGTCAACACCCAATGGTTTAGTAACGGTCCAAAATCAATTTGGTTGGATCGGTCAGCAAGAGAGCGAGTCAACGGGTCGGACGTGCAGACCTTGGGTCCGATCCAGGTCCATGCGCGAATACTCCTTAGCTTGAAACAATATCGTTTTTATATTTTTTATTTTTTTATTTTTACTATATATATCAACTTTTTTCTATTTCATTTCAAACCCTTCCTTAAAAAAAGAAAAAAAACTTTTCTTCTTTAAAAAAACCAAAAAAACTCTCCCAACCACCTAATTTTTGGCAGGAAAGCTAGCACAACCATCACCACTTTGTCGCTGACGTTACCACTGGCCAGTCTCTTTTCTAGCCCAAACTTTGCCCTAAACTTTTCCTCCACCCTGTTTTCACTAATTCAAGCTTGATTTTTCACTAAAACACCTTAAAATCACCAGATCTGAACCCAAAACCGAAACTTTCAAATCACCAATAATTTTTCGTCTGCTGTTGGATCTTTCTAATTTTTTAGTATGTTATTTTTTTTCCTTCCTCTCCCTTTTTAACATCTCCGATCACCCTAAAGAAGCCCCACCACCATCATTCTTTTTTCTTTTTTTTGGTACAACTGAATCTGACTCTCTATTTTTTGTAAGGTATTATGTGGCACTGGGTTCCTCCTTCTAGGGAAGACTGTGTATAATTTTGCTATTTCTTTGTTCTATTTGTTTTTTTTTTTTTGTTTTGGCTTAGGTGTTTGTATGGATGGAGGCTTGGGGTTGTAGTGTGTGGAGTGGGGTCTTTCACTGGCAAAAGCTATGAGTGAGAGGCTAGTTAGGTAGAGGTGCAGTTGAGGTCGTGCTCATGGGTGAAGGATACAAGCACTTGAAACTAGGGCTTGTGCTAGGTGATTCTAGGTATGGGTTTGGCTGGTGACTTCTACTGGGTCATGGCACATGGTTGCTTGGGTTCGTAAAGCGTGGGTGTATGGAAGCTTGGTTTTACACGAGTGAAGGCCTGGGCACTAAGATGAAAGTGTAAGGTGCTAAAGGGCTCTGAATGTTTTGATGCAGGCTAAGGCTCTGGAGGCAAGAGGGACTGGTGCCTGGGGGTCCTACACATGGGAAAAGTTACGGTTCTTTATGGGGTTGGCCGTCTGGAAAGTGGGTGGGGTAGGTGTCTGGCAAGGTATAGGTGCTAATGCTTACAAGGTAGTTAGGGCATGGGTTCAGTGGTGCTGTGCACAACACCACTGTTTCTTTTTTTTATTTTAAATTAATGTACTTAATTATTAGTTTTAATAAAAATTGAACAAAATAAAAAAATAGGGTTTCATATGATAGATCCAAATAAAATTTAGTGTCTATAGCTACCTTTCTTTACACATTATTAAGAATCAAGAATAGGGCAAAGATAAAGACAACAATTTAATCTAAAGCCAAATCGATCACTCTTCAAATTTTTTTTTTGTTTTTAAAGTTTGGGATTGAACCACGAATCATGTGACAAAGAACGACTGGGACGACATCGTAAGTCAAAAGATAAAAATAATTGGGATAACATTGTAAGTCAAAAATTAAAGAACTACTGGGACAACACCATAAGTTGAAAAATAAAGAATCAACCGAAGAACTATTAAGACAACACCATAAGTTGAAAAATAAAGAATCAACCGAGATAACACCACAAGTTAAATAATAAATAATGATCAAGACAACATTGCAAGTCAAAAAATAATGAATCAATCGAGATAACACCATAAGTCGAATAGAATGATCGCTAATCTGGGTTCACGTGCTAGCTAAACTAGGCTTAAAACTTTCATTAGTGCCAAATAAACTGGGCTTAAAATTACATAAGGGGCTAGCTAAATTGGGCTTAAAATTTCCTTGATGCCAGATAAACAAGGCTTAAATTTTGGGTGCTAGCTATGCTGGGCTTAAAATTTTACTAGGGGCCAGATAAATTAGGTTTAAAATTTCTTTGGGGGCTAGGTTAACTAGGCTTAAAATTAGATGCTAGGTAAACCAAGCTTAAAATTTTACTAGGGCCCAACTAAATTGGGTTTAAAACTTCCTTAAAGGCCAAATAAACTAGGCATAAAATTCAATGCCAGGTAAACTAGGTTTAAATCTTCTTTGTTGCCAGTTAAACTAAGCTTAAAATTTTCTTAGAGGCCAGATAACTTTAGCTTAAAATTTTCTTATGGGCTAGATAAACTAGGCTTAAGATTTCTTTAGGAGCCAGCTAAACTGGGCTTAAATTTGCACTAGGTGCCAGATTACCTGGGCCTAAATTTTTATGGTGCTAGATAAATTGGGCTTAAGATTTCCTTGAGGGCCAAATAAACTGGGCCTAAATTTTTATGGTGTAAGATAAACTAGGCTTAAGATTTCTTTAAGGGCTAAATAAACTGGGCTTAACTTTCACTAGTGCCAAGTAAATTAAGCTTAAAATTTTACTAAGGACTAGCTAAATTGGGTTTAAATTTCATTGGGTGCCAAATAATCTGGGCTTAAATTGGGTGTCAATAAACTAGGCTTAAAATTTCATTGAGAGCCAGATAATCTAGGCTTAAAATTGAATGCCAAGTAAACTAGGCCTAAAATTTTACTGAAGCCAGCTAAACTAGGCTTAAAAATTTTTTTAGTGTCAGATAAATTGGGCTTACAATTAGGTGCCAAGTAAACTTAGCTTAAAATTTCATTAAGAGCCAAATAATTTGGGCTTAAAATTGGGTGCTAGGTAAACTAGGCTTAAAATTTCCTTGGAAGCTAGATAAACTAAGCTTAAAATTGGATGCCAAGTAAACTAGGCTTAAAATTTTATTGGGGGCCAACTAAACTAAACTTAAAAATTTTTTAGTATCAGATAAACTGGGCTTAAAATTGGGTATTAGGTAAATTGAATTTAAATTTTATGTACATCTAAATTTTTCTAAAGAACTGACAATTCCTATTAGAAATGAAAGAAAATGAAAAATCTCTTTTAATGGATTGGTTGATTTAGCACAAAAAAATTCCAATTGATTCAAAAAGACTTCACCACTTAAAAGAGATAAAATGGGTATATACTTTTTCAGCTAATCTAGGCTTATGTGCAAGCTGATTTAGGTTATTGTGCCAGCTAAACTGGCCTTACGTGCTAGCTAAACTGGGCTTACGTGTCTATTGGTGCCAGATAATCTGGGTTTAACTTCTCATTGATGCCAGCTAGACTAAGCTTAAAATTTTTTTAGGGGCCAGATAAGCTAAGCTTGCATGCCAACTATATTAGGCTTAAATTTCATTGATACTAGCTAAACTGAGGTTAAATTTTGAGAATTAGCAATCATTATAAAAAATGAAAGAGGTGAACATTTTCTTTCCAAATGAATTGAAAGGTTCTATAGATAGAAATTTTTAGTTATTCAAAAAGCTTTCAACACCTGAAAGGGATAAAAGAGGCATATAATTTTTCATGCAAGCTCACAAATGAAATATAAGCTTTCTAAAAACACGAATTCCTTGAAAACTAAACATATTTAACATTTTCTTAATCTCCAAATGCAACATTTTGATATATGTCAAAGTTAGCTATAAGGGTTTGAGATTTTGAAAACTTATTTAAGATGGACAAAAGTTCAAATTTTTGAAATCAACCCATCTCAGACTTTTGTGACTTTGATATTTTAGATCTTTCAAAATGGTTTGGCTTTACCTTTGTTTAACATCCATCACATTAAGTGTTAAAAAAGGCCTTCAGGGTTTGCTCTAGACTGCTTTTTTTAGGGTTTTCACCCTAGAGCTATTTTTATTTCTATTTTTTATTTTTTTTTATTAACACACCATGCCCATAAAAAAATTCAAAGTTAATTTAAAAGAGGAAAAGAATTTTTTTGAAAGGGCTTAATGGTCCAAACAGGAAATTAGGTAATAAAAGGGAACTTAAATGATTCATGGTCATTTTTCTAAAAGAAGTTCTTCGATTTTAAGCCTCCATGCTAGATCCAATATAGATTTTTCAAAGGTTATAATGTAGGTTAAGGTTCGAGATTATCAAAGAAAATGATAGAAAGGCCTAAAACAAGTATTTAAAGGAATTTAAAACTAGGGATCATTTTTTCGTTCGAATGATACACTCTAAGGTATATTCCTTTTTATTTTCCACCTATTCATTTGTTTTCTTTTTCTTTCTTTTATTCTTCATTTCCTTTTATTTTTCTTGTTTTTTCACTTAGTAGATTTAAAACTTTTGTGAACTTTTATATTCAGCTTTTACCCTCATCACATGGGATTTCATATGGACATTTCTATTCTTAACCCTATAAATGTGTTCCTTTTTGCTCTTAGTTGTGAATAGTGGTCTTTAGTTAAGGTTTATTTTGAAAGAATTCAATTAGGCTCAAAGGGATAACAAGAGATAAATTTTTATGTTTATAAAGGTATAATGAAAGATGGCCATTTGTCATTTCAAGCATAAATACTTAAATTGAATAGTAAGTCCCTTTACAAAAATGAACTTGAAAAAAGGTTTTCATGTCAAAAGTTTTTATGTCTTTTGAATTATTGGCCTTTTCTATTTTGGGCTTTTTCCTCATCCCTTTTTCAAAACTTTAACTTTGTGAGGACTTTATTTGGGTTTGTTCAAATTTTTTAAGTGCATGATGTCATAGCCATTTTTTTTTCTCTTTTTTTACTTTTTTTATTTTTGTTTTTTTTTTTTACATGCCCCCATAAGTCATACCTAAATTCATTTTGCCAGTAATGCATTTCATGTAAGATGCTCCATTTTAACAAATCACATTTAATGAAAGAAAATGGTCAGGTAGGATGAATGAAAAAAGGATCATGAAGGGTAAACATATTTAAAAGTCTTAAATGATCTAAGTTACTTAACAAAAAAAAATAAAAAGGTCGATCATAACTCAAGTTGTCATAGAGGCAATGAGGTCTCTCTTCTCTAACAAACATGCCCCCAAGACAAAGGACCAGGCCAATTTGGGGTAAAGAGCTTAATGGTCAGTATGTTTGAGTTCATTTTACAAAACATGGGCTTGAAAATTTTGGAACTGTAGCTTAATTTTGACACATCAAATTACTACATTTGAATTCTTAAAAATATCATATATATTTAATTTGCTAGGAACCATATTTTCTTTACATTGGTTGTTTCACTATTTCATTACCTTGGAAAAAAAAATATCACCCCTTTGTATCATAACATTAATCAGGCTAAAAGTAAGGTTCAACAAATTCAAATTCAAGGCTATTGAGTGTCATGGCTAATGAATGGGGTCAACTAATGATTTAAGCAAGTTGGTGTTAAGTATGTGGGAAATTCTTAATAGTGATCACCAACTCATCCTAGACTCAAAACTTTCCTTTTTCTCATTTTTGTCTTTTTTTTTCCTTTTTTTGCCTTTTTTTTTTAAAGGTATTTCTATAGCCTCAGTACTTAAATACGTGGGGGTTTATTCATATCTAACATCTTTCTTTTTTTACTAATTTTTCAAAGAAAACCCACAATATATCTAAACTTATATGAAATAAAAGACTCAAATGATAATATAACCATAAAACACTATGATGCATGATGTTCACTCATACGACACAAACCTTCGAACCTGACCCAAAAATTTACCATCCTAATGGTACCCTTGAGATGACATTAAAAGTTACATAAACAAAATTTTTCCACTTGACACTTCAACTAACTCACAACTCTACTACTATTAATCATCAAGACAACCAACCAGCTCTTTAAACTTTGTAGCATCCACATTGATCAAAGCTTAAACTGTATCCTTGAAGGCAGTATAATCTTTTTTGGAATGCCTTTCAAACCCTATCATGGAACTCATATTTAGCATTAGGATCATACCAATTCGGATAAGGAGATTATCTGGGTCTTGTAAGAACAACAAAGATCTTATAATTTTTGACAAGGTAAAAAGCTCAGCTTAAGGCATTGGAAGTGAATGATACAACTCAATTCTCTTTCTTTTATGGCTTCATGAATGGCTTGAGTTGATCTTTAGTTTTGTAAATGTTTGTGGCAAACAAATTGGAGCACATGGATGAGGTGGTTGAAGAAAATCACTAGTCTAAAAATATCGATTGGGGACAATATGGTGACCATTGTGAATAGTCATCCATTAAATTTTTTTGTATCACAGTGAGGTTTCTCTCATTTCGCCCTTTAACAATTGTTTCTTGGGTTTGTTTAGCAAAAATATCTCTTCTCCAATCATTACTAGCATATTAATTCTTCCTCTTTTTATCTCGTTCTCAATTTTATCTACAGCAAACAATAAATCTGTGAACTTTGATGAAGTATTGCTGATCAACTTTTCATAGTAAAGAGAAAGAAGGGTATCCATAAATAGGGAATTTACTCTCTATTGGTAAAAGGTGATCGTATTTGTGATGCATTCTTTTTCATCTAACAGCATATTCTTTGTAGCTCTCATTGGGGATCTTTCTTATATTTTGAAGGATTAATCGGTTTAGAGCCAACTCCAACATATACTGGTATTGCTTCAAGAATGCCTGTGATAAATCCCTCCAAGAATGAATTTGATTACTTTCCAAACTATAATACTAATTCGTTGCTGCCCTAATCAAACTTTCTTAAAAAACATGAATAAGTAGCTTTTCATCACCAGCATACCCAACTATTTTATGACAATATTGAGCCAAATATGTCTCAGGACATCCAATTCCATTATTTTTTTCAAATGTCAAAACTTTGAACTTGAGCAGAATAACCATATCTTGAACTAACTGGGATTATTTTGCATTACAAGATTCATCCTTACCTTCAATAGTTTGAACTCTTTCTTCTAAGAGATTATACCTTTCTTGTTCATTTAGATTCCATGCCTCTTCCATTATGAGTCCTAAGTTAGGTACTTCAAGTTGATCATTTCTTTAAGTGCAAAGTCCGTCGATAATCTTTTTCATCTCTCTTATCCAATCAATGTTCTTCAGATCTTTAAAAGAAATCATAAAGATTATTCTTGAAAAAATTCCTTTTTTTAGAGTACATAAGAATTGCATTATGTTGAATGAATACATAAATGGATAAATGAATGAATGAATGCATAAATGACAAAGCTCTTTGGTGAAAAGTATGAAAATTGGCAAAAGAGCAAAAATGAAAGATGAACCATAATTCACATATCTAAATTCAATAGACAATGTCATGTCAACATAAAAAAAAATTTCAAACAGAAGAAATTCATAAGGCATTTTATTTTTCAAATAACCTATCTCTTGAAGACCCTCGTTAAACAAAAGTCACATCCATGTTCATCATCTTGCCATTCCTTTCTCATTATTCCTAGATATTTTAATCCCCTATTGTAGTTTGGATCGAACCATTTCACATCTATAAGTAACTACACCTTGTGCTTGAAATCTTCACAAATCTTAATGGAATGCCCTATATTCCTACCATGGTATTTGCATCTTGCATATGGCTCAAAATATTTTGAGTACAGAGGCTTTAAAGGCTCTAAAAGCATAAGGACAAGAAGATGTCTCTCAAACAGATAGGAAAAAAGTTTTTTATATGAAATGGGGAGAGGATTTAACTATTTTTTTTCTTAGGTAATTTTTAGGGTAATAGGTTGATTAAGAGTCCTAGTACTTAAAGGTGATACAAAGGTTCAACTTGAGCAATTGGCTGAATAGGTGGTTGGGGCATAAAGGACTAAAGATTTTGGTTCAAATACAGACTTCTCAAAGATTGTATGAAGTTTTGAGGCCTAATTGTATATGTTTAGAAAGAAGGCCAAAAATAGTCATGAGAATGATTTGAATGCAAGTTTGAGCTTAAAACAATTAGTGAAGGCCATATGGAATCTAGTAACCCTATCTTGAAAATCAAATTTTGGAGCTTAGACACTTAAATGGTTAGATCACTTATTCTTTTCATGATCTTGTCCAAACTTTCATTATTCTCAAACCATTGAATGATTTAATATGCTCTAAAAGTCTACTAGGCCTAGCAAGAATCGATTGATCATGACTCCATGACTTCATAGGACTCACTTGGGCTGAAATTGGTAAAGACTCTTAAAAAGGCATTAAAATAAATTTATTGAGTTTATCCATGATCTTCATCAACTCAATGAGCTATTTTGTCACCTCTCGAATATCATGACCAAACTCCTCTTGATTTATTCTAACGCACTAATTCAGGCTTCCAATTGATCTTTCATATTTTTGACTTCTTATACCCACTAACAAAAATATTATTTCAAGGGTTTAATACCAATAATACTTATGTTGTTATTCTTGTTGAATGAATAACGCAATTCCTAATTTATATGTGACATGTCTATGAATGCTTGAATATGATAATGATGCAAAGATATATACAAAAATGGAATAACCCAAAAATATACAAACCAACCTAATGATGAATGGAATGACTAAATTCTAAAAAAAAAGCAAACTTCTTACCTATCGTAATATTTTTTTTCCTTTTTCTTTTTTTTTTCATTTCTTTTTTTATCCTAACTTTGTTAACACTATTATCACCCTTAAACACAATTGTATCAAAGTGCTCCACATATCATAATTTGGGTAATTTTTATGAAAGAAAAATGGCATGGCTTCAGACTTCTAAATAATTTTTATAAAAGGTCGACATTACTAATGACTCCATAAGAACTCTTTTTTTTTTTTTTGTCTTATCAATGACTGGCCTAAAACAAATACCACCTCTTAAAATATAATGCCTATGTACAGTAAGCAACACAATCAAATAATATATAAAAAAATAAAATGACTTAATAATTTAAAATAAACAAGTAATAGAAACAATATAGCAACCATACAATAAGATGATATAATGTATATAGTATCCTAACTTTTGGTAATTTTCTAAAAAGGTGGCATGGCTTTACCTTAAGCAGGCTTTTTATGGCTCTCAATATGCTGAGTTAGAATTTATTTATCTAAAATTCCCATAATATTCCTCATATTATTGTTCATTATAGACTAGTAAGGCTCCCCAATCCTCACCCATTGTAAGTTACTAACGGAAAGGGTTCGATTTGAGTAAAAATATTTCACTAGCAAACACGAAGGTTATCACCTCATGAGAGTGTAGCTACTTCACTTCCTCCTAATACGGACAAAACCTAGGTCTAGAGCTCATGCATGAAAGTGCAAATGTAAAAATGAGCAAAGTGACATATTAATCAAAATATTATAAGTAAATCATAAGCATAAAATCAAAACAAAATAATAACTAACATACAATTTATTTTATAAATTAACTTGTATTTTTTTTTGAAAAATTAAAATAAAAGAAATTAAATTAAATATCAAATAAAACCAATTAAATCCAACAATTATTAGTAGCATATAATGAAAAATTTGGCCTGACTCTTAAACAATCCTCAGTGGAGTCACCAAGCTATCGTAACAGTTTTAGGATAGCTAGACGAAAATAATTTTAAAATTGAGAAAAATAGGAAAAGTTGCCACTAATCTATTTTAGGGTGTGATTGGCCACCCAAAGGTTTATCTTTTTAAAAAAAAACTATAAAGACAAATTTAAAGTTCATCAACAAGATAAATTTTGGTCTAGAAAACCAAGATGGGTCTGAGAATTGGTTACGTGTGGGGAAGGATTAGTACCCCCACAGTGCTCATAAAATGGTACCAATTAATCATGCATTATTTTCGATGTTGGAGGAAATGGTTTTGATTTGAAATTTAATAAGAATAATTTCCTTTTATTTAAAAAAATTAATTTTATTAAAATTCTTTATTTAGGAATATCGAGAAAATCTTTAAGTTAAATAATTACCTTAAAATTCTCCAACATATAGGTAGAACTTTAAAGATAACTCCTTTGTTTGATATTTATCATTACATTTCTTGGAAATGAAAATAACATCTTTTGTAGAAGATAGCTATTGGTGACTCTTCAACATCTAAGTAGAGTACTAAGAATTATTTCCCTCAAGATATTATTTTTGTTTTATTCCATAATTTTAAATTAAACACATTTTTTACGTGAAAATGCCAACGATGGTATTATTAGATAAAAAATGATAACTAAAGGCATAAACATGCGAATTGAGTGCGATCAATAATAAATAGATGCATTAATACATGTTATGTGTAATGATGAAATGCAATTTTGAAATTGGGTTTTTAAATATAATGAGACTACCCTAACTCTCCTACATTTAGGCAAAGTTTAGGTGTGACTATTTATATTTAAGATCCCATTATATATATTCCTTTGTTTGTTTAATCCCTTTATTAATGCGAATTAAAGACTCACATAAAATACTTAATGAAATAAATTTCTTAAATACCCCATCGTCTAGGCGGCATTCAAAAACAAATTATTTCATGTATGATTTTCACATGTATCCTTAAGATTTTGGAATGGTCATGGTTAATGCTTAGGTTGAGGTTTTAAAATTTCAATGATTTTTGGGTAATGATTCGGGTTGAGTGCCAAATTAAGGGTTTACGTTAAATTTAAGGTCTTGGTCAATTTTTCAAGATTTAGGATCTTGTTTTTGGGTTTTAAGATTAGGGTTTCAAGATTTTAGAGTTTTGGATTTTGGAGCTTTGGTTTAAGTTTTAAGGGTTTAAGGGTTTGGTTTTAAGGTTTAAAAGGTTTTACAGTTTGAAAGACTTTAGGGTATTAAAGGTTTTTGGGTTTCGAGGGTTTAGGATTTAGAGGTTTAGGGTATAGAAATCTTAGAGTTTCAAATGTTTTAAGGATTTTAGGGTTTGAAAGATTTTAGGGTTTTAAGGGTTTTAGGGTTTCAAAGGTTTAGGATTTAGAGTATAGGATATAGAAATCTTAGGGTTTCAAGGGTTTTAAGGATTTTAGGGTTTTGAATTTTAAGGTTTTAAAGGTTTAGATTTTAAGGGTTTTACAGTTTGGATTTTTGGGTTTGAAAGATTTTAAGGTTTTAAAGGTTTAGGATTTAGATTTTCTAATTTTAAAAACACGAATATCTCCAAAACTCTCCAACATTTAGGTGGACTTTTAAAGCAAGTTTTATTTTTATGATTTTTAAAAATTAATTAAATTTCAAGAGTTTTAAGGATTTTAGATTTTCGAATTTTAAGGTTTTAAGAGTTTAGATTTTAAGGGCTTTACAGTTTGGATTTTAGGGTTTGAAAGATTTTAAGGTTTAGATTTTTTAATTTTCAAAACATGAATATTTCTAAAAATCTCCAACAGCTAGGTTGACTTTTGAAGCAAGTTTAATTTTTATGATTTTTAAAAATTAATTAAAAATTTTCATATATTTCTATTTTTATGAAAAATTATTATTATTATTATTTAATAGTTTTTTATTAACTATTAATTGCATTATTATTACTATTTAATAATTCCCCAACATTAGAAAAAAATTTTATCACTTTATTCTTATTATCATTATTATCATTTTTTAAATTTTTTAAAATTTTTTTTAGACTTTTTTTTTGTTTTTATTCTCTTTTATTTATTTTATTTATATTTTTATATACATATTTTTTAAAAAACTTTAAAAGTTTTGAACTCATTTTTATTTTTTATTGTTATCAAAATTGTTTTTAGTTGTTTGTATCACATTATTTTATAAGGTTTATCATAAATTTTAACAAAATTATCAAAAATATTAACCATAATTTTCATTGTTTATTTTTATTTATATGTTATTATAAATTTTATAACTATTATTTTATTTTATTTTTTATCATTATTATATTTGTTTTACATGTCCTAAATTAAAATATCCCAGAAAAAAATAGAAATATGTAAAAAAATAAAAAATAAAAAATATGAAATTTTGTCGGTCAACGATGAGTCAATGCTAGTCGACATTGGTCAGCATGGTCAATGGTGGTCAACGCTCGGTAATTCAGTAACAGTTCAAAATCAATTCGGTTGGATCGATCAGTAGGGGAATGGGTCAACGGGTCAAATGCGTGGACTTTGGGTCAGATCTAGGTCTACGTACGGATTCTCCTTGGCTGGAAATGATGTCCTTTTGATTTTTTTGATTTATTTATTTTTACTATATATATCAAAATTTTTTATTTCATTTCAAGCCCTTCCTTTAAAAAAAAACTCTTTTTTTTCAAAAAAATTAAAAAAACTCTCATAACCACCTAGTTTCTGGCAAGAAAGCCGCCATGACCACTACCATTCTATCATTGGCATCGCCATTGGCTAGTTTCTTTTGCAGCCCAAATTTTGCCCTAAACTTCTCCTATACCTTCTCTTCATGAATCCAAGTTTGATTTTTCACTAAAATGCCTCAAAAACACTAGATTTGAACCTAAAACTAAAACTTTCAAATCACCAATACTTCTTTGTTCGTCGTTAGATCTTTATGATTTTTTTAGTATGTTGTTCTCTTCTCTTTCCTCTTCTTTTCCAATGTCACCAATCACCCAAAGGAAGCCGCCACCACCACCGTTCTTTTTTTTTTTTTTGGTACAACTAAATATGACTCTTTATTTTTTGTAGGGTGTTGTATGGCATTAGATTCCTCCTTCTAGGAAGGACTGTGTATATTTTTGTTGTTTCTTTATTCCTTTTTCTTTTATGTTTTGGCAAAATGTTCTATCATTAGTGTCGCCGTTGGCTGGTTTCTTTTCCAGCCCAAACTTTGCCCTAAATTTTTCCTCCACCTTCTATTCACAAATGCAAGCTTAATTTTTCACTAAAATGCCTCAAAAACACTAGATCTGAACCCAAAGACGAAACTTTCAAATCATCAATACTTTTTCGTTCATTGTTCAATCTTTATGATTTTTTAGTATGATGTTTTCATCTCTTTCCTCTCCTTTCTAATGTCACCAATCGCCCAAAGGAAGCCGCCAGCACCACCATTCTTTTTTTTTTTAGTACAATTGAATATGACTCTTTATTTTTTGTAAGGTGTTGTACAGCACTGGATTCCTCCTTCTATGGAGGACTATGTATATTTTTATTGTTTCCTTGTTCTTTTTTTTTTTGTGTTTTGGCTTGGATGTTTTTGTTGGTGGGGGCTTGGTGCTTGGGTGTGCAGAGTGGGGTCTTACAAGGGCAAAGGCAATAAGCTAAAGGCTGGCTAGGCAAAGGTGCAATTGGGATCGTGCTAAGGGTGTGTTCATGGGTGAAGGGTATGGGTGCCTAGAACTAGGGCTTGTGTTAGTTGATTTTAGGATGCGGGTTTGGCTAGTGACTTCTACTAGGTTATGGCACTGGGTTGCTTAGGTTCATGGAATATGGGTGTGTGGAAGCTTGGTCTCGCACGGGTGAAGGCCTGGGTACTAAGTATGAAAGTGTAGAGTGCTAAAAGGCTTTGAGTGTTTTAATACAGGTTGAGGCTCTGAGGGCAAGAGGAACTGGTGCTTGGGGTTCCTGTGCATAAGAAGAGGTTGGGATTTTTTATGATGCTGGCCGTCTAGAGAGTGGGTGGAGTAGGTGTCTGGCAAGGTATGGGTGCCAATGCTTATAGGGCAATTGGGGCATGGGTTCAGTGGTGCCATGCATAACACCACTATTTCCCTTTTCTTTTTGTTTATTTTTATTTTAAATTAATGTACTTAATTATTAATTTTAATAAAAATTGAACAAAATAAAAAAAAAAGGTTTCATCCAATAGATCTGGACAAAATTCAATATCTATAGTTGTTGAAGTTGAATTGATGTGTTGTATGTGTCCTTAAGTGTGTCACCTTGTCCTATTTATAAAAAAGTCTCCAACAGTCACCTCAAAAATCCTATTAACCACTTTGCTTCAATTTTCTATTATTGATTATTTTTAACACTGCATCCATTTGATTAATGGTATTAGTCTCGTGTGCAAACTCATGAACTAAAGTAGAGCTATCAAAATAAATGCAAAAAACTTGTCCAACCTATTCAAATTCAAATCTAATTCAATTAGATTTTATTAAAAAAAAAATTAATGATATGAATAGTTCTTAAATTATATTGAAATGTTTAAATGATATCTAAAATTTTAAAATATTTAATGTGATACATAAATTATGAATTTATTAATTAATATGGTACTCACCCTTAATGTAGATAGCTCTAAATAATGACATGTGAGAGATAAATAATCTTCCAAGTACCATATTAGTTAATAGATTAATAGTTTAGATATTATATTAGAGATTTTTAAAACTCAAATATCACATTAAACATTTTATAATAATTCAAGAACTATTCTTAATATTATCTCAAAAAATCAACAACCCAAAAAAAAAAAAGTTAACTTTATGAATAACCCTTTAAATTATAATGAAATGTTTAATATGATACATCAACTTTAAAATTTTCTATAAGATTAGAAATAATCTCTATTTTTTTAGAGAATTGTGTCATCATATATTAAGAGGATAACTAATCATCTTTGTAATCCATTTTTTTCTATTATATGTGTACCAAATATAAGATAGGATGATAATTGTCCTATCTTATTTATAATCTTATATACCAAATATACTCTAAAGTTTTTAAATATTAGTAAACTGCTAATATGTTCTCTATTTACTATTTTAATTAAATTGATAATTTTTTAAAATATAAAATTATACTTAATTTAAGTTTGAGTCATTTTAGGTCAATTTTTTAAGTCATTCAATTTTGAGTGAAGATCATTTCAGCTTAGGGTTGTTTTTGGTTGGGTTAATATTATGAATGACCTATGAACTATAGTGAAATGCTCCATATAGTTCCCAAATTTTAAGAATCTCTAATGTGGCACCTAAACTATTGATTTGTTAACTATATTGTACTTGGAGAGTTATTTGTGCTTCATATGTCATCATTTGTAGCTAGCCATGCTAGTTGAAATGATCTTAATTTGAAATTGAATGATTTGAAATCGAATGACCTGAAAGATTGACCCAAAATGACCCAAACTTAAATTAAGTATAATTTTATTTTTTAAAAAATATTAATTTAATTAATATAGTAAACATAAAATATATTAGCAATCTACTAATATTTAATAACTTTAGAACATGTTTGGGATATAAGATTATGAATATGATAAGATAATTATCATTTTATCTTATGTTAGTTACACATATAATAAAAGGGGAAAAGAATGGATTACAAAAATGATTAGTCATCTTCTTTGTATAGAATGAAACAATTATCTTAGAAAATTACGGTTTCATTATTATTTTTAGATTACATGATAAATGCTTATAAATTACCTATTTTACTTCTAAAACTTACATTTCAAATTTGACTTAAACATTTAATAAACAAATAAGTTTCATTATTTAATTGGTTAAACCAACTTTTTTTCATTTTCCCTTCTTTTCTAGTTCCATTTTTTTTCCTACTTAATTTTTCCTCTTTCTTTTTTTTCTTTGTTTTTTTGTTTCGATTTTTTGTCCTTTTCTTTCTTTATTCTTCCTTTTCTCTTTTTCTCTCTTTTTCTTTATTTGAATAAATAGATAACTATGGCTTTGATAAAAACTAATTTTTTGAAATTTTAATTTATTTTTTAAAAAATAAATTTACCTCTTAACCATAAAAAATATTCTAAATTAAATTTTTTTAGTTAATAACTATTAAATTTAAATTATATTTTTTGCTTCTTGTTTTTTCATTTTTCATTTTTTCTCTTCTCTCTTTTCACTTTTCTTTCTTTTTTCTTTTTTTTTTCCTTTTTCTCTCTTGTCGAAAAGAGAGAATCAAAAAAGAGAGAAAAATAAAAATAAATAAAATTGATAAATTATATTTTTGATTTTTTAAAAAATCAGCTATTTTTTGGAAAAACCATTTTTTAAAAATAATTTTATATCTCAATCTATAAGTTATTTTAAAATTAAATTATAAAAAGAAAGAAAACAAATGAAAAAGAAAGAAAATAAAATAGAAAAATAATAAAAATATTTTTAATGAAAATTAAATTTAAAAAATAGTTTTTTACAAAATAATTTGATTTTTAAAATGATTAATTATTTATTAAAGTAAAACTTTTAGAAAAAAAATTAGTTGTAAATTATCATCAAATATCTATTTTTAGTTAATAAAGTTTTAATTACACTTATATAAAAACTATAAATTTAAAGTATTATTACTTTAAAAAAGAGTAATTTTGATTAATAAAAATTTATTTTTTCTAATACTAATAAATATGGTGAAAGATAAAAATCATCTTATTATACTCTTAATCATTACACACAGTAAATATAAAATAGGATGCCATCATCTAATTTAATCTTTTTTTATAAAATTACAAGTACAAGTTATAATAATAATCAAATATTACATCTATATATAAGAAATTACTAAATGATCAAATAAACAAACAAATCACCAAACTATAAAATAACTAGACAAATCTAACATAAAATTAAATTAAATCCACACACAAAGGGATTTGAACCTAAAACCTCATGATTTTATATCATTATATAATCCTAACCATTATCTTTTAATTTTTTCTATAAATTTTTATAAACATTTGAAGATTAATTATCTTTCTCAATTATAAATATCTTTTTAATTCTTAGAACAAAAGATAAAAATCTATTGTTATAATTAAGTTCAATTCGTAGAATTATATCCTATAAATAAAAGAGTTTTCTAATAATAATCATAATTAAGCAGTTAAAATTATTAAGACCACAACTTTGATTCAAACACATATTAGTATTAATATATGAATTGAATTAGAACTTAGCTAGTTAAAGCTAACATGGAATAGAATTGTTAATGGAATATAATACTAATTCTTTATAAATATTAAATTTAAAATAATTTAAAATGACAAATGGTATTTTAGAAATATAATGAATAAAAATGCCTATTTTCGTCAATTTAAAAGGTTTTTCACGTTCGTACTTATAAATATACTAATTTTTGTTATTACGTATATTGCACATGAATATTTGTTAGGGATCTACTTAAATTAATGTAACATTTACATTTTTTAGACCATTTGATCAAAATTAAATTCATAACTCATTCAAATCAAAAAATATTTTAAAATTTAGTAATTTTGATCAAAATATCAAAAAAAAAAAAAAGAGTTACACTAATACAAATAGATTTTTTCCTTCTCTCTATACATATACCATAATTGATGATAATTCGTGATAACTGATTGCATAAACTTGAAAAGTAAAGACTAAACTTTAAAATTCCAAAGAAATAAAAAACCCTATGTATAAATTTTGTGCAATTAAAGACTAACACAAAGAACTATTTGATCCTTCCTAAATTTTATAAATTCTAATAATGTTTCAATATAAGAGCTATCAACTACAACATATCAAATTAGGCAAGTGTAAAAAATTTAAAGAATCAAATAAAAATGGTTTTGAATAAAATGGAAAAAACTACAGTATAAGCAATGCAAAGCATTCAATCCGATATAAGTTATAAGATAATTTTAATTATTCATAAAATTCTTTTGACAGTTAGTCAAGTAATCAGTAGACATTTATGTTATCTACTTACACATATGTAATATAAAAATCATAAAAAGAAATAATCAAAACTCACTAATTTATTATTCAGTGATGTCAAATAAAAGTCATGTCGGTCGTGCTATTTACCATAACTACCTAGTTGTTTTAATGTCCTAATTGAAAATAAAAATGATAAAAGATCATAAAAAGTGACCAATAATCAGAACTCATTAATTTAATATTCAATTATTTCAAATAAAAGTGAAGTTGGTCGAGCTATTTACCATAACTACTTGGTTGTTTTAATGTTCACTACAAGAAATGGAAGATTACTAGCAGTTTTGTAGCAGTGTTTCACTTACAAATGCCGCTAGCTTTCATGTTTTTATAAAACTTAAGGCGTTTATTATCAAAACGGCACTAAATATTAAATACTGGCATTGTTACTTATAAATGCCATTAAAGATAAAAATTAGCGGCGTTTATCGACTAAAACACCTTGAATAATTTTTTCTAAAAAATTGGAGTGATTATTGAAAGTGTTTTTTTGTAAAAAATGCCTTGAATAATCCCCTCATTAAAAATGGATAGGGGATTATTGAAGGCATTTTTAGTAGACAACACTTTGAATAATCCTTTCATAAAAAATAAAAGTGATTATTGAAGGCATTTTCCGCAAAAAAAAATGCCTTCAATAATTTTCCTAAAAGATTGTAGAGGATATTAAATATGTTTTTGGTCAAAAAAATGCCTTCAATAATCCCTTTCATTTTTTATGAGAGGATTATTGAAGGCGTTTTGTGTAAAAAATGCCTTTAATAATCCTCTCCAATTTTTTATGAGAGATTATTGAAGGCATTTCAGGTAAAAAATGCCTTAAATAATCTACTCATAAAAAATAAAAACGATTATTGAAGATATTTTCTGCAAAAAAATACCTTCAATAATTCTCTTAAAAAATTATAAAAGATTATTAAAGGCATTTTTGGTTAAAAACGCCTTCAATAAATCTCCTTATCAATAAATCTCGTTATCAATAAATTTACCAAAAATGGAGTAGCATTGTCGGTTAGAGTATATAATCGTTAACCATAAGATCATAGGTTTGATCATTCCTTTTAGCATTTTTTGGACTTTTCAAGGGATTATTGAAGGTATTTTTAGCTAGAAACACATTCAATAATCCTTCAAAAAACCTAAAAAATGCTGAAGAGAGGAATCGAACCTATAACCTTATGATTAAGGATTGTATGTTCTAACCGACAATATTACTCCATTTTTGGCAAATTCATTGACAAGGAGATTTATTGAAGGCGTTTTTTATCAAAAATACCTTCAATAATCTCCTATAATTTTTTAGGAGAATTATTGAAGATATTTTTTTACAGAAAATACCTTTAATAATTACTTCTATTTTTTTGAGTAGATTATTCAAGGTATTTTTTGCTTGAAACGCCTTCAATAATCTCTCATAAAAAATTGGAAGGGAAATGAAAAGGATTATTGAAAGTTTTTTTTTTTTTGCATAAAACACCTTCAATAATCCTCTCTAAAAAATTTAAGAAGATTATTGAAGGTATTTTTGGCTTGAAACACCTTCAATAATTCTTTTTCCAAATAATGGCATTTTTTTAAGTAAACGTTGCTATCATGAAAAAATGGCGCGACTAAAATTTTTTCCTAAAATTTAAACCCTCTCTTTCTTCTCTGTAATTTCCTTTCTTTCCTTAACTTTTTTCTTGAAAAAGAATGTCAAGAAAGAAAATTCAAATAAAAAAGATTGACATCATAGCAATGAGGTAGGTGACTTTCTCAAAGAGGAGATGAAGACTTTTCAAGAAAGCTCATGAGCTTTCCACTCTTTACGATGCTGAGATAGCTCTTCTAATCTAGAAAGCTCTTTGAGTACTCCAACACAAAATTGCTCTCACTTATCTCATATCTATATGTGAATGCTTTGCCTTGATTCTTGCTCTATTTCTGCTGGTTTAATATAGAAATCTTTGCCTGCTATTTGATTTAATGTGTTGAATGTGCTTGGGTGAGTGTGAGAGAAAGTGAGAAACGTAATTGTCTTGAAAAAAAATCTTTCGAATCAAGAAAACTGTATAAAAGTATAAATTCATAATAATTGAATGTACTTGAATCTTGTATTCTATTACAAAAAGAACTTCTTTTAATAATTTGTCAGAAGCTAAGGGGTTTTGGGGTGGGAAGCCATGGTTTCACATGAATGTCTGATGATATTTGTTGATGCTTGTTCATACTTTCCTGAACCTTGTTTAAGCCATATTTTATGACTAATCAGTTGTCTTATAAGAAGTTTATGCTTTCCATATATCTTTTCTAGTGCAACTTAGAGCACAAACTGATATTTTACCTTTCATATTTCTTATCAGAACCTGATCTACTGTCATTTTCATTTTCTCTCCAAACAAATAGCTTTTAATTTCAATTTTCTTAATTGAATCTTATTACAATTTTAGGTTTCCTACACTCTTTTTGAATGATATTTAAGGTTTTCATAATGAAATTTACAAATCCTTATGATTTCCTTTTCAAATTCTATAAAATTCACGTTGAACTCAAATATGGTTTCAAAATCGCACATCTAACCTATCTTCAGTCTTTTGATCAAAACTCAATGAATTCTAACTTGATTTACTTCAAATATTTTTCCTAGATTCCTAGTTCATAAAGCTATAATCCAGTAAAAATTCAGCCTCAAATTCCATATGTACAAGTACAGTTAATTCTTCAAAGTTAAGGCTAAATTCAGAAGGCAGAAACGATCCATGCATCAGAACTTGATGAATGATGATCTTCTCTCCTTCTAGGTGTTCGATTTGATTCTCTCATACTTTAAATTCTTGTTTTTACATGTTTACTCATTATTTTTTAATTGATTGCATTTATTTTCATGAATTCATTTGGTGTTTGGATAGATTTAGTTGTTAATGCTTTGTTTTTCTCTGTTTTGAGTATCACTGGAGTTGCTAGTTCATTAAGCTAGTTTTTCTCTATTTTGTAGCTATTTTCTTATTGAATTTTGTAGCAAACTTGATTGATGAATTGTTTCTTAGCTCATTTCAAGTTCATTTTCATTATAAGCTTCTAGACCTAATTTTTTCTTTCATTAACTCAATGAGTTTCAATTGAATTTCACTTTATATTTTAGTTGTTTCTAGTTAATTCTTGTATTTTCTTGCACTTTTTGTTCTTCAAATCAGTTTGCCTTTTGGTTCCCTAACTGATCTTTTCAATTCTAGCTTATGATCACTTGTTTTGGCATAAATTAGATGTAGATCAATTAATTCACGTTTGGTTACAAGTTAGTTGTTAGTTGCAGTTTTGTGTTCTTTCATTACATTGTGCGATTTTTCTTCAAATTTTGCTTTTCAAATTGATTTCTCATGATGGTTTTTTATAGATCTTTGAAATTTCAGCTTGTTTTGAAGAAAATTTAAAGGAACAAAACTAAAAATTCAGATTTAATATACTGGTTTTAAGATGTATTCTATTTCAATTATATGTGTGTGTTTAGTGTTGGAGTTCGATTTGTTTTGAACCAGTTGCTTTAAAGTTTGGACTACTACACTTGCAATGTTGATAACTTATCTGTAGAAGAATTTTCTTTATTTAATATATCCTAAAGTTGATATGTGTTAAGATACTCTTACTTGCTTATTTGAATGAAGATCTAAATGTGGCCAAAGGGTTATTTTATCCTAAAAGTCAAGGAATTTGGGCTTTTTCCATAAATTGGTATGATTGAAAAAGGTAAAAAAAGGATGTTTTGGCTTCAAGCTTTTAATGTCGAAATAAAAAATTAAGTTAATTGTTTTAGTATGACCCATTATAAAAAATTTAGTTTTAGGGTTCAATCTAATTATTTTGTCACACCTATAAATCACAATCATCTTGCTATTAATTATTGAGTTTGAAAGTTATATGCAACATGCCCTTTGTGTTTATATCTCTTTCAATCAGAAACTTTTTTTGTTGATGTCATCCCTTTGAATCTTATTCTTTTTTTGCTTTTGTATCATAAAACATCATGGCTAGTAATATTTTACATGTGTATGCCAATTGGATATACATTCGCATGTGTTTACGATGGAATAGTAAGTTTTCTTTTGTAGCTTTTTTATAGATATTTGTTAAACTGATCTCCTTAATTCCTTCCTAGTTAAGAATAAAAGAACCATCCTTATTTCAAACATGCCAAGTTTTATTACTGTCCATATTTTATAATGCTTTATGTTCTGCCCATATGTTAATCTGAGATAACTAGCTAATAGGTTGGCAGTCATTTAAATTGGCATTTTGCATTTTGGGTGAAAACCATTGTGATGCTTCCATTTGCTGTTCTAGATTTTATTATGAAGCCTTTGCAATTGAAAAGTGCATACTGTAGACCTATCAACTTGGATTGGTCCTTTATACTTTTTCCAATTACTTTCTAATGATTCCATGATATAGTTTTTACTGCTACTAAGTCTAAAAAAGCATTGATCTCTATAGACACAGCTGTACCATCAATTCAAGGTGTAGCATAGTTGATTTATCCATTACATAATTTGCATTTCCCTTTTGAAACTCTGTTGCATGGTCATTTTATTTTGAAGGATTGGTTTATTTCCCTCTTAAAGCATTTGAATCCATTTATTTCTATGAATTTATTTATGAGCTAAAAATATGATTTAAAATGGTTTATCTTATAAACTTGATGGAATCAAATAATCTTTACCTTTTTCCAATGCAAGCAAACATGAACTTGATTGAAGATCTATCTCTCAGCCTTTCGTATATTCTCTTTCCCTTAAATTATATGGCATTGCATTTCAAGTCTAGCAATTTCATAATGAAATATACAAATGGAAAAACTATGATTATGAAAGGCATTTTCGTGAAATGCACTTAAAGAAGGAGTGTACATCATTTTGCCTTGTGCATTTATCTTGATCATTGGCCAAAAGATATATCTTAGTTTGTTGCTTTGGTTAAATTTGTTTCTTTGTTATTTCTACATGTATGTAACAATGAGATCTTGTATATCTTCCCTGATTTTATCTTGCATTACAAATTTTATGGTACTTTTTATAGCTTATCCACTGACATTTTTAAATCAGGATGGAACATGAAGTTGTAGAGAAGATAAATGAAATGTATTGTGATGCATTTCTAACAGCACATTTTAAGATTTATGGAGAAATGTTCTCTTTAGCAATGGAAGCCAATAGGAGAAATGGGTGTCGTAGGCTCCATTCAAAGCAAGTGCGACCTTTTTCTATGGAGTCCATTGATGGGTAAGAGGAAAACAAATGCAAAGTGGAATGTTATTGTATGTATTAAACTCTGTGTTATATGTATATTAGAACAAAATAAAAATAAATAGTAGTAATAAAAATTAAAATGACAAAAGATCATACAGAGTGATCAACAATCACAATTAAATAGTAGAAACTTAATAGGACTACTACAACTTTGTTTCAAAAACCAATCTATAGTGCTTATGAATTTGATTAAAATTTAAGTCAATAGAATAATTAATGAGTTGAAACATATGTAATTAACCGGAATTGTTAATTAAAAATATAACTAATAAAAAATTTTAAATGATAATTTTTTGTAAATGAAAAACCATTTTCTAATATCAAATGTAAAAGAAAAATGTAAAAGTTTGACTACTTAAACATTTATTTGTTTTGTTTTTCTTAAACTTGCTAGACTAAAAATTGTTTTCATAGAAAAAAAAAAGAATATGGAAAAATAGTAGTTATTGGGAAAAGTTTCAAAATTTGAAATAAATTTATAAATTTAATGTTAAGAGAAAAAATATTTTTTATTGAAAAAGTATCAAGTTTATAATCTACCTTGACAATGAATGTTGTCAATTTTCCACTTAACTGAATCCACTTTTGTATTATTATGATTTGTCGCAATACATAAACATGTGAAGAGGAAGAGTACTCACAGTACTGTTTCATTTTATTTACTTTAGAAATATATAGCCTACAAAGAGAACAATTCTTAATTATCATTATACAATACTTTTGAACAATTAAAAATGAGAATCACTATTAATATACAAATTGCACATACAATATTAAATTCAAGAATTAAAACATTAAAAAAAAAAAAAGAAAACTCGCAAGTATTAAACATATAATATGACATAATAAAAACCAATAGTAGTACTTTCGATAATAATCACAATTAAACTGTTAACAAAATGTTGCCAAAAAATTTACCATTTAACTGAATTCAATTTTGTAATATTGTGGTCTGTCGCAATACATAAAGAAGTAAAATTGAACAATACTCACATATAGAAGCCAAGTGTCATGTATCCTCAAATTCCATCAATATATAACATAACCAATATTGCTCCATATTCTTTACTTCTTAATTATATAGCTTGCAAAGAAAACAATTCTCAATTATAATTCTACAATATTTTTGAACAGTTAAAAGTAAGAATAACTATCAACATACAAATTACACACACAATATTAAATTTGAGAATTGAAACATGAAGAAGAATTTTTTTAAAAAATTAAGTATGTAAATAACAAAATCGATTTTAGCTCTTTCAAAAACAATCACAATTAAACTCTTATTAACATTAATATATGAATTGGATTAGAACTTAGTTAGTTAAAGGTAACACCGATTATAATTGTTAATTGATTATAATATTATCTTTATAAATATTAAGTTAAAAATAACATGAAATGACAAATGATATTTTAAAAATATAATAAACAATCATATCCATTTTTATCAATTCAAAAGATTCTCCACTTTCGTGCTTTGATATATTATATACATTATAAATAATAGAACTTGCTTATCCTTCGCGTCCCTTAGCTTCAAGTTTTAAAATATACATACATACATGTATATATATATATATATATATATATATGAGTAGGCATTCACATATTAAAAAAATTATAGAGATTAACTCCCCTTTTTTTTTTTACATAAAATATGGGTATAGCCCATGGAATAAGGGGAAAAAGTATTTATTCGAAGTTAATACCTCTAAGTCCTCCTAAGAGTTCTTTAGCTACTAGACCAAGAATTGACGACAGGGTTAACTCCATTTGCTCCTAAGGGACCTTAACCATATATATTTTTACCCAAAAAATGGTAAAACCTTATTTTGGCCCCTACAATTTATAATTGTCCCCTTCTAGGAAATGTTGTAATAATGTGGTAGATTTGATGGATTTTAACTTTTTTTTTCTTTTAAATTAAATAAATAATTTAATTTCTTTCCTTTTTCAATAACAAGCTTACTGGTTTTTTTATGTAATCTATATTTCATTAGACCTTTTTTGTTCCTTAAAATTAATTTATCTTTTCAAGTAATTAAACAAGTTCAATCATGTAGACAAACAATGTATCTTTTTAATGTAATCTACATAAAATGAATTTATGTAGACAAACACAATTTAAAAGTTCAATTAATTACAATATATGTGCTGCACGTAATCATTTGTAGATTATGAATTTCCTTTTTTTTTTATTTTCTATCAAGCTTTTCTTTTTCAAAACTCACCTTTGAGAGGCATGTATAATTAACCTCTATCATTTACTTTAAAAAAATTATTAGTCAGACTAATTTTATTCAATCTTTTATATATGAAATAAATTTATTTTAACCATGAAAAGAAATTTATATTTTTACATAATTACATTATCATTTTATATAACTTTAGTGTCCTTTTTATTTGATATATATTTTTTCAATTCATCAATGTAAAACTAATTTAATTTTACATCTTTTACATTTTTTTATATGATTTATATTTTGTTAATTTAATCTTTGTGCTTTATGTACTACTCACATAAATCATGCATGCATTATAAATTTTAAATTATTTTAAAATATTTAATTATTAATTTTATATATTAAAAATTAATTTATGATTCGTGTAATGCATGAATTAATTTTATTTATTTAAATATGTATGCATAAATACAAATTAGATTTATACTTATTCTTATTAATTACTGTAAATATCATAATAAATAAGCAAAATAAAAAGAGATGAATTGAATTGAAATTGTTTTGGATTTTGAGTTTGCTTTATTACATTGGAGTATATAGAAAGTCATTTCTTGTGATAATTTTTCTTTAAAATTTGAATAAAAAGTTAATTAAATTATAAAAAATTATTGACATATCATTATTATTATAATCTTAATCAAAATGCTGAAGAAATTAAAAATATAAGAGGATATATAAAAAATTATTGTAAATAAAATTATTTTTTAAAAACAAAGTATATTGTTTAAAAAATATATATTCATAAAAAATATTTACATACCTTCACGATCTCGACTAAATTATTAAATAAAACATGTAAATGTTCAGTATAACCATCCTAAAACTCATATTGATAAAGATCTTTCTCAAAAAAATGAAAAATTTAGGAACACAATGAGATACTAAACCACGACTGGTTAAGCACATATGAATGCCGACCATTACATAAGCCACTAGTGGCTCAGAGAAAGCGAGCGGCACCATGCATGTCAAAATAAAAATGAATTGAAAAAAAAAATGATATTTGAAGAATAAAATCACAAAAGTAATATACTTTTAAAAGAAAATTTGCAAATTTAAAAAATGATGAAGGATACACAATTTATATATAGGAATTTTGAATTCACAAACAGGAGGTATAGATAATTTTAGAATTGCTAACTATATTTTGAAGTTAAAAGTAGTATAATAAGTGATATGTGTATTTTTTAATTAAAAATCAAATAATAAAAGATAATTATAAAAAAATTTATAAAGATAAAAATTATATTTGAAATTTTTAAATTTAAAAAAGGGTTATCTGTATATTAATTTGTGATTGTAGTGTGCCTTAAATTGGATGTCTATTTTAGATATTTTAAAATTTTAAAAATAAATATTAACTTTTTATTTGAATTTGAAATATATACTACATGTCATAAAAATAAGTTGTCCATATAAACATCCATATCAACATATTTTATCTATAACATATCTTGTAATATATATGATTATTAAGAAATTTGTTTTAAAAGATAATATATCATTACATTTGAAAATTTTATATATAAATTATTATGAAATTATTTAAAAATTAATAATTAAAATTAAAATTTGATGTCAACAATTTAAAAGTTATTAAAGTTGATATACAAGTAAGCAAATTTATTGAGTAATTTCTTATATCTCAAAACAAAACAAAACTTTAAAAGATAATATATTTTTATATCTGTGTAAACACCTAATTTTGTCCAAATACTTTTAATCATATTCAATTACAATTTAAGTTCGAAAATTTCAATTTTAACCAATTTAAGTGTTTTGATTTGCAAAATATATTTAGGCTCATTTTTATATCGACTGAGATCAAGATAATTGTGTTTTAGGATTAAAGCCCATGGATAATGCATTTTTGAGCTAATCAAATAACCTTAAAAGCATTTTAATTTTAACGCAATTATTGCACAGCCAAATGCAAACCCATTTTTTATAAATAAAAATACCTTAATAGCTATTTTCAATTCAAATAACTTAGATCTATATAGAGAAAGAAAAAGTAGATGAAAACGGCCATTTTTTTTTCTTTTGAACCCATTTGATTTTCTGTAGAGAATTTAGAAATATGGATTGATAAAAGGTGAAGGTATTGGTAGTTAATAATAGATATTGAAAGTAGGAAAAAAAAAGATTTACAGAAAAAAAAAGTAAGAGCTTTCCAAAAAGAAGAAACCAACATTTAGAAAACTAAAAAAAGAGATAGCTTTTTACTCTTTTCGGCTAATTTACTAGCATGTAGAAAAAATTGTCATATTTCTATATAAGGTTTATGGTATAAGGCAGCAATGATGTTTTTCCATTTGTGGTTTATAAACATAAATGAGTCTACTTATTTTCCATGTAAAATAGTTTTGGAAGTATAAAGCTTTAACCTTTGCATGGTTATTAGTTCTTTACACATTATTTTCGGATCTGCTACTTTGTTTTTTGTAATCTGTTCATGGATGCTTGAAATGTCATTCCTTTCATGACTTTGGCATATATGTTGGTGAAAGTTTAAAGCTTTACACGTCCACTGGTTTTTGCATGATGGTTTGTTCGTGGAGGTAGGAGAGCCGTAACTTGAAAAATGTCATTTCCTGCTATGTTCTGCCTTTACAAAGCTACAACAAATTGGCCACTATTTTATTATCTTCTCCATAGATTTTTCCTCTGTCTTTTGTTTCAAACTTGTCCTCTTTCATTGCTTATCTAGTATCTAAGTATAGATGAGAGTTTGAGGAAAGCCTCTAACCACCTTGTTTTTAAGTATGCTTCTAAGTTTTATGCCTAGATTGGGCAACCCAATGGCTAACCAATTTGAGGCTTTTAAGCATTAGTTTTTTCTTTATTTTTATTTTTTTTATAGCCATTTTTATATCTTGTGTACTTTTTTTTATTTGTAGGTACTGCATTTTAATCATTTTTAGTTTGAATATTTCCTTTCCTTGTAAGTTTCTTCCATTGTAATTGATTTTCTATTTTAACTTGCAATTATTGTAATTGAGGGTTTCAATTTCTTTTAGATGCTTTTCCTTTAAGTTTTTAATACTGTTTTCACTTTTTTTATGTCGTAGTTGTTGAAAATAGTGACTCAAATCCCATAACAGATTTATTAAAAATTGGTTAAATATTACTTGATAGAAAAAAAAAACTTATAGAAGAAGAATTATAAAATAAACGAGATTTTTAATAGGCAAATTTGACTTGCAAAAGAAAAATTCTAAGAGAAAAGAGATTCTTAATAGGTAAGTTTGTATGCTTATAAATAGGTGAAGTCTCTATAAGGTTAGGTATAAAAAAAAGATGTAAAAAAGTTATAAGATTTTATGGGATAGACACCCCATAAGACTACTGAAGATTTACATCTTATGGGTGTATATGTTTAAATATTTGTGAGTAGACTAGAAGAGACTGAGAGAGTCCACATAGGTATGGTGTATAGGTGCACATGTGTATATGTATGCTTCTATTGAGAATACTCCATAGGACTAAAAGAGATTGAAAAGATCTATGGGTATTGATTGTTGAATGGTTGATATGATTTCTATGATTGTAATTCTCTACAACTAGTGGATCTTGTTTCTCATTCGTAGACGTAAGTCAATTAGATTGAATCACGTTAAATTATTTTTTCTTGTGTGATTAATTGATTAATTGATTTCACTTTCATTGGTGTGATTGGATTGAAGCTTTTTACTAAACAAGTGGTATCAGAGCTGTAGTGATCCTCAATAAGTAGTATCAAAGCTGAAAGTTCAAAATGTGAGAAGAGCATAGTTCAAGCCATGAAAAGAGGCAAGCCTAGAGGATCTCAATTTAAGAGAAGAGTTCAAGTTTAAGTTTTGAGAATTGAGGATCGATTTGTGTAAAGCGTGATGATACATAAGAGAAAATGATTGTAAGACTTTCATTGTAAGTGAAGCTAAGCATGTCGAGTATGAAGACAAATGATTTGGTAAAATTTGAGTCAAGGTAGAGATTGTTGGGAATAGTGACTCAAATCTCATAACAAATTTATTCGAAATTGGTTAGATATTGCTTGATGGATAAGAAAACTTATAGAAATAGAATTCTAAAAGAAAAGGGATTTTTATTAAGCAAGGTTGACTTGCAAAAGAAGAATTATAAGAGGAAAAAAGATTCTTAATAGGCAAGTTTGTATGCTTATAAATAGGTAAAGTTTTTATAGGATTAGGTATGAGAAAAAAATGAAAAAGAGTTGTAGGATTTTATGAGATAGACACCCCATAAGACTATTAGAGATTTACATCTTATGGGTGTGTATATTTGAATATTTGTGAGTGGACTAGAAGAGACTGAAAAAGTTCACATGAGTATAGTGCATGGGTACACATAGGTATATGTATACTTGGGTTGAGAATACTTTATAAGATTAGAGGAGATTGAAAAGGTTTATGGGTATTGATTGTTGAATAATTGATATGATTTGGATGTTTGTAATTCTCTACAAATAATATATCTTGTTTTTATTTGTGGACGTTAGTCGATTGGATCGAATTACATTAAATTGTTATCTCTTGTGTGATTAATTAATTATTAATTTCGCTTTTGTTGGTGTGATTGAATTAAAGCTTTTTACCCAATAAGTAGTATTAGAGCTATGGTGATTCCCAACACTAGTCTTATAGCTACCAGCTTAGGTTAAAATTTCCATGCCTTAAAATTTGTTTTGCCTTGCAAAAATCACCTATTTCTCCTTAATTTTGACAATATGGGTAGCTCTTTTTTGGGATCGGTTTGCATTATTTCCCTTATTTTTTATGGCTGTTAGGGGCTTGATCAAGATGGTTCATGGTTGTCAATATGTTGAGTATTCACCCTGGAGGCACCTTATCACTTAAATCAATCATGTTTCAATTTTTGTTTAATTTATTTTTGAGTTTATTTGCTATCGTTTTTTCTGTCACTATTTTCAACTTGATATTTGTGTATTTTGCTTGCCATTTTATGTTTGAATTACTTATACTTTACACTATTTACCTTATTGCTCTTTTAGTTTCTTGTTCCTTTAATTTCTTTTTTATTTTCTTGAGAAAATGCCATTACTTTCTTATTACTTACGCGTGGTTATGATCATAATGCATCTAGTTTGTGTCCATTCAATTCTAGGCTGGTTAGGTTATGATAGATTAAATTTAATTTCAAGTGTTTGTCATTTTTAATTAATTCATGTTTTGAAATTTAGCATCATTTAGGAAGCTTAGATTTTAAGTTAAGTTTAATTTCTTTCTTTATGATCATTTAGTCATTATACTTCTATGTAGCTTGTTAATTTTCTATGCATTTAAGTATATATGGTAATTTGAGTAGGCCAAAAGTTTGTTTGTTCTAAGTAAGGTTTATTTTCATGTACATTTTATACCATTTATGTCCATGCACACTTCTTTTATGTTTTTTAGTTTTAATTATAATTTAAATTTCATGCATTTTTAATTTCCTTGTTGTTTAAATTTCTATTTTAATTTTAATTTTTATGCAATTTAAATTTTCATATTTGAATTTACTTTTGATGCAATTTATTTTTCATGCACTTTAAATTTATGCAATTATATATAAAATAAAATGATAAAAAATGATTTTAAAAATTCTATCTAGATATTGAAAGGAATTTAAATTACGTTTTAAATGGTTAATTTTTTCAAATTCGACCTAAATATTAGAGAATTAAGGGGAATTCTTCTCCATAAAATAACTAAAAATTCTTTCATTTTTTATTTTCTTTCAAAGAGGAGATAATGATGAAAAATAATAATAAAATTAAATATATATAAGATATGTCAAATTGGTTATTTATTTGAATTTGCATCATTTATTTGTCTTCTATTGCATTATGCCTAAAAAAAATGTGAATTTGTAAACGATGATTCTGAAGATTTGTTTTTAGAAATAATGGTTAATACTCCTATATAAAAATAATCTTTGATATCCTCCCTAGATATTGAAAGATTTTTCAATAATTACTTTTTATAAAAGAATATTGAATCAAATTTTAAGAAATATCATGAGAATTTTAAGTGAAAAAAACTTTTAATAATTTTGCTTAGATATTAAGGAATTATGAAATATTTTGAAACTAATGATTTTTCATTTTATTTGTAAATAAAAATAAAAATAAATATATATAAGATGGATTAAATTAATCATAGGCATTTTTTTTATTTGTATTTGCATTATCTATTTGCTTCATATGATATTTGTTTGCATTTCATCATTTTCAAAGAAACATAAATTAATAAATAGTAATTTTTGGATAATTATTTTTAATAAAAACTAAGGCTCTAATTGGTTATAGAAAATATTTTTTATTTTCAATTTTACATTTTTTATTTTCAGAATTTTGAAAAACATGTTTTGTACACAAAAATAAAAAATTGTTTTCAAAAATGAAAATTATAAAAATGTGTTTAAATTGTAACACAAAATTTAAAATTTATTTTCATTTTCCATTTGAACCCTTTACTGTGTTCACCATGGCTGGTTGGTTTGAAAGCAGGAACCTTCTGTCAAACTCGAACTCGAACTCGATGTCCTTTTCTTTAGGACGGATATCATAGTTTTGGTTTTGCTTGGAAGGTTTTGGTTGGCTCATTCGTTGGTTACAAAGTCTTCCAAGAAAGCAAGCTATAGCTGAAATAACAATGACTACTGTCACACTATAAAAACTATTCCCAAGGATCCATCCGAGTGAGAATGAGATGGAGGCACTTGCTCTGACATAGTATTTGGGTAAACGACAACGGGTTGCTGTGTTTAAGGCTGCTATGTTTGAGTCGACATTTTTTTGGTTGGTTTTGGATTAAAAGATGATGAGATGGAATGAAAAGGTTAGGATTTTGTATGAGTTTGCAGCTTATTATTCTTTGAGTGTAGGTAAAGGGAGGATTTGGGAAAGAAAGAGTAAAAGGAAAGATAAAATGGCGACAAAAACTTTTTTAAAGTAAATTTTGCAAAGCAAGTAATTCGAACCTGGGATGTTTGTCCCAAAATTGAAAAAATTTTGATGTTTCGCATTTTCAACTTCTCCATTTCCTTAAAAATAGTTTCATTAAAAATATTGAAAACAACTTTCTTTTATTCTCTAATTTTGGCATATTGTCATTTTCATTTTTTAAAAAAACCTTTTTTGTTTTCTTAACTAAATAAGTTTTTTCACTCATTCTCTATTTTTTATGAAAATGAAAATAAAAAATAGAGATATTTTCATGAACTAAACACACACTAATATTTTTAAGTAAAAATAATTTTTGAGACTCTACTTATTGGAGGATTTTTCAATAATTATTCTTTATAAAAAAAATATTATTTTAGATTTTGAAGAATTATTATCAAAATCCTAAGTAAAAAAATATTTTTTGAAATTCCCATTTAAATATTAAGAAATTTAGAAAATATTTCGAAACTAAAAATTTTTATTTTATTCTTAAATAAAAAATTAAAAAATGATTTTATAAAAATTATAAAATTTGAAAGAATTATTTTTAAATATTAGAATTAAGGCAAATTTTATCGATAGTGAGAATAACATGTGATCAATTGATATCGTTTTTAAAACGAGTATTGTGAGGTGCTAATCTTTTCTCACATGTAATTATATTTTCGAACCCAATTTTGTTTTCATAAACTAAAATTATTTTTTTGATAAATTTTAAATTAGTTTTATTATTTTATTAAAAAAATAAATTTTTTTAGGGGATTAATCATACTTAATTAAAAAAAAAATTTGATGGCGACATGCTTGATTTTGAAACTTTTAAAATTTTTATCTAATAGTTTCCAAAACCATTATGACAATTGAAAGATCTTAAATTTAAAAATAGATTTCTAGATTATTAGAAAATTTATTTAATTTAAAAATATAATTTATCTAAATTAGATTTTGTTATTAATAATTTAAAAATTATTAATGTAAATATTACCTAAATAAATTTTTTAAGTAATTTCTTATGTGTTAAATAGTAAAACTATCCACGTAAATATATATATATATATATATATATATATAAACAACACTTATCATATATTTTATATTTGTAATATAATATTATATATGATATATTAATCTCTATCAAGGCCAACCGTAAGAAATACCCCAAAACTAATCAGAAACGCTGAATTTTTACTGTTAAAACAAAAACCATCAATGTCCTAAAAATGCTAAAGTACCCTTAAATAAACTCATAAGCCCAATAAAAAAACAAAAAATAACAACTCCTAAATAGAATTGAAAATTTTTTCAACCACATTTTTTCTAACATGTTAGTTGACAGTTTAACTCACACATGTCTTCAGCTGAGGCTTAGCAATAAAGTAGTAGAAGACTTGATTAAAAGCCCTTTTCCTTATCAAATTAAAAGTACAAGGAATCCCTTCTTTATAAAGATCTCTTTAAAACAAAGCCATATTTCTGAAACATTGACAGCTCCATACTTGATCCTTTTCCAGATGCCCGAGTTCCTTTAGTGTTGGAACTCACAGCTTCCAACATCCTCAACAGGAGGAATTGAAGGAAGGTCAACCAAAAGTGGTGAAGATGCTCATGAGGGTTCCCCAGCAAGCTTTAAAAACGATTGATAATTCAGTGGTGGCCTTCCCTTAGTTGCATTAAGGGAAAGTAGCATTCAATTACTAGACAATAAATAGGATCCTTGATAGCCAAAAAAATGACACCCTTGACACACCCAACTTCTTGCTTACCCTTCTCTATAATATATGTAGGATTGAAGAGTGTATTACTCAATGGAGAGAAAACCTCGATTCTAGCCGTAGCAGCATGATTCTGTTGAAACAAAAGGCAACATTTGATTTGATATACCACCGAAATTTGAGAATCTAAAGGAAACTAATATAAGGTTCTTCCAAGAGAAAAGAAAATGTAGTCTTATCTTACCTTAACTTTATTATCCAAAGCTTGATAATATGGATCAGTGCCATGCTCAAAGCAAATCTTTTTCATATCCCACTACCAAAAACCCATAAAGCAAACAAACATTATATAAAAAAAATCTCCATAGCTTTAACTTTTAACCTAACAAATATATATATATATATATAAATATATATTATGAAAGAGAAAATCGCCTCTTTTAAGCAGTGAATCAAAACCTGGCTAGGCTCACCCTTCAACACCAACAATCTCGACCCAAAGTTTTTTGAAACTTAAGTCAAGGTCTTACAGGCTCTCCAGCAAGAACTGGATCCTGTTTATGCCCACCGATTGGAGCAAAAAGAGTTCTAGCCACAGATAACAGGAGAAGAATCACACCGGCCACAAGACAGTCATGATTTGGCCAAGCTTTGATTCTCTTCTTTTTTTTTCTTTGTTTTTCCCCAACCCGTAATGAGCATTTGGAGAAGTTTCTCGCTTCAAGCTTTGGACAAGCTTATGGAAAAAGCTTGTTTTTTTCCAACTCAAAGAAGCTTCTTGCTTGAAATTGTTGGAGAATCATTTGGAAAAGCTCCTTTCCCACAATTACCCTTAGATTGGTTTTATTTACGTTACTTCGTTGTCCCTACAATATATATTGGGATAGCTTATTTATGTAGTATAGATATTAACAATAATGGTTTTTTCTTAATTTTTTATTTATTTTTTGTTTTTTAATTTTTATATTTATTTAGTTGAAGATTATATTTTGCATAAGTTTTTTCAAATTTATAATATTTAAACATCAACTTCCATACCATATTTACTAATTTAAAGATAAATCGACAATGATAAATATCTTTTTAAACTCTATGAATCAAGTGATACATGATCTATATTTTACGAGCACGAGTTTAATTTATTGTTGCATATTATATTTGACTTCAACCCATTAAAAAATATAATATGTTAAAAAAATCTTGGATCTTTGCATTCAAGATGGGCGTGTTTGAATAAAATATTGGAAACAATTCAAATCGAAACTTTCATGTTTTTGATATTTAAAAAAAAAAAAAAAAAAACAAGAAAACTTTCTTGTTAGTAATAGATTTGATATCTTTTGTCCTTATTAGTAAGGTAATCGATAAATTTATGGCATAAAATGTTAGTCTAGAATTTAAAAAAAAAATTGCATTGAGACAAAAAAATCATTTGAAAGTAAAAAATAAATTGAAAAACACACAAACAAGTCCGATTTCTCTAAATTGCGATGTGAATTTGTATTTTCTAAAAGTTCTATTCAATTGAAGGGTTAATGTTATGAATAATTTATATATTATAATGAATATTTTATATAATATTTAAATTAAAAAAATTAATGTATTATTTGAATTATGAAAATATTAATTAATACAATATTTATATTTAACACATTTAATTTTAAATAATAATATGTGATGGACAAATAATTATGTAAGTATTATATTAATTAATAAATTTATAATTTAACTATTATATTAAAAATTTTTAAATTTTAAATATTATATTAAATATTTTTTTATAATTCAAGAATCATTACATTAAGTATTTATTGAATTACAAACAAAGGATAAGGGACAACTAAACAAAGAGAAGAAACAAGCCAATAAGAAAGAACCCACTCCATGTTTCTTCATAGGTCAATAAAATCTGCCACAAAATTAAGGGTTTCTTTTTTTTTTTTTTTTTAATTAGAGAAAAGGGGGCTAAGTTTTTTAGTAAAAAGCTAACAAAGAGAGTACATTACTTCCACGATTTTTAAATTTTGAAATGAATGCCGTTTTGATTCTTAAATTTTAAAAAATAATATATTGATTTTTATTTTTTTTGATCAAATCAAACCGATCTTTTTGTCAATAAAACTGTTAATCCAACTATTAAATAGTAGCTATCAACTCATCATTACATCAAAGATAAAATTATAAAAAAAATGTAATGATTAAATTTTTTTTCTTAATATTAGTGATTTTGATAAAGGTTAAATACATATTTGACTTCTAAATTTTATAATTTTGATCATATTAGTATCTAAAAATTTTTTTTGTCACAATGATATCTAAATTTATAAATTATTATCACGTTGGTACCTTTATCTAACATCTTTAGTCAATTTTGTTGATATAATATAAACATATAATAAGATGTTGATATATGTTAAAAAGTCTAGTCAGTACATTTTCATTGCTATGTCATACCCATGTGATATTTAAAAGAAGAAGTTAGAAAATTTTTTTAAAAATTCAAAGAATTGCGAAAAAAAAAATTAAAAATTATAAAAAATAAAAAATTCTAAAATAATTTTTTAAAATTTTTTGAAATTTCTAAAAAAAATTCCAACAAAAAATTTAAAAAATCTAAAAATTTTAAAGACATTTAAAAATTATAAAAAAAATTAAGAAAAATCCAAAAAAAATTAAGAATTTTTTTTTAATTTCTAATAATTTTTCAAAATTTCTAAAGTAATTTTAAAAATTTTTAGAAAATTCAAAAAAATTATAAATTAAAAAATTCTAAAAAATTTAAAAAATTTAAAAAATTCTTAAAACTTTTAAAAATTTTAAAAAAATTTTAAAAAAATTTAAAAAAATTTGAAAAAATTTGAAAAATTCCAGAAAATTTTATAAAAATTTTAAAAACTAAAAAAGAATTAAGGAAACTTAAAATTTTTCAAAAAATTCCAAATTCTAAAGGAAATCCAAAATATTTAAAAGAATTAAAAAATGATTGCTTTAAAAAAATTTAATAATTTCTTAAAATTGAACAAAAAGTACCAAAAGCTCAAAAAAAAAAAAACTAAAATCAAAAATAAAAAATTTTGAAAAAATTTTCTAAAATTTTATACATATTTTTAATCTTCAAATTTTAATTTTTTATAATTTTTTAATTTTCTAAAAATTTTGAAAATTTTCTGATTTTATTAAAATTTTAAGTTTTTTTTTTTAAAGATTTTTTTCAAAAATTTTTAAATATTTAATTTTTCAAAAATTTTTAAAAGTTTTTTTTTCTTAATTTTAGTCTCTTAAGTTTTTTTTTTTATTATTTTGAAACTTTAAGGAAATTTAATTTTTATAAATTTTAATTTTTTTTTGAATTTTAAAAAAATTTTCAAAATTTTTAAAGTTATGTAACTTATGATAATTTTTATAATTTATAAAAATATTTCTTTTTATAATTTTTATAAGTTTTAAATTTTTTATATTTTTCAAAAAATTTTATAAATTTTTAAAATTGTTTAAAACTTTTTAAATTTTTTTAGTATTTTTATATTTTTTAAATTAAAAGGTTTTAGAAAACTTTAAAATATTTAGAATTTTTAAAAATTTTCATTTTTTTTATAATTTTTAAAATATTTTGAATATTTTGAATATTTTTTTGAATTTTTATAAAATTTTTAGATTTGTTTATAATTTGAAAAAAATTTTAGATTTTTTAAAGTTTTTTTTAGAATTTTAAAAAAAAAATTCTAAAATTTTATTTTAAATATGAAATGGGAGTGAAGTGGATATGATATGGCATGTTGTGACATTGATAATGTAACGTTGATTGGATTTTTTAGATATATATTAGTATTTTTATTTAATATTCGTACTACATCAACAAAGTTGAGTAATGACATTAGTCATAGACATCAATGTGATAACGATTTGAAAGTTGAAGTACTAATGTGAGAAAAAAACTCTTTAGGTATCAATGACAAAAGTTACAAAGTTCAATCGCCAAACATGCATTAATAATTATATAAAAATAAAATTATTTTTTATCCTTAATTTCGTTAGTAAATTTTTTTTTTTGAGTTTAGTTTTAGGATAGAAAAAAGTCTGTATCTTGAAAATATAAATTATCTATTTTTTTCAAATTTATTTATTGTTTGTTTAGCACATATAATTAAACTATACATCATTATAAAATATTTCATCGTGTATTTATTATTTATTTTATAATATTTCATCATCATAATATATTTTTTCAAAAATCAAGTTTTTAATTATAAAATATTAATATACAATTTTTAAAGAAATATTATAAATTTCACACTATCACTTATTAATAGAAAATGATAAATTTAATTATTTGGATCATAATTAAAGATTTTCGCAAACTAAGCCAATTTTATATGACACTTTTCGCTCGTCCATTAAAAATCCGGATAAATCCATTTTACTATTAAAAATTAAAATATTAAAATATTAAAAATATTTTTATATTTAAAAATATATATTAAAATACATATTAATAAAAATATTTTTTAAATAAATTAATAATTTGATCAAGTCAAACTTAGGCCTTAAAAATTATGTTCAAAACTCAATTTGAATCGAGCCTAACTTATGAATTTGGTTGACAGCTCAATGTATAAATAAGTCTAATTACAACTTAATAAATCTTTTTTAAAAAATAAAAAATTATTTAATTGAGTTAAAGATTAGCATCACAAAATAACAATAAAAAGACATGGAAAAGTTCATGAGCTTCTGCACTACCCAATTTCTTTCAAGTCATTCCATTTCCACCACAAATATTCCTTCGCTTTTGTATTTGCGCTTTTTATTTCTTTAATCTAGTTCTAGTCTTTTATTGTGTATGAAAAAATTCATAAGCATTGTGAATTGTGATTACCTTTATCCACTATAAAAATTCATAAATTTAGTGGCATTAAATTTTCGAAGTTTCATAAAAGTATCAATAATTTATTATTTCTATTTTATTGATCCAATAAACCTACAATACTGTAATTTTCAAAAACACTTTTAACCGACGCATAACATTTTTATCTCTCTCACTTAATAAGATTAGAATATCTCTCACTGATTTAATAAGATTTTTTTTCAAGTCACATTTCACATCTAATACCTTTTTTTTAAAAATCTCTCTCTCTTAGTCTCACCACTCTCTTCGATCTCTCTCTTCATCTCTCTTCAATCTCTCTTCCATTGTTACATTCTCTACTATGGACTACTGATCTCTGCTACAAGCTTCGATTTCCTTTGTGCTAAAACTTTGATTTACTCTGCTTGTAGCTAGGTATACATGATTTCCTCTGCATTTCTTCGATTTTCAACTAATCACTCTCTTTAAATCACTTTTTCATCTATTGTTTTTCAAATCTAATGAATCTTTCCTTAATTTTTTAAAATACCTAATTTTTTCTCTCTTTCAGCTCGATTGTTGTGCTAAAGTTCATCAGCGTCATTTCAAAACATGTACTTCCTCTTTCTTCATTTTGATTCTGATTTTATGTATATGTTTGCTAGAGTTATTTGGTTCAAATTTATGGTGTCTAAGTTGTAAGAAGAGGATTTGACGTGTGTTACAGTAGTGGAAATTGTGTATATTGTGTTGTGAGTAAAACTTTTTATTTTATTTTTTCCCTCATTTAGATCTGCTAAATTTGTGATATATTTTTCTGCTTTTTGTTTATTATCACAATTCTTAATTGCAAAACTATTGCTTGAGTTATAAAAGTTAAGAAGGCAGCATAAAATTGTGATTGTGTTTTTAATGGTTTTTTTTTCGTATAATTGATGCCTTTTACTCGTGGTAAAATGCATTTTTCATTGATCCAAAAGTACCTTGTAAAGAAACTGGATCTTACAAGTGGAGTTGAGGTGAGATCACCTTTACTAAGTTTCTTTTTTCCCCAAAAAAGCTAAGAATGCCTAAATTGCATCATTCTGAAATAAAGATACTGCTTCGCTCTAATTTTATGGTATTATGTTGCTTCAGGTGCGCCATTTATCTTTTCTTGTTTTCTGAAACTTAGAAGTAAAAGCATTGATAACACTTAGTCTTTAATTCCTTGGTATTGGATTGTATCCTGTAGGTAGATGTTTGTCCTTACTCTAGTTTCGGATGATTCTTTGACTCCATTTTGGGTTTGATAAAGAAGTGAAAGATTCTTTGTTAAGATGCATGTTTATTTACCCATATTGCCTCTTTTTCTAAGTTTTAACTCAGAATAGTGTTGTTTACTGGTTTCTTTAAATCATGCACTAAACCCATTTTATCTACTTCTATAAAGCATTTGAAAATTAGGAACATCTAAATAGTTTATGGTATTAAGGTCTAGTACCCTTCTATGTTATATTTTATTTTTGTGGAGTGGTGTTAAGGTAAACTAGTAGACTGTAGTTGTTTGATCTATTTTGATTTATGCATCTTGATTTTTATTAAATTAACTCAGATTATAGCTTTTATGCATGTACATTGTTTAGGATGCATTCATCAAAATTTTGCCAAAGTGATTCTTGTGATCTTATTTGTGATAAGGTTCATAGGTTGATAAATGACCAGACCTTAATAAACCAGGCATGTTGTGAAAACATGCTTTTCTCCTCTATTTGTTCTTGGTAGAAGTCATTTGTTTCTTGCTTTTTTAACAACATTGATAAATAGGTATCTGGTTTAGGCATTGGCTGTTTTCTCATGTAAGCGCTAGATTTCGTTATCTGGAAGTGCCAAGCAGGTAACATGTGTTTGCATTTAGTTCGTGATATGCTTGATGACATATGTTTGTTTTTCTAACATATAAGTCCCCCCTCCTTTTGCATCCAAAAAGAATGACCTTGAAGTGTTCTTTGCCATGGTCAACTTCAGTAAACTATGGGTTTTGAGTGAAGTTGCATACTTTTGTCGTTACTATGAGGTTTGTTGATCACTTGGCATTGTAGTTTCAAACGTTAAATATGAAATGCAAAATGCGCATGTAAATGCTTGTCTATTTTTGTGTTGAAAATTCATACCGTATATCCCTTCTATGCTTTTGCCACATTGGTCTACTAAAAAACTATCAAAAGATTTGCACTTGAGCTGGGTAAAGCTTAATATGTATGTTGTTATTGTGTTGCATCAACACATATACTTTGCAGATCTAAATAGTTGTTTGATCTCTTTTCTATCACGGTAAACATTCTTTTTGTCCTTGGACCCTTTACTTTATGTAAAGCTTAGCCATTTATGGGCAGTTAAATGCTTTGCAATTGATTTGCTTAAAGTCTAGAAAAAAATTTGCTTAAGGTCTAGAAAAAAATTTCAAGTCTATGTAGATAACTTTAAAAATCTTATATATATGTAGTGTCGTAACAGTTTAGAGATCGCTAGACGAATTTAAAAAACAAAATATGAGGTTGCTATCAATCTTTTTTGGCTAGGTGTGATTGGTCACCTATTAAAACTTATCTTAATAAAATTTTAAAATTAATTAAAATTTATTAAAAAGATAATTTTTGGGTCTGTAAAAAATAGTTTGGGTTTGGGAGTTAGTTACGCATGAGAAAAGATTAGCACTCTTACAGTCCCATTTAACACGGTATCAATTAATTATGTGTTATCTTTTATATTGACTAAAATGGTTTTAATTTTAGTATTTAAAATTTAATTTTCTTAATTTTCTTAAAAAACATATTTTTTATTTTTAGTAAGCTTGAATAAATAAGAACTTTATATTGAAAAATTCTTAAAACTATTCTAATATTTTGCTAATATTAAAAGAAATCATCTCACCTAAAGAATTTTTAATAATCGTTACTCGAAATTCTTAAAAATCTTATCCTTGATGGTTTAGATTTACTTTCATAAAATATGAAATCTATAATTTTAAAAATAAATAGTATTTTTTTAAATTTATTTCTATGTCATTTATAAAAAAAAGAGAAATTTTTATCGAAAATTAATTTAAATGCTCCAATACATTGACGTTATTTTAGATAGATTTTCTTATCAAAAGATTTTTAAAGAATCACTACTCGAATCTTTTTAGGATCTCATATTTGGAGATTTTTTGTTTATTTTTTTTAAATTATTAAAAGTCATGTAATAATATAATTATTTACAAATATATTTATTTCTTAAAAACACATTTTTATTTATTAAAAAAAATTGTTCAAATTAAAAAAATAATTATAAAATGAAAATTTTTCATATTGAAAAAAACTTCTAAATGTTTCAATATTTTGGCAATTTTTAGAAGATTTTTTTCATCTAGAAAATTCTTAAGAATCATTACTCGAATCTCCTGAAGTTTCATAATCGAAAATTTTCATTACTTAATTTTATTATTATTAAAAAATCACTTTTATAAAAATGTATATCTTTTGTTATCTTTTTACGAGAATTGTTCAAATTAATTAAAAAAATTTTTGTATTGAAAAGAGTTTCTAGATATTCCAATATTTTGGTAAGTTTTAGAAATTTTTAGGAATTATTACGTGGACTTCTTGAAATCCTGTCATCGAAATTTTCATTTACAAATAAAACTTTGTAATGCAAACAATCAAGTAGAATATGCATACAATAAATATGTATTCATAATGTTATACATTTTATTATTCATTTTAATTATGTTTTAATCTTCTTTAATTATTTTTCAATTATCATTAAAAGTTTTGAAAGGAACAAAGTAAAAAAAAATTTAATTGAAAATTTTCCTAGATGTCCCGATACTTTGATGATATTTTAGAAAAATTTTTCACATAGGGATTTCTTAAGAATTTTTACTTGAATTTTTTTAAAATCCTATCCTTGGAGTAATCATCTAAACAATCATATTATTGTTTTGATATCAATAAAACATATTGGATTTCACTTAACATGTCAAGGCTCTATTGCTACTAAAGGTGGGGAAAAGAAAAAATATACATATATTCTAAAAGAATTAATGCAAAAAATCCCATCATCATGTGCATATAGGGTAATCGATAGAACTTACCAATTCAATAAATTATAATCTAAACTAACACAAAGATTCCAACTTTTCACATGCATAAGTAGGATGAAGATTAAAGTATAGCAACCTAAACAAAAGAAGAGTACTTCAACCTTCACGTACCTTATAAACCTTTGAAGCAACAGTCGTATGCCATGCTTTAATAGCTGATGTAATGAATCATCAAACCAAAACAAACAACAACAGCATATATAAGAATTACAGCTGCTGCAATAGTCATGCATGTAACTCCAAGGTGTAGTTTGCCAAATGATGAATTTTTTAGCTACATAGTCAACGAATTAAAGCTCAGAAAAGCTCCTATGAATTAAACTTGTTCTAGGCTTCCTTGAGCAAGTTAAACACCTTTTTTGTAATATATTTCTGTAAAAGATTGGCACCTTTTTGCTAGATTTTATTCGGATGGATGCAAAGAATCACCTTTCTATAAGCTCTTTTAACAATGGTAGCTATAATTAAATCCATCCAAAAAACAAGTTACCAACCACATTTAGGCCAAAAAACATATTGCAGTGTTGACAATAGAGCACACGAAATTCCTCTTTCACAGCAACCCATCTCTTGATCTAAACATTTAGAGTTTCACAATTTTATGTCTTTCAATTTGTTCTTTTTACACTAAAAGGTCACGATGATTTTTCTCAGCCAATGTTTTTGCCATATGCTTCTAAGTTCTTTGAAGGCGTTCCAACTTGGCTCTTCCCTTTTCTTCAGCTTCCCCTTCAACCTCTTGGAATTCTCCAAATGAAGATGTAGTAGCTCTAAAAATAGAACTAAGATCATCAACAATAGTTGCGATTGAAGAAACTTTCCTCATGTTAGACGAGGCTCCAATAGATGTTCTGGCTATTTTAGGCCCTCCGTTGTTTTGTCCATTAAATAAGGGATCCAAAGAGTTAGCTCTTAGCCTTGGTACACTGCTGGGTCGAGAACCCATAGTAAAAAAAGATTCAATATCATTGCCATTCTTTTGTCGGGTTGCCTTTACAATAGCAGCAGCTTTTTCTTGAGCATCTGCATTAGCCCTATCCATAGTAACTCTTTTTGGTCTAAGCCGATCTTTAGCTTCTATTTCTGTTGTCGGAGTCCTTTCCCGTGCTTCCTTTTCTTTAGCTTCTGCAACAGCTTTTTCTGTTCATTTTTTTTTTTAGAAAGTTTTTTTTTTTTACTTCTTTCTTTTTTTTTCCTTTTTTTCTCCTTCCTCTCCTATCCTCCAACTCTTTATTCAGTAAACTCTCTCCCTCTCTCAGTTTTAAGAGTCAGCCCCCATAAAAAATCTCATTTTAAATGAATATAGACTCTAAAAAATCTCATTTTGGATGAATATAGACCCTTGAATGAAATCTCATCTAAGTGTCAAAGCTTCCTTTTTTTCTTTTAAGGAACCACTTTTGGTCATTAATCAAGATCAATAAAAGATTCAATGGTTCATATTGTTCACTATAAAAGTTCAATTTTTATATCTTCCAAACCTATGAAAAGATCATTTTACCATTCGTATAAAATTTTTGATATTTAGACTAATTTTTTAGAAATCAATATTCTCATGCTCATTTTTGTGACTTTAAAACATAAAAAATCATGAAATATTATAAAATTGAGATTTGAAAAGTTTCATGAAAATTCAAGGCAAAAAAGGTAAATTACGAGAATACCTTTATAAGATTATTTTGGTAATTTCATACTTTTCGAGGTACTGTTATAATTTCAAATGCACCAAAAATTTTGAAATATTATGAAATTAAGATCTGAAAATTTTCATGAAAATCTGAAATTAAAAAAGATAAATTACAAAAATACCTTTATAGGGGTATTTTGATAATTTTATACTTTTCAAGTTATTGTTGTGATTTCAAATGCATCAAAAATCATGAAATATTATAAAATTAAGATTTAAAAAATTTCATGAAAATTCAAACTCGAAAAGGCTTAAATTAGGAAAATACCCTTTAAAGGGTATTTTAGTAATTTTAAACATTTTCAGTGCAATAAAAATTTTTAGTATTTGAAAAATCATCAAATTTAATTTTAAATCGCATTGATTTTAATTAGGTTGTAAACTTTGAGGATTGACCTCGATTCTATTTATTTTGATCAAGTTTTGTGCAATTTTGGTTAGGGTTGACTTTGAAAGTTACTTGTTTCATTTATTCTTTATTTTTTATGCATTCATGTGAAAAAGTATCATCCTTATAAATTTCATGCAAAAGAATTTGACATTAACCATACGTGTCTTATTTTTTTTCGTTTATTAGGCCTAAATATCGATGCATTTTATAGGCTCTTTAAAGGGCTTTTTTACGGGCTTCAAATGAGTTTTGTTCAACTATGCTAAAATATTTTCGAACAAAATTCAATGTTTACAGTTGTCCCTCTTTACATATTTCTGAGAATAAAAAATAATACAAAGACATAAATAATAATTTTATCCGAATAATGCTTTTGAGAGTTGTTTTTTTGGCTTTTTTTAATGGCTTTCCACGAACAGGGATTTTGAACTTTGAAAATAGCTCATCCTAAATAGAGGTTTTGAAATTTTGAAAATGGCTTACCTCTAGATAAAGGCTTTGAAACTTTGAAGATGGATCCCCTTAAACTGAAGCTTTGAAACTTTGAAAAAGGCTTTCCCTAAATAGAGGTTTTGAAACTTTGAAAAAGGCTTTCCCTAAATAGAGGCTTTGAAACTTTGAAAATGGCTTCCTCTAAATAGAGGTTTTGAAACTTTGAAGATGGCTCACCTCAAACAGAGGCTTTGAAACTTTTAAAAAGGCTCTTTCGTCACAGAAGCTTTGAAACCTCTTTTTTTTTTTTGTAAATTAATAAACTTGGCCATTTGTAAACAAATTTAAACAAAAACTCAATAACGTTTGGAATAAAACAAGAGATCATGTTTAGAGGTTTTATAAATCTCGATTCAACTTGAAAAATTTACAAATCTTTCTTAGAGGACTTACAAATCTCAAAATTAAAATAGATTTTACTCAGAAGACTTACAAATCTTACCTGAAAGACTTAGAGATTATGCTCGAAGGTCTTAAAATCTCAAAAATCTTTGAAAGCTCCTTTTAATAGAGGCGTTGAAACTGTAAAAATTTAAAACATTTTATTTGGAGGTTTTAAAAATCATGGTCGGAGGTCTTAGAGATTATTCTTGAAAGTTTTACAAATCTAAAAAATCTTTGAATGCTCATCGTAATAGAGCTGTTGAAACTTTGAAAATTTAAAATGTTTTGTCCAGATGTCTTGAAAATTATGCTTGGACGTTTTAGAGATTATACCAAGAGGTTTTATAAATCTCAAAAATCTTTAAATGCTTATCGTAATAGAGGCATTGAAACTTTGAAAATTTAAAATGTTTTACTCAAAGGTCTTAAAAATTGTGCCCATAGGTCTTAGAAATATATCCGGGGGCTAGCTTAACTGGACTTAAGTCTTATATTATATTATATTCTTCTTTTTCATTTTTTTCAACAATTTTTTTGCTTTTTGTAGATAATTTTTCTTTCAACTTTTCAAACATTTTTTATACTTTGGTCTCTTGTCAAACGATTTTTTTCTCCTTTTTTTTTTAATGATAGACGTATTTCTCTCTCTTTGCCCCATTTTTCCTTCTTTTTTTTTCTTTTTGTTTTATTCTTTTCCTTTTTTTAAATATTACAAAGTTGACAAATGTAATACTGATACAAATGTCTATATCTATCAAATGATGTGAATACAAATGTCAATGCAAATGCTTGATGCAAATACATGTGACTCTTTTATAATGCCAATGTTCATTTCATGTAAATGCCATTACAAATACTTTTTCTATGATACAGATTTCATGTTGTGAATGCACATGTTTTTCTTATGATACAAATGCGAATGCCTTGGTTAGAATGTAGATGATGTAAATGCAAATGTTTTTCTCATGATACAGATGCTAGTGATGCAAATGTAAATGTCGTTTTTGTGATATAGATACTAGTGATACAAATATGAAATTTTTTTTATGATGTAGATGTAAGGCAAATGTCTTTCACATGATGCACATACAAGTATGAATGTGAGTGATACAATGAGAATTTTTTTTTTTGTGATGTAGATGCAAGTGCAAATGCGAATGCCTTTTTTGTGATATAGATGTGAATGCACATGTCTTTCTCATGATGTACATGCAAGTATGATTGTGAATGATGCAAATGCAAATAGCCTTTTTTATGATGCAAATGTAAGTGATACAAATACGAATGTCTTTTCTTGATGTAAATGTGAATGCATGTGTCTTTCTCATGATGCACATGCAAGTACGAATGCGAATGATGCAAATACAAATGTCTTTTTTTGTGATGTCGATGTAAGTGATACAAATACGAATGTCTTTTTTGTGATATAGATGTGAATGCAAATGTCTTTCTTATGATGCACACATAAGTATGAATGTAAGTGATGCAAATGCAAATTTTTTTTTTGTGATACAGATACAAGTGCAAATGCAAATGTCTTTTTTGTGATGTAGATGTGAATGCACATGTCTTTCTCATGATGCACACATAAGTATGATTGCAAATGATGCAGATGCAAATGCAAATATCTTTTTTTGTGATGTTGATACAAGTGATACAAATACGAATATCTTTTTTGTGATGTAGATATGAATGCAAATATCTTTCTTATAATGCACATGCAAGTATGAATACGAGTGATGCAAATGCAAATACCTTTTCTTATGATACAGATGCAAGTGCCAATGCAAATGTCTTTTTTGTGATGTAGATGTGAATGTAAAAATGTCTTTCTCATGATGCAAATGCAAATGTCTTTTTTTTTTTACATTTTTTTTACAGCATGTAGATTTGATGATGCACACGCAAGTGATGCAAATGCGAATGCCTTTTTTTTTTGTAGTATGCATATCAAATAACATTTTCATGATATAAATGTGAATGCAAGTGATGCAAATGTGAAAACTCTTTTTGTTTTTGCAATATACAGATTAAATGTCCTTCTAATGGTGCACATCTAATTGATGTAAATGTGATTATTTTTTTTTATGCTGATCAAATGTCTTTTGCAATTGATGCAAATGCAAAGACTTTTATTTTTAATTTTTTGTTTCATTTTTCTTCAGAAAAACTTTGTTCAAAATTTCAAGGTTCACTTTTCACCAAAAATATTCTTCATATCTTGTACAAAAATGCTCAACTAGTTTTTAAATTTTTTCAAAGTAATCACAAAATTATCCTATATAAAGTGTTTTTGTAATCAATGAGAAAATTATAAACACATAATTTTCAAATCGCTTGCAAATTTATGGTTACTATTTGGAATGCTTATGGATGGCATGATTGGCAATTCAATTTTTTTATTGGTGGGTATATTTCAAAAAAGGCTTAATGATTATATTTGAAATGTTTAAGGATTGGGTGATTGACAACTTAATTTTTTCACTAGTTGACATATTTCAAGAAGACTCGATATGGGTTGCACGGATTACTCTTAGGCTCACAAAAGAGATCATTTTTCTAAAACACTTTTTTTTATTGAAAACATGATACTTCAATGTACGTCAAAATTAATTAATATTTTTTTGAGAAAGATTTGGGAAGAGAAAATGGCAAGTTTTTTTATTTTCACTATTTAGTGAAATGCAAAGTCTTCAATGAGTATTAATCTTTTAAAAGGTTTTGTATCATGACTTTTTATTTTAGATAGAATCTTGGAATTTTAAAATTTTTTTTAGTGAAATGTAAAGTCTTCAATGAGTTATACCTTAAATTGCTTTTTTTGGGTTTTCACCTTAGAGTTATATTTTTTAACAATGAAGAATTTGGTAAAATTTTGTCAAATAATAAGTATATACAAATTTTCAAGAATATAACTCTTTAATTCAAGTGTCCCCATTTGATCAAAATGGGTTTTTTAAGGTATGTAATGTAGGTCAATGTTTAGGGTTCTAAAAGAATGGATAAATATGTTCAAAATATATTATTCAAGGTAATTAGGTCAATGATCTTACGGAGCATTCTTTGGATGAAAAGTCATGTCTATCTTTCTTTGCTTTTTTTTTTTAGGTTATTTTTGAAACATTAAACTTCAACTTTGGCATTTTTCTTTATTGAATTCTATCTCCCTTTTTTTTACTTGGGATTTTGATTGAAACCTTATTCGTTTTTTGTAGACTCTCATTTGTAAGGTGCATACTTTTTTTTTTTGCTTTTTTTCTTCTTCTATTTTTTTAATTTTTGATTTAATTTTTTTTAGAAATATTTGACTTTAATTTTAGCATTCTTCTTTCTTGAATTCTATCTCACCTTTTTCACTTGGGATTATAATTGAAATCTCGTTCACTTTTTACCTTGAACTCTCATATTTGAGGTGTATGCCTTTTTTCTTCTTCTCACCTCTTTTTTCTTTTTGTTTTATTTTTTTTAAAACATTTGACTTTATCTTTAGCAATCAATTTCTTGAATTCTATTTTTCTAAAGATTCATTCACATTTTGCCCCAAACTTTCATGTTCGAGGTAGATGTTTTTTTTTTTTTTTTTTTCTTTTTTAACATTTGACTTCATCTTTAGCAATCAACTTTCTTGAATCTATTTTTTTAAAGTTTCATTCACTTTTTACCTCGGACTCTCATCTTCGAGGTGCATTTTTTTTCTTTTTTTGCTTTTTTTTCTTTCTTTTTTTGAAACATTTGATATCATTTTTAGCAATTTATTTTTTTGAATTCTTGAGATTCCAACTAAAGCTATATTCACTTTTTACCTCGGACTCTTTTCTTCGATGTGCATGTTAGATATTTTCAATATCAGACACTTTTTTTTAAGTTGGGTTTTTGAAAATATCTTTATTTTGCCCTCTAATATAAAAAATGATCCTTGGCTAGGGTTCATTTTAGGAACAATAAATTTAATAAGCTTAAATGGATAGTAAGTGGATAATTTTTTTGTAAGCGAAGGATAAGAAAAGATGGCTATTCATCATTTCAAACACGATCACTTAGTTAAAATAGCAATGTACTGAAGAAATAAATAAAAAGCTTTTCTTTGTTTTTGTTTTCATTTTCATTTTTTATTTTCTTTTTACAACCATCAATCATTTTTGTGTGATTGATGCCCCATCTTGTTTTCCTACTTAAGGTTCTTATGATGGAGAAAATCAGGTCATATGAGATGTCTAAAATTTATGTGCATAGTTCATAAAAAGGTTCATTTTGGTTTCAAATTGTTTGGCATTTAGGTAAAATAAGGGAAAAATGTATTAATGCATGAAACAAATCATCTTAGGTGAGAAGAAATTTTGCTTCTTTTAGTCAATTTGCCTTAAGACATGAAACAATGGTTACTTTGAAAAGAAAATTTAGGCATTGTTCATGTCTATGTCATCAAAAGAATTTAGATGGTTCAATCATATTGGCAACATTTGATATATGTTGAATTACCAATTAAAAATTTAAAAGAGTTTATTGCTTGGTTTTTGAGATTCAAAATGAATTTTCAAAATTGGCCTCTTTTGTTCATTATCCAATAAAAGATTATGGTTTTAATAAATCAAATGATAACAAGGTTCGTAAGTGGAAATTCATGTCTCTTAAAAGATTATGACTGATGAGTAAAATTATTTAAAATGATTGAAACATAGAAGTGGTTAAGGAAAAGTGTAATGGCATTAGATGAGGTTTTTTTTTTTATAGTAATCACCAATCACTTTAAGATTCTTGCAAAAAAAATCATAAATTTCTTTTTGAAAAAACCTATATTTTTTATTTGATTTTGAAAACTACTTATATAAGATTTTATTCGAATATTTTTTTTTGTTTTTTTTTTCGAAGTGCTTTTCAATTTATGGTTTTGAAAATTAATTATGTGGGATTATTAATCATGCGTAAAGATAAAATTTCATAGAAAAATCAAAAGCATTCATTTCTTCCAAAATAAAGTTTAACAAGTTTAATTTAAATAACTCCTGAGGATACCATGTATATGTCATACACAAAAGGTTAAAGGTTTAAAAGAAAATCGTTTTATCTTGATCTTTCAGCATTCGAAACCTTCTTCTGTATTTCAACTCTTTACACTTTGCAATTGGATAAGTCAACTTCTATTGTTCCATTAGTTTTAAAGCTGAAATACCAGTCTTGATAAGATCTTTAATCCTTTCATTTAGCTGTCTGTATTTTTCAATTGAATAACCAATTGCCCCTATATGATAATCACACTTGTCATTAGGATCATAACTCCTTATCGATGGATTAGATGTTATCTTCAGAGGCATAGAAGTGAGGTATCAGCCTTTTATTAGCAAAGGCAAAATGTGAGAAATAGGGATTGAAAGTTTCTCTTGTTCATTTCTTTTTCTTTTTGGATTTTTTATTGGTCGAGTGGTAGGCTCAAATGTAGACAAGATTATGAATGGTCATTTGGGGATGGGGATTTGTTCAAAAATTTAGATATTGGCTTAGTTGGCAAAGATATGGGCTTTGATAAATACTACTTATGACCAAGAAATGGGGTTGATGAAAAGGATAAGAGTTGCATGATACAAAGTTCTTGGGTAGATGCCTCTTGGGTAAATACCCTTCAAGTGTGATTGCTTGCACCTCTCCTTTATTCTTTTCTGATGTATTCCCTTTTTTAACATCAGTTGCATCATTCAACTTAATCCTACCATTCTTGATTGTAATTTCTATCATTTCTCTGGTAATCACCATGTTAGCAAAGTCTTTGGAGATATTCCTAATTATTCTTTCATAATAGGGAGTATTCAGGGAATTGACAAACAGAATAGTGAGTTTTTTCTCTGACAGAGGTGGTTGTACTTGGGCTATCACATCTTTCCATCTATATGCATATTCCTTGAAAGTTTTGATTGCCCTTTTCTTTATATTCTGGAGGAACAACCTATTTGGTGCCAAGTCTTCAATGTACTTGTATTATGCTAGGAAGGCCCTAGCCAAATCACTAAATGAGCAAATCTTACTTTGGTCTAGCTAGGCATACCACTTTGTTGCAGACTCGATAAAACTATCTTGAAAACAATGGATTAACAACTTATCATCATGAGCATGGCCTATCATCTTTCGATAGTACATGGTAATGTGTTTTGAAGGACATTTTGTTTCATCATATTTCTCAAAATCTGAGACTTTAAATTTTGACAGAATGACAAGATTAGGCACTAGACTAAGCTTATTGGCATCAACACTCTCATAAATATCATGACCTTTAGTTATCTTCAGTCTTTCTTCCAACAAATCATATTTGTTCTTCATTATCATATCTCTTGATGGATTCAGCACCTTTTTTATTTGCTCCCATTCCTTTGGATTAACTAAATTAGGCACATTAATGGAGTTGTAAAGAGTAGGCTTGAGATTGACATTTATCTAAATTGGAGATAACTTGGAAGAAGTATCAATATAAGGTTAATGAATTGCTAGAGGTGCTTGTGACATATGAGAGTCTTGAACATATAGATGTACGAACCCAAGTGGACACAATGGTGCTTCAACAGTTGTTTCCTCCCTTGCCTTATGTGTTTTAATGATTTCTTTTTCTTTTGTCAAACTTAACATCTTTTTTAATTCTACCTACTGTCTGTCCATATTCTGTTGAATTCCCGTAACCGTTTCCTTAATATCTCATTAGGCCCATTCCATTTTGTTCATCCAACTTGCATTTCATTTTTCATGATTATGGTAAAGCTCAAGTATTGTAAGTGCGCAGATTTAACTTATCTTGTTTCCTAGGATGAATTATCCTTGAACTTTTTATTGATTACCAAAATTTAGAAATGCATTATATTATTAAAAATATCTTTTTGCTTCGAAAGTTTGACAAAAGTATATTCACAATTATCATTCCTTGTCCTTAGCTAGCATGAAAAATAATAAATTCAAACAAATGATGCATGGTATGCAAGTCAAATTTTATTACTATTGAATGAGCCCAAATTCCATCGTATATTCAAATCGGGTTATTTAAAGATATTTATCCGTTTCAAAAGTTTGGAGAAAACGTCTTTGCAACAATCATTCTTTTCTACGGACTCCAAAATAAAATGTAAACAGAGACATCCATTCATAGATTATTTAACAGTTTTCCTTCATTCCCAAAAGTTTCAACTTTACAAACCATGAGCTATCTTAAGACTAAGGTTAAAAAGTGCTAGACTAGCTCTTACTTCTTACCTCGCCTAAGATATCCAAAAGAAGTTGACTAGAATTTCTAATAAGGATGACCCTTTGCCTTAAGGCCTTCTCTTTTTATTCATCATCTTGGCTAGTTTAACTACTGCCTACAGCACTACTTGCTATCTCAACATGGATCGATGAAGGATTTCTATAAATAACTGACTTTATTTCAACATTAAAACCCAAATGTCCAACTTTCATCAGTCTTGTACCTTATGTTTAAAAAATGTGCAGTCTTTCAGAAAATGGCCCATGACGTCAAGATGGTATTCATATCGAGCATTAGGGTCATATAATTTGAGAAAAGTTGGTTTGAGGGGTTCAACAATGACAAAGGTAATGAGGTAGTGTTTCTTTAGCAGTGGGTACAACTCTGTGTAGGACATGGGTATTAGGTCAATAAGGGCTTTTTCTTTTAGTGTTGTGAGAGATTTTTTGTTATATGTTTAGTTTGGTTTGTTAGAAAAATAGTGGAATAGTTGGTCTTTGAGTGAATTGGGAAACTGTGGGTTGAAAATTGGATTGAAAAGGTGGTGATGGGATAACATATTGAACAAGTGGTTGTGAAATGTAAGGTGGTGGACATGAATTCAAATGTGAAATTCTTCGAGGTTGCATGAAGTTTGGGGATCTAATCTTAAATGCTTGGAAAGGAGATCGAAAACATTCATAAGAAGAATTTAGGTGCGGGTTAGAACACGAGATGGTTGGTGAAGGTTGTTTGAAGCCAAGTGATTCTATCTTGAAAATCAGACTTTTGAGTTCAATCATTTGTGTGGCCAATTCATTCATTCATTTCTTGAGCTCACCCAATGCCTTAGTATGCTCGGGAAAAGTGTCGAAACTAAAAAGAGCCAGTTGGTCTTGATTTAATGGAATCGAAAGTGAAAATGATCTTTAAGGAGCAACAAACTCAATCTCATGACTACCTTTAACCATTTTCATCAATTGAGTCATCTGTTGTTTCATTTCCCAAAGCTTAAGCCAAAATTTCTCTTAATTTAACTCAATGTACTAATCCTTTCTTCCAATTGATCTCCCATTTTTGCTGTTCTGGTTCTCACCAGGATAGTCATTTTATTTTGAAACTTAGACAAAAAAGTTTTATATTATTACCCTTATTGAATGAATGCTATAAAAATAATTTTTAATTTATGTGACACATAGAGCATGTTTAAAAAAATTTCATGAAATGCAAATAGGCCTAAAACAATGAGTTTTTATATATACAGGCCCCAAATGGTAAAAGTCTCCTCATCCATGAATGTGTATGCAATGAATGTAATTTTATGTTGTAGTGATGGTGGGATATGAAATGCAATGCTATAAAACTCTACCGTTTATGAATCCATATACATGAAATGGTATAAAATGTTATGTGAGTCATTGATATATACCTATAATTAATGCAACATACTTGTATGGAATGTATGTACCTATCAAGTGCATGAGATATGTCTACATGGAATGCTTGTGTTATGTCAACCTAATGAAATTGACACTATCTTAAAATATGTAATGAAATAGAATGTGCGCACTACCTATTAAGATGCGTATGGGAGGCATTTATCATTTATCAATATGTGCATAAAATGGGATATATATACTATCTATAATGATGCATAAGATAAGACGTATATACTATTCGATTCTTTTTTTTTTTTGTTTTACATGATGAAAAATATATGTAAAAGATCAAATAAAAATGTGAAAAACAAAACAAATTTAAATTTAAATTCCTTTTCTCTTTTTTTTTGGAAAAAAAAAATTTAAGAACACGTTTTTTTTATCATATAGAATAACTGGATTTGAAGATTTTTCTTTTTTTCATTAATTTCTATTTGGCCAATAAACCAATAAATATTTTAAAAAAACCTTTATTTTTGACTTTTTTGTTTGTTTGTTTGTTGTTTTTTTTTTTTTTTGGTTGGATAATGCTAAAAAATTTTCTTCCATTTTATTTTAAAACATTTTTGAAAATGCAAATTTTAGATAACTACAAAATGAATGAACTATATGTTAAAAGAAAATTTTTTTCTTTCAAACAAATGCTTTTTTTATTTTATTATTCCTTTTTCAAAATTTTAATTTTACCCATGCCATTATTGTTTTACACTATTTTAGTTTTATTTACACCATTCATACACCTAAATACAAATTGTATTGGAATGTTTCTCTGTGCCCTAATTTTGGTAATTTTTATTGAAAGGATTGGCATGGCTCTACTTAAGGCTGGTCTTCTAAAGTTTACAATATGCTGAGTGAGGATTTATATATCTAAAAAGTTCTCAAATGTTCCTTACTGGCATCCCTATAAGACTAGTAAGGCACACTGATCTTAACCAATTATAGGTTATGAACGAAAAAGTTTCAATCTGAGTGAGAGTATTTCGCTTGCCTTTACGGAAGTTACCACCTCACAAGAGTATATGTATTTTACTCCCTCCTAAAAAGGTTAGAGTCTAGGTATAGAGCTCATTCATAATATGAAATATGTCATCGTGTATGTGAGAAAAAATGACATCACAATCTCTATCCTATATGCCCTACAATTTATTAAGAATAACATATACATAAAATAAATAATGAACAAATGACATAATTAAAATGAAATGCATGTAAATTTTTATTTCTATTGTTAATTAAAACAAAATCAAAATCAAGAAAATTAATGTTAAATACCAATTAAGACATTAAACAAAATTAAGGATAACACCTAATTAATGTTTAGCCTGACTCTCTAAAAAAAATGATGTTTTCAGTGGAGTTGTCAAGTTATTGTAACGGTTTTGGGGATCGCTAAACAAATTTGGAAACAAAAGATGAAGTCACCACCAATCTTTTTTGGCTAGGTATGATTGGTTACCTATTAAAACTTATCCTCTTAATAAAATTTTAAAATTAATTAAAATTTACTAAAAAGATAATTTTTGGGTCTATGAAAAATAGTTTGAGTTCAGAAGTCGGTTACGCGTGAGAAAATATTAGCACCCCCACAATGCCCATTTAAAACGGTACTAATTAATTATGTGTTATCTTTTAATATTGATTAAAATGGTCTTAATTTTGATATTTAAAATTTAATTTTCATAATTTTCTTTAAAAACATATTTTTTATTGTTAGTAACTTGAATAAATAAGAATGTTATATTGAAAAATTCCTAAAAATATTTCAATATTTTGGCAATATTAAAAAGAACCATCTCACCTAAGGAATTTTTAAGAATCATTACTCGAAATTCTGAAAAAATCATATCCTCAATAGTTTAGATTTACTTTCATAAAATATGATATCTATAATTTTAAAAACAAATAGTATTTGCTAAAACTAATTTCTATATCATGTATAAAAAAACAAAAAAATCTTAATAAAAAATTAATCTAAATGCTCCAATACATTTGCAGCATTTTAGATATATTTTTTTACCTAAAAATTTCTAAAGAATCATTACTGGGATTTTTTTAGGATCTGATCTTCGGAGATATTTCATCTTTTTGTCTAATTATTAAAAGTCATGTAATAATATAATTGTCTAAAAATATATTTATTTCCTAAAAAACACAATTTTATTTATTAAGAAAAATTGTTCAAATTAAAAAGAATAATTATAAAATGAAAAATTTTCATATTGAAAAGAAACTTCAAAATATTCCAATACTTTGAAAATTTTTAGAAGAATTTTATCACCTATGAAATTTTCAGGAATTACTACTTGAACTTTTTAGAGTCCCATCATTGAAAATTCTCATTACTTAATTTTATTATTATTAAAAAAATGCTTTTACAAATATGTATTTTTTTTTATCTTTTTACGAGAATTATTCAAATTAACTAAAAAATTTTGTATTGAAAAGAATTTCTAAATATTCTAATACTTTAGTAATTTTTAGAAATCTTTTCTCACCTAGAAAATTCTCAAAAATCACTACTTGAACTTTCCGAAGTCCTATCATTGAAAATTTCATTTACACATAAAACTATGTAATGTAAACAATTAAGTAGAATATGCATATGAAAAATATATATTCATTATGTTATACATTTTATTATTCATTTTAATTATGTTTTAATCTTCTTTAATTATTTTCTAATTATCACTAAAAGTTTTGAAAGGAACAAAGTAAATAAAACTTTTATTGAAAATTTTCCTAAATACCTCGATATTTTGATGATATTTTAGAAAATTTTTCTTACCTAGGGATTTTTTATAAATCTTTACTCGGACTTCGTTAAAATCTCATCCTCGGAGTAACCATATAAATAATCATATTCTTGTTTTGATATCAATAAAACATATTGGATTTCACTCAACATGTCAAAGCTCTATTGCCATTAAAGGTGGGGAAAAGAAAAAATATACATTTATTTTGAAAGAATTAATGCACAAATCCCCTCCTCTTGTGCATATGGGGTGGTTGATAGAATTACCAATTCAATGAATTATAATCTACACTAACACAGAGATTCCAACTTTCCACGTGCATAAGCAGGATGAAGATTAAAGTACAGCAACCTGAACAAAAAAAAAGTACTTTAACCTTCACGTACCTTATAAGCCTTTGAAGCAACAGTCTTATGCCATGCTTTAACAGCTGATGTAATGAATCATCAAACCAAAGCAGACAACAACAGCAGATATGAGAATTGCAGCTGCTAGAACAGTCATGAATTAACTACAAGGCGTAGTTTGCCAAATGATGAATTTTTTAGCTACATAGTTAAATGAATCGAAGCTCAGAAAAGCTCATCTGAATTAAACTTGTTCCAGGTTTCCTTGAGCGAGTTAAACACCTTCTCTGCAATATATTTCTGTTGAAGATTCGTACTTTTTTGTTAGATTTTATTCTAATGGATGCAATGAGTCACTTTTCTGTAAGGTCTTTTAACAGCGGCAGCTGTAATCAAATCCGTCAAAGAAACAGGCTGCCAACCTTAGTCAGGCCAAAGAACATATTGCAATGTTGACAGCAGAGCACGCGAATTTCCTTCTTTTCCAGCAGCCTATCTCTTGATCTCAACATCTAGAGTTTCAGCAATTCTATGTCTCTCAGCTTGTTCCCTTTGCATTTGAAGATCACAATGATTTTTCTTAGCCAGTGCTTTTGTCGCACATTCATGAGTTCTTTGGAGGCATTCCAGCCTGGCTCTTCACCTTTCTTCCGTTTCCCCTTCAACCTCTTGGAACTCTCCAGATGAAGATGTAGCAGCTCTAAAAATAAAATTGAGATCATCAACAATATTTGCAGTTGAAGAAGCTTTCCTCATGCTAGACGAGGCTCTAACAGATGTTCTAGCTACTTCAGGCCCTCCCTTGTTTTGTCCATCAAACAGGGGATCCGAAGAGTTAGCTTTTGGCCTTGGTACATTGCTGGGTCGAGAACCCGTAGTGAAAAAGGATTCAATATCATTGTCGTTCCTTCGTGGGCTTGCCCTTGCAGGAGCAATAGCTCCTTCTCGAGCATCTGCAGCAGCCCTCTCCACAGTAGCTCTTTCTACTCTAAGCCTATCTTCAGCCTCAACTTTTGTTGTTGCAGTCCTCACTTGTGCTTCCCTTTCTCTCACTTCTGTAGCAGCTCTTTTTGTTCTTTCTCTTCTTTTCATTTTTTTTTTTTAAAACTTTTTCTTTTATTTTTTTTACTCTTTCCTTCTTTTTTCCTTTTCTTCTCCTTCATCTCCTTTCCTCCAGCTCCCTCTTTGGCATACTGCCTCTCCCTCTCAATTTTTCAAGAGTCAGCCCCTCAAAAAATCTCATTTTGGATGAATATAGACCCTTGGATGAAATCTCATCCAAGGGTCAAAGCTTCTCTTTTTTTTCTTTTCAAGGAATTACCTTTGGCCATTGGATCAAAATCAATAAAAGATCCAATGGTTCACATTATTTATTGCAATGATAGGATTTTTATATCCTTTAAACCTGTGAAAAGACCATTTTATCATAGTGTAAAATTTTCGATATTTAGGTCATTTTCATATAAATTAATGTTCTCATGCTCATTTTTATGATTTTAAAACATAAAAAATCATGAAATATTATAAAATTGAGATCTTGAAAGTTTCATAAAAATCCATGTTCGAGAAGGCCGAATTATAAGAATACCCTTATAGGGGTATTTTAGTAATTTTACATTTTTCAGGGTATTACTATGATTTCAAATACAGCAATTATCATGAAATATTATGAAATTGGGATCTAAAAAATTTTATGAAAATCCGACCTTGGGAAGGACAAATTACGAAAATACCCTTATAGGAGTATTTTGGTAATTTCACACATCTTGAGGTATTGCTATGATTTCGAATGCACAAAAAATCATGAAATATTATGAAATTAAGATCTGAAAATTTTCATGAAAATTCGAGCTCGAAAATATTAAATTACGAAAATACCCCCCAATGAGGGCATTTTAGTAATTTTATGCTCCCTGGAGCAATAAAAATTTTTAGTATTTCAAAAATCGTCAAATTTAATTTTAAACCACATTGATTCTAATTAGGTTGTGAACTTTGAGGATTAACCTTAATTCTATTTATTTTGATCAAGTTTTGTATAATTTTGATCAGAGTTGACTTTGCGGTTTACTTGTTTAATTTATTCTTTATTTATCATGTATCCACATGAAAAAATATCATCCATATAAATTTCATGCAAAAGAATTCAACATTAACCATACATATCTCATTTTTCTTTGTTTGTTAGGCATAAATATCAATGCATTTTATAGGCTCTTTATGGGGCCTTTTTATTGCTTCAAACGAACTTTGTTCAACTATGCTAAAATGTTTCAGACAAAATTCAGTGTCTACATGTAAGAAAAAAAAATTAGATCTCTTTTCTAACATGAAAAAATGTCCTTTGTTTTGATCCTTCTATAACTAAGTTGTATTACTGGTACCACATAATTATTCTTGTTCATTCTTTTTTTCTTTTTTCTCTCTAATAACGTTTGTTTCTTGTTATATATTGTAATTCATACAAATAATGAGGACACCAATAATTTGTGGAAGAAAACCAACTTCTAGCAAAGAACAGAAGAAGCGAGCTGCAGAACGTTCTTCAGAATTAAGTGCAAAAGTAAATCAGGTGATTTTGGTTCATTATTGTTATCTTTAGCAAAAATTAAGGAGATTCTTTTAAGGATTATATGGGCATTTTCACTGGTATTTTAGCTGTATAGAGTAGTTGCTCTCTTCCTAAATATGTCACTTTATGTACAGATGATGACTGTAATTCTTCCTAAATAACTACTTCCATTGTTTTTCACAATTTTCTGGAAGATACATGATTGCAGTTCATATTGAAGAGGACTAATGCATTGCAATCATCTGCATCCAAAGGTATGGCCCAGGCCCGTATCTTGACTTACATGTTGCCTTTTCACTTATCACCATTTTCTTAAACTCTTTTTGTAAATATCTTTTACTTAAGGTTTATTATATAAAAATTAGGTTGGTGAACTATACTAAATATTTAATGGATTATCTGATACTTGGACATTTTCTTTCTTCTTGTAGATAGTTGATGTAGTTTTCTGCAAGTTGACTCCTCTTTCGTCTGAGTTATACAACCACTTTATACGCTTAAATAATGTAGGTTTATTTTTTATTGATTTTCAGTGAACCACCTGAACATCTGTGTCTAGACCAGAAATAATTGTTATCTTGTCCCTCTTGACCTCTTGAACACAGGTTAAAAAGCTATCACTAAAGAAAATATTGGCTTTACTTAAAAACGTGAATACTGAGTTAGTTAAATTTGCAACTGCCATGCAAAGGAGATTTCCACATGTGCCAAGCATGGACATCAATTCAGCTGCTATACCAATGGGCAGTAGACAAGTAACAACAATAAATAGCATTATTAATTATTTAATAATAGTTTGAACTGCCTTGCTCCTTGATATCCATATAAAGATTGGCAATAGTTGAACTAATCACATGGTCCTTATGACTGAACTAATCCAGAAATTGTAGGTCCCAGATGCATCAAGTTAATTGGGATCACTACGTGCAAATAACTAGGATCAATGACTTAGTTCTGTTATACTTTAGAATGAGGTTCACTATTATACTTTGAGGATGATACTACTGCGTTATTGTTGATAATTGGTATTTTGATAACTTTTTGGTGTTTTGATGTTTCGGTAATTGTAATAGGATTGGTATCAGGTTGCAACTGTATGTGGTTGACAGGTAGAGTTAAGCCAAGCTGAAATTCCATGTTCTCAGTAAACTTACCAAAAGATTCTACCAAATGAACTAGTTATCATTTTTCTACCTTGTAATAGTACTAGTTATCATGTTAGTAGTTAGTCGTCAATAGGAGATCATGGAATGCCAGAATCCTAGAGCTTTGTTGATAAATTTTGGTAGCTTGAAGGAGATAGTGGAAAAAGGTTAAGGAAACTAGGTTGAATCCTCTGATATTGAAATTTGTTTATGCTGTATGTGTATTGGCTGGAATGAGCAAATCCACTCGGGACAGGAAGCTTGATGTTTAGAAGAAATGGGGTCTGTCTGAAAAAGAGATTTGGGAATGTTTCGGAAGCATCCATTCTGTTTTGCAGTTTTCGAGGAAAAAAATCATGGCCAAAATGGATTTTGTGGTGAGCAAGATGGTGTGGATTCTTCTTGTTTTGCCAATGAACCAAGTAAACAGGAATGAATTGTTTATTAATTTTATTGGGTACAAAGATTAGAAATATAAAATTATTTTAAAAATTGAAGTAAGATTTTTAAAGAAAATTTTAAGTATTAATATAACTCACTCAATAAATATAAAAATTTAAATAAAATGTGACTTTTACCTATATTTTAAAATGCTTTTAAAGAGTTTTTTTACTTATAATAATAATTTAAAGTGTTGAAAAGAGTCATATCAGTAAATGTATAATTTCAGCATCGATGGTTTGATTATCGAAAAGTTTTCAACAGACATTCATTTAGCTGGCAGTCAAAAAAACTATCTATCATAATAATAGCAGCACTTTTTTTTATTTTTTATTGGTATTTATAAGTGTCAATAAAAATAGTTTTTCCTATTTGATCTTTTATTGACACTTATAAGTGCGATAAAAATAACTTTTCTTGTAATGGTCTGATGGCTGTGGATTTCCTCTTTCAAAATGTAATAGGAACATAACAGTCTCATAATCAACGAATCCTTTTCTTTACACTTTATAAAGATCTGGGTCTTCTTTAATTCCCCCCACACCCCCCCCCCCCCAAAAAAAAAAAAAAAAACCAAAGCAGACACTTTTTCACTCAAAGAAGAGAACTGTGCATTACTGGAACTGAAGGCTTTACTTTGATAGATGAGTTTTAATCCATTTAATCCCGTTTGAAGCATATTTCCAAATCTGGGTACTTCTCATATTTAGCAAAATCTGCGTACACTGTCTCATATCTTGCAAATCTAAAAATCAACTGTTAGACACAAAACAATGGAGTAATCACCAATCACTTTTATTAAGTGTGATTAATTATTTAAATGAATACTATATTTAGGTAGTGTTCATATTGAATAACTCCAAAAATTATAATGATTTATCTATAGTAATTAGATTATTGTGTTTGGTAAGTATTCAGTAATTTTATGCGGCAATGATCTTAGGTCACCGATATTAGATTATTATGTTTGATAAGTATTCAGTGATTTTATGCGACAATAATCTTGGGTCACCGATAGTTATTAGATAATTATTTTGAATGTTGATTTAATTTCCACACAAAAGGGAGAAAAACCTTTATTACCAAGATGAAATAATATATAAAATTAATAATAGTCAATTTTGTTCATTTAATATATGAATTAAAAATTTGCTATATCTTGTAATTATTTTACATTATAAGTTTTTATATTTTCAACTAATATTCATTATAATAAATTCAACAATAATTTGTGATTTTTTATTATTTATATTTTATATAATATACTTTTTATTTTCTTTTATTATAAATTTAATTAATTGGTTTCATGTTCTAATTCAAATATTTTTTACATAATTTATATTATAAAAATCAATTTACTTATCAATAAATATATTTATTAATTTAATAATTTAATTATATTTTATTACAAAATAAATAAATATTGCTAATATTTTACAAAATATTATCTTTAAACAATCTTTAAATTATTAATATTTATATCTATTACAATATACATGGTTATTTTTGTATTTTTAAACAAAATAATGTTTGATTTTTAGTAATACTAAACACAGTGTTTTCTAATACCTAAGAATTAATGATTATTAATCAAATAAAGTGATTTTAAATCACGAGTGTTAAGTTCACCTTAATAATAAAATTACCTCAATGATTACATTACCACGGTGATCTTGCAAAAGCCAAATGCTAACTTAAAGAAATTCTGAATTTGACCTAAGCTCATTAAAAAGAATAGGTTTTGATTTATAATACAAAATTAGGTTCAAGAGTATGGTTATATGTGAAAAACGTATTAGCACCCTACAACGCTCATCCAAAGATGGTATCAATTAATTTTATAATATTCTAAAGTAGTCTTATAAAAAAAAGACTTATTTATTTATTTTTTTTCTTGAATTTTATTAATTATGTTAGCTTTGAATTGATCATTATTTTAACATCATAAAACATTAAGCTAAGCTTGATTAAGATTTTGAAAAATATTTATTTAGTACATGTTCTTAAATTATATTATTTTTAGTACTAAATAAATATTAGTGATGTTTGAAATGAAAAAGATTTTGAAAATTGATTATGGATTTTGAAAGATTTATTTAGTACATGATTCTTATGATATGTTATTTTTGGTCCTAACTAAATAATATCTTTCAAAATGATATTTGATTTGAAAAATATCTTGAAAATTTGTTTTAAAAGATTGGTCTTAATGTTTATATCAAAAATACAAATTTCCAAGATTAACAATTCTTTGTAAAATGTTTTTCAAAGTTTAAACATGCTTTTCTTTAATGTTTTGTATTTCTCAAACCAAAACTATCTTTAAATTATTTATTTTAGCTTAAATGAAGTCTAATTGTTGTTTTTAAAGTAAACTTATTCATCTTAGACTTAATACAATTTTAATAATATTGGATTTAAGAAATGAATTAACTCGAGAAAGTTATTTTGTGAGAACAAGGTTTTCCAACATTGAATTTATTTTATTGTTTGTATTAATGTACAAAATTTTAATATTTGAATTTTATATGGATGAAAAGTTCTTTGAGTCTACTTTCTAATGATCAAATAAAATCAAAATCTAAATTTTCTAAAAAAAGATTTTAAATTTTTACTAGAGACTATACTGTTGCCAAACAACTATGCAAAATGTAGCTTTGGAAATTTAGTATAATTTTTATGCATTGAATCAAATGATGAATTTTATATAGATTAAAAAACACCTTAAGTCTATTTTTTAAATTTTGAAACGGATCTTGATTTGTAGTTATATAACACAAGATATGATCAAATTAGTAAGTAGAGTACAAAATAAGAGTTAGTTTAAGACAATCGATCGCAATGTTCATCTAGAATCATTTGGAATGCAAAACCCGGTTGACCCAACTGATTCCTTATCCAAATGGATCGACTCATTCTCCTATAATGGTCAAAATTTGACTGAAATTCAAGAATTAATCAATCCCCTAATGGACTCAGTTGATCATTTCACTTCTAACAACTTTTAACAGCTATTTTAAAAAGAGAAAAGCATGCATTTTCATTTCTTAATCTTCTTCGGTTGCTATAAACTCATTTTTTTCTATAAATTGGGCATTCCAACACACTTGAAGTAAGAGAGAAAACACCAACAAGTCTTTCATTCATTCTCTTAAGAATTCAAAAGCATTATAAAGATTAAGCTTTAATTTTTCCCATTCTTGTATCCAAATTATATTTGTTCTTCATTTATCATTCTTTGTACTTAATTAGGCAAACACTCAACATTGCTAAGGTTATTTAGTTTGCAAAAACATTTGTATCTCATTTCAGATTGTGGGTTCAAAAGGAGTGTAACCTTTTAGTGTATTTGTAAGATTTTGAGAAAAGATATTGAGAATTCTTTGGTTTTGTTGTAGTCTTAGTCTCATATAAACTATTTCTAAGATTTAAGATAAAGTGGATTGTTTTTAGCTAAGAAAACTAAAAGTGAGGACACAAGCATTTTTTGAGAAGAACTAAACCTTTATAAATTCTTGAATTTGATTTCTCTATCCCTACTTCTTTTAGTTGCATTGTTGTTTATATTTGTTTCAAGTTCATTAATTATTGTTTATTGCATTATATTTTCATTAAAAATTATACTGATATTACTTGTCCATTTAATTTAATTAAAATCTATTTTTAGAAAAAAATTTGGAGACACTCAATTCACCTCCTATTGGATTGTTATCTACACTTGAGCTAATAATTGATATTAGAGCTCAAACTTTATTTTTTGTAGGTCTAATAACCTTGAGTAAAAGATTCTAAGGCTCAAGTTTTTTATTTAACATTTGGTGAATGGTAATATATCATGAAGCCTTTTATGTTTGAAAATTCAGAATACACTCAATAAAGGATAAGAATAAAAGCTTTTATTATCACTCATGATATTGAAGTTGGGATGATTTATAGCAAAGGGTTTGATGTTTCAACATATGATAAAGAATTGGATGAGAAGTGCTAGAAACTTATCCAAGCAAATTACAATATTGTGAACATGCTATATTGTGCCATGAATGATAAAGGATTTTAACAACATTTCAAGTTACTTCATGGTCAAAGAGATATGGGATAAGCTTGAAGAAATGTATAAGGAAACAAGGAAAGAATAGAATCCAAGTGCAAGCTATTTCTCAAACCAAAATGTTTCATGCTTTATGGCTCTTAAAAAGTCTATGGTAAATTCCTTCATCTTGTGATTCAAGCTCTTATACTTTTGATAAATTACAAGATGCATTTGATGATCTAGCTATGGATTTAAGTCAATGAGTTTAAAATGCAAGAAAATATTTCAAGATTAAATGTAAAAAATGAATTTTTGATAAAGACAAAAGATGATTTGAAAATACAAAATGAGTAATTGAAAATGAATTTTGAAGCTAGTCAAAAGAAAAATGAAAAGCCAGAAAAAGAAAATTTAACTTTGAGAATAAAATTTGAGAAATTGATAAATGAAAAGCATGAAGCTTTAGTTAACCTCTCATATGGTAAAATGACTAAATGTAATCATTGTAACTTTCATAGTCATATTATATTTACTTATCTTATTAGAAGAAATACTCCATTTAGAATTAGGCAAGTATAGATTTCTAAAGAAATAAAGGATATTGTGATTAACCTCAAGGACCCAAAGTAATTTAAGTACCAAAAATCAAATGAATAATGTCTTTTATAGGTGTGCCAGAGTAAGGAACTACATTGTGAGTTTGAAGAATAGAACTTTAGACACACAATAGAAAAATGGGTAATCTCTAATCTAAATTTTTAATTGATTGCATATTTTTGTAGAATATCAGTGGTTAATTGTTATTGACATATGCTTTGTTATGCAAATTTGGTTAAAGTTGATTATAAGTTATAAATTGCATGTTTTTGAAAAATATTAAATTAATTTGAGTATGCATTTATTTTTGCTCTTGAATGTATGATATAAATATATTCTCATGGTTAGTGAAATTGATTTTGTATATTCTTGAGATATGTTTATATTTTAAATTTGAAAGCTTGTGCTTAAGCATAATTGTGTATATGAATGTTGGATATTGATGATATCATGTTTTGTGAAATTACTATTGATGCTTGGTGTGATTAATTATGTGCTTAATTATTTTTAGATTTATGCACAAACTTAAAGGAGCACACAAAATTTAATGTTTTTGACATTTTATGTTTTGCTTTGAAAATGATTTTTGCAAAAGTCAAGTTTTAAAATATAAAATTTTGTTTTAGCAAGTTTTTAAATGTAAAGTGAATTTGAATATCTTGAGTTCAATTATTTAAACTTGCTCAAATGAAGAAACTTGATTAACTTGCAATGGTTTTAATTCTTCATAGTGTTACATACAAATTATAAAAGATTTTAAAGCTTGAAAGATAAAATCTTATTTTTAAGCAAATATGAGCATAAGAACTATTTGAAAATTTTCAAATTATGATATAAGAATGTCTAAACAGTTTAAAGAGCTTAAAATATATTTTAAACATATTTGCCTATCTTAGTAGGCTTATTTAATGAAATATAAGGTTTTAAGAGTTGATTTTTTAATTTGCTAATTCTTAAGGCCAAATGACCACTTGAACAAATTTGTTTTGTTGTTTTAAACCTGTTGGAATAGTGATGGTTAAAAATGAGTTTGATAAGTTATAAGATATTTCAAGATCTTTTCTAAATAAAACTGAGTTTTAAAGTGTCAAAAACTTAAAATCTTGGATATATTAAGCTTTGAATGATTTATCTTATTTAGTTTGATATAATTGATGTTGCTTGAGTGAATTTCATGCCATGAAAATGTGTTTTAATGTTTTAATACACTTTGTATAGTATATATTGATGTTTGATTTATGTCAAAGCTGAAAGAGTTTCATTAAGAGATTTGTTCCTACTGCACATGTTTCATGACTTAAACAAGTTTTTTTTTTTTGTGTGAAAAATATTTACAAACTTATGTCAATGTCATTTGAATAAAAGTCACAAAGGTTTATGTTTCAAGAGAATTTTTGGTACTATTCATGCATAAATGGGGTTTGGAGTATTAGAAAATTGAAATATATGCATTTGTTGAGTATTTGTTCTTTTATCATATCTATTTGATCATTTTGAACTTGTTTGAAGTAGTTTTAATGCATAAACTTTGTGCAAACACATTTCCATAACATGAGTTGCAAAAGAGGTAAAGTTAGAATATTTACAAAATCATGCTAAATTTGCTTTAAAATTTTTTGATCTAAATGTCTTATTTCCACAAATCTAAAATGATGTTTTTAACATGTTTAAATTTTATTTTTGACTAAAAACATAAAAATCTCAAATTTGGAATAAAAAACTGTAATTTTTCACTATTTTGTTATTGCAGTAGAAAAACAAATTGATCCTTTTTTTTACCAAATTGATCCATTTTTGCTCTAAAATACAAATTTTGCTCAAAATCTTAAAGTGGATCCATCCTATAAGGGATACAATCAATCCATTCATGGAAAAGGCAATCAATTCAAATTTGGCTCTTAAAATGAAAATAATCCCATGTGCCAAGTCTATTTAATCCATGTTGCATCCTTTGATATTTAACACTTGATATTTGACTTTGATTTTGATATTGACTTTTCACATCATTTTTTAAAAAATTTTGTTTAAGCAGTCATTATCAATATTTATTTGATTATATTTTTTAATACTATCTTGATACAAATAATTTTGTTAAAATTATTATTTTTTTTAAATTGAAACTTGCTTTCAATACTTCATTTTATTATTTCTTATATTTGAAATTCGATTTCATTACTTTCATAGATCATTATGAGTACATATGAATGAAATTATCTTTTAATGCAATACTTATGTGGTCAAAATATGTGATTCTTAAAAAATGCTAAATTCCTTACTTCTTGGTTTTTTGTGAAATAATTTTTAAATATATTTTATTTTTGTGCTTAATTGTTATTTCAATTTTTTTATTTACTTATGATTATAAATTTAGATTGTGATAAAATATTTTTGAAATATCCTTTATCTTTGTACTTAAATGATAATAATGCTTGGATTTTGTGAAATATTTTTGAAATATGCTTGTTTGTGCTTAATTAATTTGTCTCTTGGTTTATGATTTTGAAATAATATATGATGAACTAATTGATTTTAAATGAAATATATTGTTGGTTTATCTATTATTTTTGTCAATTGTATACTTTCATAATAAATATTATTTAGCTTGACTTAACATGCATGCAACATGATTTAAGTGCATAATTTTCTTGAAATCTTTATTTTTACCTTAAGTCATTGTTCATTATAGCCTACAACTTGTGTTGACATATTTATTATTTTGCGCTAAAAATTTCTTAAATATATTTAAATGATAAATATATTTTTCCTGATTTTTTAAAAAAAATCATACATGGCTTAACATTTATTTTGGCATATTCTCTTATACTAAAATTTCATTGAACATATTTGAATATTGAATATGTCTTGTTTGTACTTATTGTCTATATGACTTAGAAGGTTAATGTTTTGCACATTATTTGACAATCTTTACTTTAGTGTCAACATTATACTATTTGATGATTAATTTGATAAATGGCCTATAGCTTAAGTTAATATTAAATAATTTACTTTAGTTGAATTTATTTCCCTTACAATTTGACAATTTGTGCTTAATGAACAATTTTTTTTGCTTAAGACTTAGAATATGAAATTCATATTCCAACAATTAGTATAATATTTATCAATTGGAATTTTTGATACTGCTAATGAATATTTATTATCAAGAATTTTTCAAGTCAATGCGAGGAAAACTTGGGATATGCATGAATGAGCTTACATTTTGAAATTTCAAGCAAAGCAAGTAAAGTATTTTCATCAATCAAACCTAAGTAAATCAAAGATTTGCTCAACACATTTGGAACAAATAATTCAAAGAAAAATGAGCATATCAACAAAGTTTGAAAAGTATAGAGGTAAATGTGATGAATCTAAACTTTATAGGTTTATGATTGGTTCATCGCTTTATTTGATTACAAGTCGACCATACATAATGTTTAGTATATGCTTTTGAATATGCTTGCTTTGATATGTGCTTAAAATGTATATATACTTTGATTGTTTTGAATACTTATTATCATAAATAATGGGTAAAAATATTATGTGTGCTTGAATAGGTTAATATATTGCACAAATTAGTCACTAAACTATTTGACAAAGATTGTCTTAATATTATTAAAAACTTGGATTGATAAATATTCATGCCTAATTCATGATTGCTTTAATGTGATTAATATCTTTAATGGATGAATATTTATTTAAGGTTAATTTCTGAATATGGCATTAGTTGAATATATTAATTTCTTGAACTTTAATTGCTTTGATTCATAAATTATGAGCTTATGATTTGAAATTTTGTAAATGTTCATTGATTAAGATCATTGAGATGGCATGCACCACATTATGTCAAATGTTTGTATCCTTTTTGGTATACTGCTATATATGATTTTAAATATTTTTGCATACGCTTGTATGATTTTGATTGTAAAATATGTTTGAAATACTTGCATCAAAATAATTCAAAATATATTTGAATAATTATGCTTTCATTATTTCTTTGCTAAAGTATAAGTGTTGGTCATGTTTGAAAAATCATGCTTATATAATTTTTGGTTATGACATGATGGTTGAACCTTATTGCTTATTAGTACTCATGCTTTATTATATATACTTATAAAAGATTACTTTTATCATTTTAAAATTATTGATTGAATCTATTATATGCTTGAAAGATGTGTGATCTTTGAAAGTTGTTGGACAAAATTAATAATGAATTTTTGAACTTTCATAGATGCTTGTGCTTCTTATGTCTATACTTAATATAAAGTATGCCCAAACTTGATATAGCTTATACCTTTTATGTAAAAATTGTATGTGCCTTAAATTGATCATTTCTTCTTTTGTTAAAAAGGGAGAAATTTTATAATGAAATCTTACTTCAATTAAAATGTTTATATGATAACATATATTTACCGTTTGTTATGAGTTTGAATATAAATGCTTGAATATATTGTTACATGATATTAAGGTTTTACACTCTAAGCACATTTTACAATGACATGATTTATGAGTAGCATACATATCATTCTTTTATCCTTTTGCTTGTAAGTTTCATGTAATAAATTTGAGACTTGTGCTAAAATGTTAAAATTGAATACATTGAAAAACTTTTATGCTCTTATGCTTGAATACATATATTTAAATTTCATTGCGCATATTAAAATACTTTGATTTTTTTGAATACTTATTATCATAAATTATGGGTAAAAATATTATGTGTGCTTGAATAGGTTAATATATTGCACAAATTAGTCACCAAACTATTTGACAAAGATTGTCTTAATATTATTAAAAACTAGGATTGATAAATATTCATGCCTAATTCATAATTGCTTTAATGTGATTAATATCTTTAATGCATGAATATTTATTTAAGGTTAATCTCTGAATATGGCCATGAGTTGAATATATTAATTTCTGGAACTTTAATTGCTTTGATTCATAAATTATGAGCTTATGATTTGAAATTTTGTAAATGTTCATTGATTAAGATCATTGAGATGGCATGCACCACATTATGTCTAAATGTTTGTATCCTTTTCGGTATATTACTATATATGATTTTAAATATTTTTGCATATGCTTGTATGATTTTGATTTTAATATATGTTTGAATACTTGCATTAAAATAATTCAAAATATATTTGAATAGTTATGCTTTCATTATTTCTTTGCTATAGTATAAGTGTTGGTCATGTTTGAAAAATCATGCTTATATAATTTTTTGTTATGACATGATGGTTGAACCTTATTGCTTATTAGTACTCATGCTTTATTATATATACTTATAAAAGATTACTTTTATCATTTTAAAATTATTGATTGAATCTATTATATGCTTGAAAGATATGTGATCTTTGAAAGTTGTTGGACAAAATTAATAATGAATTTTTGAACTTTCATAGATTCTTGTGCTTCTTATGTCTATACATAATATAAAGTATGCCCAAACTTGATATAGCTTATACCTTTTATGTAAAAATTGTGTGTGCCTTAAATTGATCATTTCTTCTTTTGTTAAAAAGGGAGAAATTTTATAATGAAATCTTACTTCAATTAAAATGTTTATATGATAACATATCTTTACCATTTGTTATGAGTTTGAATATAAATGCTTGAATATATTGTTACATGATATTAAGGTTTTACACTCTAAGCACATTTTACAATGACATGATTTATGAGTAGCATGCATATCATTCTTTTATCCTTTTGCTCGTAAGTTTCATGTAGTAAATTTGAGACTTGTGCTAAAATGTTAAAATTGAATACATTGAAAAACTTTTATGCTCTTATGCTTGAATACATATATTTAAATTTCATTGCGCATATTAAAATACTTTGATTTTTTTGAATACTTATTATCATAAATTTTGGGTAAAAATATTATGTGTGCTTGAATAGGTTAATATATTGCACAAATTAGTCACCAAACTATTTGACAAAGATTGTCTTAATATTATTAAAAACTGGGATTGATAAATATTCATGCCTAATTTATGATTGCTTTAATGTGATTAATATCTTTAATGCATGAATATTTATTTAAGGTTAATCTCTGAATATGGCTATGAGTTGAATATATTAATTTCTTGAACTTTAATTGCTTTGATTCATAAATTATGAGCTTATGATTTGAAATTTTGTAAATGTTCATTGATTAAGATCATTGAGATGGCATGCACCACATTATGTCTAAATGTTTGTATCCTTTTCGGTATATTACTATATATGATTTTAAATATTTTTGCATATGCTTGTATGATTTTGATTGTAATATATGTTTGAATACTTGCATTAAAATAATTCAAAATATATTTGAATAATTATGCTTTCATTATTTCTTTGCTATAGTATAAGTGTTGGTCATGTTTGAAAAATCATGCTTATATAATTTTTGGTTATGACATGATGGTTGAACCTTATTGCTTATTAGTACTCATGCTTTATTATATATACTTATAAAAGATTACTTTTATCATTTTAAAATTATTGATTGAATCTATTATATGCTTGAAAGATGTGTGATCTTTGAAAGTTGTTGGACAAAATTAATAATGAATTTTTGAACTTTCATAGATGCTTGTGCTTCTTATGTCTATACTTAATATAAAATATACCTAAACTTGATATAGCTTATACCTTTCATGTAAAAATTGTGCGTGCCTTAAATTGATCATGTCTTCTTTTGTTAAAAAAGGAAAAATCTTATAATGAAATCTTACTTCAATTAAAATGTTTATATGATAACATATCTTTACCATTTGTTATGAGTTTGAATATAAATGCTTGAATATATTGTTACATGATATTAATGTTTTGCACTCTAAGCACATTTTACAATGACATAATTTATGAGTAGCATGCATATCATTCTTTTATCCTTTTGCTCGTAAGTTTCATGTAGTAAATTTGAGACTTGTGCTAAAATGTTAAAATTGAATACATTGAAAAACTTTTATGCTCTTATGCTTGAATACATATATTTAAATTTCATTGTGCATATTAATATACTTTGACTTTTTTGAATACTTATTATCATAAATTATGGGTAAAAATATTATGTGTGCTTGAATAGGTTAATATATTGCACAAATTAGTCACCAAACTATTTGACAAAGATTGTCTTAATATTATTAAAAACTGGGATTGATAAATATTCATGCCTAATTCATGATTGCTTTAATGTGATTAATATCTTTAATGCATGAATATTTATTTAAGGTTAATCTCTGAATATGGCCATGAGTTGAATATATTAATTTCTTGAACTTTAATTGCTTTGATTCATAAATTATGAGCTTATGATTTGAAATTTTGTAAATGTTCATTGATTAAGATCATTGAGATGGCATGCACCACATTATGTCTAAATGTTTGTATCCTTTTCGGTATATTACTATATATGATTTTAAATATTTTTGCATATGCTTGTATGATTTTGATTGTAATATATGTTTGAATACTTGCATTAAAATAATTCAAAATATATTTGAATAGTTATGCTTTCATTATTTCTTTGCTATAGTATAAGTGTTGGTCATGTTTGAAAAATCATGCTTATATAATTTTTTGTTATGACATGATGGTTGAACCTTATTGCTTATTAGTACTCATGCTTTATTATATATACTTATAAAAGATTACTTTTATCATTTTAAAATTATTGATTGAATCTATTATATGCTTGAAAGATGTGTGATCTTTGAAAGTTGTTGGACAAAATTAATAATGAAGTTTTGAACTTTCATAGATGCTTGTGCTTCTTATGTCTATACTTAATATAAAGTATACCTAAACTTGATATCGCTTATACCTTTCATGTAAAAATTGTGCGTACCTTAAATTAATCATGTCTTCTTTTGTTAAAAAAGGAAAAATGTTATAATGAAATCTTACTTCAATTAAAATGTTTATATGATAACATATCTTTACCATTTGTTATGAGTTTGAATATAAATGCTTGAATATATTGTTACATGATATTAATGTTTTGCACTCTAAGCACATCTTACAATGACATGATTTATGAGTAGCATGCATATTATTCTTTTATCCTTTTGCTCGTAAGTTTCATGTAGTAAATTTGACACTTGTGCTAAAATGTTAAAATTGAATACATTGAAAAACTTTTGTGCTCTTATGCTTGAATACATATATTTAAATTTCATTGTGCATATTAATATACTTTGACTTTTTTGAATACTTATTATCATAAATTATGGGTAAAAATATTATGTGTGCTTGAATAGGTTAATATATTGCACAAATTAGTCACCAAACTATTTGACAAAGATTGTCTTAATATTATTAAAAACTTGGATTGATAAATATTCATGCCTAATTCATGATTGCTTTAATGTGATTAATATCTTTAATGCATGAATATTTATTTAAGGTTAATCTCTGAATATGGCCATGAGTTGAATATATTAATTTCTTGAACTTTAATTGCTTTGATTCATAAATTATGAGCTTATGATTTGAAATTTTGTAAATGTTCATTGATTAAGATCATTGAGATGGCATGCACCACATTATGTCTAAATGTTTGTATCCTTTTTGGTATATTACTATATATGATTTTAAATATTTTTGCATATACATGTATGATTTTGATTGTAATATATATTTGAATACTTGCATTAAAATAATTCAAAATATATTTGAATAATTATGCTTTCATTATTTCTTTGCTATAGTATAAGTGTTGGTCATGTTTGAAAAATCATGCTTATATAATTTTTGGTTATGACATGATGGTTGAACCTTATTGCTTATTAGTACTCATGCTTTATTATATATACTTATAAAAGATTACTTTTATCATTTTAAAATTATTGATTGAATCTATTATATGCTTGAAAGATGTGTGATCTTTGAAAGTTGTTGGACAAAATTAATAATGAAATTTTGAACTTTCATAGATACTTGTGCTTTTTATGTCTATACTTAATATAAAGTATGCCCAAACTTGATATAGCTTATACCTTTTATGTAAAAATTGTGTGTTCCTTAAATTGATCATTTCTTCTTTTGTTAAAAAGGGAGAAATTTTATAATGAAATCTTACTTGAATTAAAATGTTTATATGATAACATATCTTTACCATTTGTTATGAGTTTGAATATAAATGCTTGAATATATTGTTACATGATATTAAGGTTTTACACTCTAAGAACATTTTACAATGACATGATTTATGAGTAGCATACATATCATTCTTTTATCCTCTTGCTCATAAGTTTCATGTAGTAAATTTGAGACTTGTGCTAAAATGTTAAAATTGAATACATTGAAAAACTTTTATGCTCTTATGCTTGAATACATATATTTAAATTTCATTGTGCATATTAATATACTTTGATTGTTTTGAATACTTATTATCATAAATTATGGGTAAAAATATTATGTATGCTTGAATAGGTTAAGATATTGCAGAAATTAGTCACCAAACTATTTGACAAAGATTGTCTTAATATTATTAAAAACTTGGATTGATAAATATTTATGCCTAATTCATGATTGCTTTAATGTGATTAATATATTTAATGCATGAATATTTATTTAAGGTTAATCTCTGAATATGGCAATGAGTTGAATATATTAATTTCTTGAAATTTAATTGCTTTGATTCATAAATTATGAGCTTATGATTTGAAATTTTGTAAATGTTCATTGATTAAGATCATTGAGATGGCATGCACCACATTATGTCTAAATGTTTGTATCCTTTTTGGTATATTACTATATATGATTTTAAATATTTTTGCATATGCTTGTATGATTTTGATTGTAATATATGTTTGAATACTTGCATTAAAATAATTCAAAATATATTTGAATAATTATGCTTTCATTATTTCTTTGCTATTGTATAAGTGTTGATCTTGTTTGAAAAATTATGCTTATATAATTTTTTGTTATGACATGATGGTTGAACCTTATTGCTTATTAGTACTCATGCTTTATTATATATACTTATAAAAGATTACTTTTATCATTTTAAAATTATTGATTGAATCTATTATATGCTTGAAAGATGTGTGATCTTTGAAAGTTATTGGACAAAATTAATAATGAATTTTTGAACTTTCATAGATGCTTGTGCTTCTTATGTCTATACTTAATATAAAGTACGTTAAAACTTGATATAGCTTATACATTTTATGTAAAAATTGTGTATACCTTAAATTGATCATTTCTTCTTTTGTTAAAAAGGGAGAAATCTTATAATGAAATCTTACTTCAATTAAAATGTTTATATGATAACATATCTTTACCATTTGTTATGAGTTTGAATATAAATGCTTGAATATATTGTTACATGATATTAATGTTTTACACTCTAAGCACATTTTACAATGACATGATTTATGAGTAGCATGCATATCATTCATTTATCCTTTTGCTCATAAGTTTCATGTAGTAAATTTGAGACTTGTGCTACAATGTTAAAATTGAATACATTGAAAAACTTTTATGCTCTTGTGCTTGAATACATATATTTAAATTTCATTGTGCATATTACACTTGAATATATGGATTCCTTATATATGATATTAATTGCTGTTAAAAATTATCTTATGCATTAAATTGAACGCTTTTTTGTTATGACAAAGAGGAAGAGAAATATTTTGTAGACAAATTTGCTTTCATATATATATATTTATATGTGCTTAATAGATATATATGCTTTAATATATATGTATATTGAATTATAAGTATTGGATGGCATTGACTATAAATGTGGGATTAGGATAAGGAATGCATTAGTTGAATGGGGTTTTGCTACGAAACATGCATTGCTTAAGGGGGAGGTTTTCAAAACGGTTTTCAAAATTCTATTATGTTTCAAAACAACTTTTTCAAGTAAATTTATCTTTAAGTTTTTGCATATAAGAAAATGGAAAGATTGTTAGTTTTGAATGTATCCTTATTTTAAGATGATAAAACATTAAGCTAAATAAACTTGATTAAAATTTTGAAAAAGATTTATTTAGTACATGTTCTTAAATTTTATTATTTTTAGTACTAAATAAATACTAGTGATATTGGAAATGAAAAATATTTTGGAAAATGATTTTGGACTTTGAAAAGATTTATTTACATCATGATTCTTATGATATATTATTTTTTGTACTAAATAAAAAATATGTGTTTTTCAAAGTCATATTTGATTTGAAAAATATCCTGAATTTTTTTTTAAAAAAATTGGTCTTAATGTTTATATCAAAAATAAAAATTTCCAAGATTAACAATTCTTTATAAAATGTTTATCAAAGTTTAAACAAACTTTTCTTTATGTTTTGTATTTTTCAAACCAAAACTATCTTTGAAGATTATTTATTTGAGCTTAAATGAAAGTTCAATTGCTATTTTTAAAGTAAACTTATTCATTTTAGACTCAATACAATTTTGATAATATTGGATTTGAGAAATGAATTAACTTGAGAAGGTTGTTCTATGAGAACAAAATTTTTCAACATTGAATTTGTTTTATTTTTCTGTATTAATTTACAAAGTTTAAGTATTTGAATTTTATATGGATGGAAAGCTCTTTGAATCTAGTTTTTAATAGATCAAATAAAATCAAAATTAAAATTTTTTAAAAAAATATTTTAAATTTTTACTAGAGACTATGCAATTGTTTGACAATTGCATAAAGGGTAGATTTGAAAATTCTCTATAATTTTTGTACATCGAATCAAGTGATGAATTTTAAATAGATAGAAAGCCCCTTAAGTCTAGTTTTTAAATCTTTAAATGAATATTGATTTGGAGTTATATAACTCAAGATATGATCAAATTAGTGCATGAAGTGCAAACCATGGTTAGTTTATAAAAATTGATAGCACTGTTCATCAAGAATCACTTGAAATGCAAATCAATCCCTTATAAAATGGATCGATTAATTCTCCTATAATGATCAAAATTTGAGCAAAATTCAAGAACCAATCTATCCCCTAATTGACCTGATCAATCTTTTTGCTCATGATAGCTTCTAACAGCTACTTTGAAATGAGAAAATCATGCATTTTCATTTCTCAATCTTCTTCGATGGCTACAAACTCATTTTTCTATTAATTAGGCCTTCCAATACACTTGTAAAGCAAGAATGCAAGCACCAACAAGCCTTTCATTCATTCTCTCAAGAATTCAAGAACATTCTAAAGATTAGGCTTTAATTATTTCCATTCTTGTATCTAAATTATATTTGTTCTTCATTTATCATTCTTTGTACTTAATTAGGCAAACACCCAAACTTGGTAAGGTTATTTAGTTTGCAAAAACATTTATATCTCATTTGAAATTGTAGGTTCAAGGGGAGTAAAACTCTTGAGTGTATTTGTAAGATTTTGGGAAAAGTTATTGAGCGTTCTTTTGTTTGTTGTACTTTTAGCCTTATATAAGCAATTTGCAAGATTTAAGATAAAGTGGATTGTTATTTGCTAGGAAAGCTATAAGAAAGAACATAAGAGCCTTTGGAGAATGAGTGAACCTATATAAATTTTTATGTTTGATTTTTTTATCCCTACTCGTTTTAGTTTAATTGTTGTTTATATTTGTTTTAAGTTCGTTAATTATTGTTTATTACATCATATTTTCTTACATGTTATCCTTAAATTTTGATTTAAATAGTTTTAATCGGTTTCTTAAATTTTATTTTTCACTTTCAATAAACAAAAAGGTAAAAAAAAATTGAAAACAAAAAAAAATTCACATGTTTCTTTTACTATGCCTCTTATGCTTTATTTTTTTATATATATTACTCTTGATAAATTAGGAAACATATACACACACAATGACATGATGCACCTCATGCATGAGCTCTATATCTGGGCTTCATCCCTTATAGGACGAAATAGAGTACCTATGCCCTCGTGAGGTAATAACCTTCGCAATAGCAAGCAAAATACTTCCACTCAAATTGAACTATTTACATTTGTAGCCTGTAATGGGTGAGGATTGGAGTGCCTTACTAGTCCTACTCGGATAATAGTGAGGAACAATTTGGGAACCTTTAGATGCGTATCAACCCAAACCAACCATATAATAAGCCATAAAAAGCTAACCTAAGGTAGAGTTTCGCCCACCTTATTTTTTTAGAAATTACCAAAGTATGTAGGAATAAAAGTTTTGTGTAAAACATAAACAAACAACAAAAAATCACAAAGCAAAAAAAAAACTTTTCAATTTCAAACCACATCCTCACACTAACTTAATTTTGTTTTTTTTTTTTTTTTTACATAAATCATATCATATAATTCTGCATTAAGGTATTTGTTCTAGGACATCTTTCTCTCGAGAAGTCTTCATGGATCTCATAGAACTACAGATTTGCTCATCCTCAATCAATGTCCCATGTGAGTCGTATAATAAAGTATATGTTTGGTCAAAAGAAGCCCAACAAAAGAGTAGAGACTATTTGCCTACTAGTTATGTGTTTGAGTTACTCGAAAAGGTGCATTTGATCTCACACAGAATGATTTAGAAGACTTAGCCATTATCTAAGGTCAGTTAAGTGAAAAAAAGAAAGAAAGCTTTTACAAAAAGTACAGACAGCATCCCTCATTCTAGTAGTGATTGATGAACAGTTAGGTAGGGCGGCTATACAATTTTAGGATCCATCTTATAAATGCTTCATTTTTAATCAAGAGAATTTGGTGCAAACTATTAAGAAGTATTCAGTTTTGCTTGGGATAGAACTCAGTGTCTAAATAAAAGTGTTTACCCGAAAGCCGAAATTAAGTTATCACAAAAAAGTTAGCCAAGCTTATGGGGGTTAAAGTGGAATCCATTGATTCCTTCGTGAAGCTTAAAGGTGAACATCTCGGCATTCATTGGAACTTTCTCTAAAACTTTATTCAGGAGCATTTAAATGATGACCAAGGCATGGTTATGTTTGCTTTAGCATTGTCTGGCATGGTGATCTTTTCAAAGACTTTGAGTTACATTGAGATAACTATAGTAGACTTTTTTGAGTAAATCAAAACCCAAGCAATTAATCTCGCACCAGCAGTCTTAGCTAAAACTAACAGGTCATTGAATTTTTGTCGACAGAATGGAAAAGAATGATTCGTAGGGTGTGCATCGCTATTATATGTGTGGGTTAGAAATCATTTCAAGTGTGGGAAGAGTGCTTTTTCAAAACCATATCTTCAAAATAAGACACCAATCGAAGAGTTCTATAGAAGTTAATGGTTGATATTGAAGACCAAGGAATAATGGGTTTTATTCTTATAAAGGCTTACCAGGGATGAAATTGAATGGATGGCACCTTCGATGCCTCAGGTGCCCTTGTTGTATCGTGAAAAAATGAACCGTGGATACTGTTGTTAAGACTATGGGGCACTGTGAGTTACGCTCCGTTGATGGTGCTTAGGCAATTTGGTGCAAAGCAGTTTGTTTTGGCTACTTATGGCCTAGTTCAGATAGAATTCATTTACACGGAACCAAATCCACTAAGAACCTTGGAGCAGTTGATCCAAGCTTGGAAGAAAACACGAAGAATGAGGTTAGGGCCTCCCATCGACAAAGTCAACCCTGATTATCAAATTTGGAAAGCAAAGCAGCTCAGAGACATAATACTCCCTCCTGATGACAGCTCATATCAATCGATTAATCTTTCAAAAGAGGTATAATTATCAGAAGTTAAGCTTGTCAAGAAAAAATTAAAAGCTGAAAAAAAGGATATAAGAAGAGAAATTTGAGACTTTGTAAGAAGGTAAGACAATTGAAATATGAAGTAGAGATACAAGGGAGCAGATTAGAAAAAGTCATAAAAAATAGGATGTGGCCAATAGTGATTTAAAAGATCTACACCAAAAAAATAAGAGATTACGAGTCTAATTCAAAATTAGAAAAGTCACTAAGTCTTACTTTAGTCGGTAATGTGAAATGGATGAGCTTCGAGAGGAAATGAACCAATGAAAAGGCAGAGTTCAAGAAAAGCAAGAGGAGGCCACCAGAATCTCTCAAGAATGCTAGAATTGGAAGGGGTTATACTCTACAGCTTCAGCAAGATTGGTGGAATACCAAAAAGAAAAGGAAATGTTGAAACCCATGCTTACAAAAGAGAGAAAAAACACCTAAAAGTACTGAATAAGAAAGAATCACTTTACCAGGTGATCTAAGGGTTAGAGCTACAACTATAAGACCATAAGAACCATATTTCAGCAAAAATAAATGAGTGGCAGAGAAGGGAAAAAGATTGGATCTTCACATATGATTCAAAAAGAGATACTCGTATGAGATGAAAAGTAAAAAGTTTAGAGAGACAACGGTACATAGAGCACATAACCAGTCAAGTTTGTAAGATAGTAAAAAAGGTATGTGAGATGGTTGAAAAAGTAAAAGCATTAAGACAAGAAGTCAATCCTGTAGGAAAATATGGACAACACCTAGTAAACTTTCTAGACAAGGCGAATGACCATTATGAACAAGTCAAACGTTTCTATGGATATAATTCTAGGATGATAAATCTCATGTAATAAAAGTTATATAGAATCAATGAAAATTTTTGATGTTAAAATTTGTCTAAGAGCAAATAACTTCCATTTGTATTCATGCATCACATGCATCATTTTGCATTCAATAAAATAATAAAATTTTCAACACATGGCATTTTGATTTTTTTAAAAAAAATTTTATGGTAATAAAGGTTCAAGAATAGCTTACCCTTCAAAATTTTTGACTCAATCCACTTGCCATTCATACAACACCAGGACTCAGACAAGAATCATGGAGCAAGAACAGGCCAGTCAATTTGAGAGAATCTAGAAAGCTCAAGAACTAAAAGGGGATCTTAGTATAATAATGGATATGCTTAAAAAACTTGACAAGGAAAAAATAGTGAAAGGAAATCCTAACTTTCAAGAGCAACCGCCTGACATGGTGGATCCTATTTACCCTCCAGGATTTACGCCAAGACTGACCCAACCTTCTAAAGGAATCAAAGTGCAAATTTTTACTCTCGATGGATATTCCAATCCTTATCCAAGAATGACATCCACACCTATTCTAGGATAATTCCAAAATTTTGTTAATCCTATTATGATAGAAAAACCACCCGAGCCAATCTTGGTTCCTAATTTGGATGATCCAAAGGAAAAAGAAAAGCTAAGGATAAAGATACCTTAAAAAGTAAAAGATACTAGTGCCCAAGAAAAGATGAAGCTATTGGAAGAAAGGCTTAAAGTAGTAGAAAAAATAAATTTTTATAGCTCCACAGATGCAACTGAGCTTTGTTTGGTCCCTGACGTAGTCATTCTGCCTAAATTTAAGGTCTTTAAATTTAAAAAATATGATGGCACAAAATGCCCAATGACTCACATCATCATGTATTATCGTAAGATGGTGGCACATGCTCATGCTGAGAAGTTGTTAATACACGTTTTTCATGATAGCCTTACGAGATCTACAATCAGATGGTATGTTCAACTAGACAGGACTCGTATTTATTCTTGGTAAGAGCTCACAAGGGCATTTTTTATATAATATTAGCATATCATGGTTTTAGCTCTAGATCGTTTATCTTTACAAAGCATGAAAAAAAAAGTAATTGAGAGCTTCAAAGAATATGCACAGAGATGGAGAGATATGGTGGTACAAGTACAACCTCCTTTCGCTGAAAAAAAATAACTATCTTGTTTGTGAACACCCTGAAAGCACCATACTATGAGAGATTGATAGGCAATGCAACCAAGAACTTTACAAATATAGTAATATCAGGAGAGATTATAAAAAATGCCATAAAGAATGGTAAGCTCGATGCAAGAGAGACAAGCAAAGCAAAGAAAGGTGGAGTTCCAAAAAAAAAAATGAAACTCAAGCGATGAACTATGTGGGGCAACAGTTCAGAGGTTTCATGCCCTACCCTGTGCCAGTCTACCAAACCTATTACCCTTCTATAAATAGTATTACATCCACTCCCCATCCATATTAGCCATACCAACCATTACCACAATCAACTTATCCACCTCAGTTTCAACCATCTTTTCAGATACCCACATATTCCTACAACCTTCCTACTACACCTATCAGACTAGAATGGAGGCCTAATTCAAATAATGGTCCGAGAGTCCCAAAAAATACAAAAAAAAAAAACCACTTCGATCTCATACCCATGACATACATGGATTTGTACCCTTAACTTGTCGAAAAACATTTATTAGCCCCTGTTATTGTTGAGCCTTTGAAATCTCCATTTCCTAAATGGTATGACCCTAATGCACATTATGATTATCATTATGGAAACTCAAGCCATTCTACTGAGAACTATACTACCCTGAAGCACAAAATGCAAGGATTAATCAATGAAGGGGTGATAAATTTTGAAACCAGCCAACAAGGAACTCCAAATGTTAATGAAAACCTTCTACCAACCATTTTAGACCATTAATAAATGCTTTAATTGATAGGTAAGTAAGCTATGTGAAAAAATGGATAAAAGAAGTTAAAACTTTGATGGCTAAGATGTTTGAAGCCTTAGTTAAAGCGAACATGCTAAAATCAATAGAGCTTCAAGATCACTCTAGAACGGTCAATTCAATTGAGAGGTGCAACTACCATAAAGGTGCTTTAGGGCACTTTATCAAGAATTGTGACCAATTTCATCAAGAAGTGCAGAAAATGATGGATATGGGTTGGATAGAGTTTTATAAAGAAAGAGAAGAATTAATGAAAGCTGAAGTGTCTACTATTGATTCAAAGAATAAGTTTATGCATAAACCTGTAACTATTTATTATGATGAGAAATCGACACCAAAGTGAAAAAAGCTCATCTCCCGACCAGTAGTGACAATTAAAGTTCCTGACTTTTTTTCATACCAAAATGATAAAGCAGTACCATAAAAGTATGATTGTGATATCATGGTCAACCCAGATACTGCAAACGTAACAGACGTAGAATGTATGACTCGAAGTGGGATGTGCTATGCTCTAGAAGCTTTAGAAAAAGCTAGGAAAGAGAAAGCAAAGGTGAGAAAAAAAAAAAAGGGAAGTCAGAATAATCCTATTACAGTCCTAGATAAAGAATGTCAAAAGCCAATTTTTGAAAGTGAAGTTTGTGAATTTTTAAAGCTAATAAAACATAGTGAGTATAACGTGGTAGAATAGTTGAATAAGATGCCAACTAGAATTTTGCTATTATCATTATTGCTAAGCTCAGAGTCACACTGTAATACTTTATTAAAACTGCTCAATTATGCATATGTGTCTCATAATGTATCTGTTGAGTACGTAAAATAGCTTGTTGGCAATTTGATAAATTCAAACTATATCTCTTCCAGTGATGAAAAGATTCCTCCTGAAGGATACCAAGGCTCTTCATATTACTGTGAAATACAAGAATCATATAATGGTTAAGGTTTTGATTGATAATGGCTCATCTATTAATGTTATACCTATGACTACTATGGTAAAATTCTCTGTTGATGGATCTTATATGAAGGCTAGTCATATGATAGTACGAGCCTTTGATGGAACCCAAAGAGAAGTGTTGGGAGACATAGAAATGTCATTGCAGATTGGCCCATGCACTTTCAAAGTGAAATTTCAAGTTATAGATATTTCTCCTTCATACAGTTATTTATTGGGTAAGCCGTGGATCCATATTGCAAGTGCTATTCCATCCTCATTACATTAAAAAGTTAAATTCATTGTTGAAGGAAAAGCTAACATGTATGGTAGGAGAAAAAGATTTATTGGTAACTTAATTGATAAATACTCTTTATGTGAAATCAACAAATGAAGCACTAGAATGCTCTTATAGATCTTTCGAGATTGCCAATGTAACATATGTGGTTGAAGGATCAAAGTTATATTCACCACACTTGTTTATGACAACTAAAATGGTTGTTAAATAGCTTACCAAGATGGGATGGTGACCTAAAACTAGAGTAGGAAAAATTTATAAGGAATCATAAAGCCACCAGCAGTATATGACAAGCAAAATAGATTCAACTTAGGATATAAGCCAACAAGAGAGGACATAATGAAAATGGTGAATGAGAAAAAAGATAAGAAATGGCTAATCTTGAGGGATATGAGCAGGAGTTAAGCCTATGGTCATTCCATACCTCCATGATTCCTTTCATTCGGGAGGATACATCTACCCAGATTCGCTCAAAGCCCTGAGTGCAGAGTTTATGGAAGAGTTTTCAGAGCTAGCCATTCAAATGGTGGATGATGAAAAAAAGAAAAGTTGAAGTGAAGAGCTGTTTGTGCACTCTTGTCCTCAAGATTTCAAGCTAGATAATTGAAAAGTCATAGAGATACCTGTTGTCTTTAAAAACTTCTAAAATGTAATGTATTATGGAACTTTAAATCCTAATTACTTTTTACGTGCATAAGAGATCCTTTTTGATGTGTTTGTGTTTGTTATTTTAATAAAAGACTTAAAAAATGCATCCATATTTTTTTTCTTTGTTTTTACACTCATTTTTTTGCCTTAATCATTTTCTTTTCATTTCATTTTGTATGCCAATGTTCTCTTCATCTCAAGCTTTATAGGGTCCCAAATAATGAACATAAAGATAATCATGACAATAATCTCAAATTTGATTTTAAAAACTTAATTCATGTTGACGAACTTGATAATGAAAAAGATTCAGATAATTATATATTACCTCCTGATTTGTTAAAATTAATAGAGCATGAAGATAAGCCAATAGAGCCTTACCAAAAAATTACTAAATTAGTGAATTTTGGGGATAATGAAAATAGAAGAAAGGTTAAAGTTGGTACAACCCTTTTACTAGCTGAAATGCAGAAGTTAAAAGAGCTACTTCAAGAACATGTAGATGTGTTCGCGTGGTCTTACCAGGATATGCCATGACTCAGTATTGATATTGTAGAATACAAGTTACCTTTGAAATCAGAATGTAAGCCAGTATAGCGAATGCTAAGGCACATGAAGCTGGTGATGCTACTGAAAATTAAGGAGGAAATGAAAAAATAATTTGATGTAAGATTTTTAGAGGTGGCAAAATATCTTAAATGGGTAGCCAACATAGTGCCAGTTCCCAACAAGAATGAAAAAATGAGAATGTGTTTCGACTATCGAGATCTGAATAGGGCAAGTTTTAAGGATAATTTTCTTCTGCCTCATATCGATATCCTAATAGATAATACTACTAAGTATTCCACATTTTCTTTTATGGATGGCTTCTCAGGTTACAACCAAATCAAGATGGCCAGAGATGATATGGAGAAAACCACATTTGTGACTATTTGGGGGATGTTCTGCTACAAAGTCATGACTTTTGGGTTAAAAAATGCTGGTGCTACTTATTAAAAACAATAGTAACTCTCTTTCATGACATGATGTATAAAGAGATAGAAGTGTATGTGGATGATATGATTGTAAAATCTTATGAAGAGGAAGATCATGTAGTCAATCTCAAAAAGCTCTTTGATAGGTTGAGAAGGTTACAGTTGAAGTTGAATCCTACCAAATGTACATTTGGTGCCAAATCAAGAAAACTATTGGGCTTTATGGTCAGTGAAAGAGGAATCGAAGTGGATCCAGATAAGATACAGGCTATTCAAATTTATCCCTTTTTCATACCCCGAAAGAGGTGTGAGGCTTTATAGGAAGATTGAATTATATTGCCTGTTTCATATCTCAACTCACCTACAAGTACAATCGTATTTTCAAGCTTCTTAGAAAATATGATCCAAGAGAATGGAATCATGAATGCCAAGAAACTTTTGACAAAATCAAAGAGTACTTATCAAATTTGCCCATATTGGTGCCATATGTTCTAGAGAAGCCTTTGATTTTATACTTAACAGTACATGAAAAATCAATGAGATGTGTGCTGGGGCAAAGAGATGAAACTAACAGAAAAGAACGAGTAATTTACTATTTGAGTAAGACGTTTACTAATTATGAGTCCAAGTACTCATTATTAGAAAAGATATGTTGTGCATTGGCTTGGATAACTTGACGGCTTAAACAATACATACTCTATAACACTATTTGGCTCATAGCAAAGTTGGATCCCATTAAGTATATCTTTAAGAAGCTGTCATTGACAGGAAGAATAGCACAGTGACAAGTTATGCTTTTAGAATATGATATTGTATATGTGACTCAAAAGGTTATAAAATAGAGTGTAGTAGCCGAGTTCCTTGCTGACCGTGCTGTCGAAAATTATGAACCAATGAACCTGAATTTTTCTAATGAAGACGTGATGGCCCTTGAAGAAAATAAACCTACTAAAGAGTCTTGGAAAATGTATTTTAATGAAGCATCAAATGCTTTAAGCCATGGTATTGGGGTAATTTTAATATCTCCCAACAAGCATTATTATCCCATCACAATCAGGTTGAATTTCAATTGCATAAATAATGTGGTTGAATACGAGGCTTGTGTTATGGGTTACAAGCAGCAATTGAAAAGAAGATTAAAGTGTTGGATGTGTTTGGAGATTTAGCTCTGGTCATCTATCAGTTATAAAGAGAATGGGAAATAAGGGATTCTAAGTTGATCCGATATCATAAATACATCTCTGAGTTAGTCAAACAATTTGAAAAAAGTTTAGTTTGAGCATCTGCCTAGAGAAGAAAACCAAATTGCTGATGCATTGACTACTCTAGCTATAATGATTAAAATAGATGCAAATCCTGAGATTCAACCCATGAAGTTAGATGTGAAAGATGAACCGATATATTGTTTAAGTGTCGAAGAAGAAGTTGATGAAAAGTCATGGTATCATGATTTTATGCAATACATCAAAAGTCAACAATACCCAAAACATGCAACAAAAAATGATAAGAGGATTATCAGAAGGTTGGCTATGAGTTTCTTCCTAGATGAAGATATCTTCTATAAAAAAAATTGAGATCAAGTGTTCTTAAGGTGTGTGAATGCAGCTGAAGCAAAGAAAATTATTGAAGAAGTGCATGATGGGATTTGTGGGGCACATGCGAATGGTCATATGATGGCTAGACAAATTATGAGGGCTGGTTATTTTTAGTTGACAACGGAGAATAACTGTATTGATTATGTTAAAAAATACCATAAGTGTCAAAATCTATGCTAATAAGATCCACGCTCTTCCATCAGCATTACACGTTATAGCTCTTCCATGGCCATTTCTATGTGGGGCATGGATGTCATTATGCCTATTACTCCAAAAGCTTTGAATGGACATAGATTCATCTTTGTGATGATTGATTATTTCATGAAGTGGGTAGAAGTTGCATTGTATATTAGTGTGACCCGATCCATGGTATGCAAGTTCATAAAAAAGAAGATAATATGTAGATATGGGCTTTCAAAGACAGTTATTTCTGATAATGCCAAAAACTTGAACAGAAAAATGATGAATGAAGTGTGCACTCAATTCAAGATCCATCATCGTAATTTGGCACCATATCTTTCAAAGTTGAATGGGGTAGTGGAGGTAGCAAACTAGAATATTAAAAGAATCTTGGAGAAAATGATCGATACTTATAAAGATTGGCATGAGAAGTTACCTTTTTCTTTGCATGCTTATAGAACATCAGTCTGAACATCAACTGGGGCCACCCCGTTCTCTTTGGTATACGAAATGAAAGCTGTGCTGCTGGTCGAAGTAAAAATTCCCTCATTGAAAGTCTTGATGGAAATAGAGTTAGAAGAAGTAGAATGGGTTCGAAATCGCTATGAGCAGTTGAACCTCATTGAAGAGAAAAGACTTACAGCACTGTGTCATGGCCAATTATATCAAAAGAGGATGATGAGAGCACATGATAAGAGAATTCACCCTCATCGCTTTAGGGAAGGAGACTTAGGGCTGAAAAAGATCCTTCCAAATCAGCATGACAATCGAAGAAAATGGACACCAAATTAGGAGGACCCATACATGGTGAAAAAGGCTTTTTTTGGTGGGGCATTGATTTTGGCAGAAATGGACGGATGTGATTTATCTACTTCGATAAAGTCAGATTCTATAAAGAAATATTTTGATTGAAAAATTTGAAAAAAAAAAAGAAGAACATCAAAAAAATGAAAAAAGTGATGACTTATCTAAGCTGAAAACCTAAAAAAATGGCTTGGATATGCAAGCGAAGCATCATCGAGAGATGACTTTACAATACAGGGGGTAAGTGTAGTTTGTCGAACTCTGAAGAATCAAGAGAGTCAACTGATTTAGTTTAGAAAGAGAATTTGAGAGTATTTTGTTCATGATTATCTTGTGGTCATTACTTGGGTACTTGTGTTTTGACTCAAACATTTTTGTTGCTATGCATTTATTATCAATCTAATGAAATATGCTAGCTTTCTTTTGGAAATAATGCCTATCTAGTCTTTTACCCCATTTGATATCTTTGTTCACCTTACAAACGAATGAGAGAAATATGTGATTGCATTTTGCTTGTCTTAACCTTAAAATAATGAAAAAAATAAACACGAAAGATTTCAACATTACTTTTTTAAAAGGCAGATGAAAAGGATGAGAAAAGCATGATAAGAAATTACGAAGTTCTGAAAAAGAAAATATTGTTGAGAAAGAATACAATAGTCAGATGTTAAAAATGAATTGGTCTCATGGTGATTAAAAAAAAAAGAAAAAGAGGCGAGAAATTTTGAGAACCTTTTTACTACAATTGGAAATAAACAATTTTGATTGCATCACATACATTGTATCTAGAGCATTCAGTACATGCATAACAAGGACAAAGATTTTTTATTCCTTAATGAAAAAAGAATTTTGGCCTTCGGATAAGGATAATGATCAAGGAAAAGACACTAAAGAAAAAAAAAGAGAGAGAAGTTTGCTTTTTCAAAAATGACATTTCATTTTTAAGATAGAATTTTAAAGTTGTTGAGCCTCTGCTGAGAGGAGCTTTTTTCAAGATGAGAATTTCTTTAAAGTTGTCGAGCCTCTGTTGAGATGAGCTTTTTCTGAAGATAAAATTTCTTTAAAGTTGTTGAGCCTCTGCTGAGAGGAGCTTTTTCTTTTTTTTTTCTAAAATGAATTTTTAAAGTTGTTAAACCTCTACTGAGATGAGCCTTTTTCAAGATAAAATTTTTAAAGTTGTTGAGCCTCTGCTGAGAGAAGCCTTTTCAAAATAAAATTTTAAAGTTGTCGAGCTTTTACTGATAGGAGCTTTTTTCAAGATAAAATTTTAAAAATTGTCGAACTTCTGCTGAGAGGAGCTTTTTCAAGATAGAATTTTAAAAGTTGTTGAGCCTCTGCTAAAAGGAGCCTTTTTTTTTTTTGAGATAAATTTTTAAATTTGTTGAGCCCCGCTGAGAGGAGCTTTTTCAAGATAAGAATTTAAAGTTATTGAACCTCTACTAAGAGGAGTCTTTTTCAGCTTTTAAAATTTCAGAAGTTGTCAAACCTAGAGTAAAAAGGGCATTTTGATTTGATGACAAACGCCTTCTGATTAGTTTTTTCTTTTTAAAAAAAACTCTTTGGATTCCAGACAAAATTGTCGTCTTTGTTTTTGCCCTATTCTTGATCTTTAGCAATATGCAAAGAGGGGTAACTATAGATACCAAATTTGTCCGAGTTTTAATCTATCAAATATATTGGGTTTTCAAGCCAAAGCCCAATTAAATTCAATTAGGCTTCAAGCCCAATTTTAACTCTCAAGTTGAGGCCTAAGTTCAATTCAACTAGGCTTCGGCATGATTGCAATCCAACCAGGCCCAAAGCCTGATTTGGATCGAGCCCAAGGCCCAGTTTTGTTCTTTAAACTCAAAACCTAATTTTCTTTTCTTCTATTTATTTATTTATTTATTTTACATTAATATTGAAAAATATTAAAAAATACAAAAAAAGAGAAAAATACAAAATACAAAAATTGAAAAAAATAGGAAAAAAATAGGAAAAAGAAAACCACAAAAAGGTTTGATGGCAGTGGTGCCTTGCACGACACCACTGGCCACCCACCCCTCTGGTCACCCATACCCTACAAACCTTATCCACCCCATCAACACTCCTGAACCACCATGCCACAGCCCCATGCCCTGTTAATTCTAGATTTCTACAAAAACTAGTTTGAACTCTCAATGAAAAAGAGAGAGAAGACCCCAGGCACTCCATCTTTTATGCTTAGACACCCTGCCTTCGAACACACTCGAAACCCTCAAAGCTTCAGATATTTAAAAAACCCAAAAGCTCAGATTGAGAAAAACCCCATCATCCACGCTTGAGACCTAGTCCCCTGTCTTAGTCCTAACATTTGGCCTACACTAAAAAATCTTTAGCCTAACTCCATACATCCTGAAGCCCCTGTCGCACCCCAGCTCGATCCTACCTCTAGCCTAGTCCCCTTTCAAACAGACATAATAAAAAAAATCAAAACAAAAAGCACAGTCCTCTCCGTAGGGAGGAACCATTAGTGCCAAACCCTTGCAACAAAAAAAATATAGTTAATTTTAGTCTATAAATAAAGAAAGAAGGAAGACAGAAACTTTAAGCCTTAATCTATACTGATCGGGGCTGTTTTTGGTGAAAATGAGGTCGAATCCAGTAATAACACATCGAGTAGAATTTTTTGGAAAAATTTGAGATTTTTCGACAATCGACTGATGACCGACAACGACGGTTAGCATAGTGGACGGTGATCGATCGATTGTGTTTAGAGAGAAAGGGTTTGAGAGAGGGAGCAGTTAGAGAGAGAAAAATAAGAAAAAAAATGACAAAAAGAAAAAATTTTGGGTTTTATAGAAATCCGAAGGCCAAAACGAAGTCGTTTAATTAAAGGATTAAAACGAGGCCGTTTTGAGTATCCAGGATACGTGCGTCAGCTCGTCGACCCGACTACTCAATCACCATTTGACCTTGACCAGTTTAGATAAACTGGCCAAGACCAAACCAAACCGTCGCTAAATCATCGAACCACCTAGATTGAATCGAGCCTCCAAACCGACCGGACCCTGTGTTGATTAGACCGTTGGCCGGTCCGGTTCAAGTAAAAAAATTTTTTTTGAATTTTTTTCTTATTTTTTATATATCATATTTATAATATTTATGCATATTAAAATACTTAAATTTGTTAGAATAAATTTTTATGTAGTTAAAAATTTTATAATTTTGTTAATTTTAAGATAAACTTTAAAATAAAATAAAACTAAACTTTAAAAAATAATGATAGTAATAATAAAAATGAACTTTCTAATAATAATAAATTAATAAAAAGTGTAAGAAAAAGAAATTTTTATCCGATGATGAGATTCAAAGGTACTCCGAGTAATGATACCTATGAAATCTCTAGGTAAAAAGATTTTTTTAAATACCACCAGTGTATTAGAGTATTTATAAAAAAATTTTCTATACAATAAAAATTTTCTTTTTTTGGTTATAAAATAATAATAAAATTTAATTAATAAATTAAGAATAAGTAATAAAAATGAGAAAAAAGGAAATTTTATCCAATAATAAAATTCTAAAAGTATTCCGAGTAGAGATGCTTTAAGAAATCCAAAGATGAGAAGATTTTTTTAAAATATTACCAGTATATTGGAATATTTATAGAAAATCTTAAATATAATAAAAATTTCTCTTTTTTTCACTTTTTAAATAAAAATAATGATAAAAAATTAATAAAATTTTTGAATAAAAAAATAAAATGTGTGCATTAACGTATTATCATTTGCATTGCATGCATGACATAGTTTTTGAAAAATAAATTTGAGCCTCCAAAGATGAGAATCTAAAGTATTTCCGAGAAGCGATGCCTAAGAAATCTTTAGGTGAGAAAGAGTTCTTCTAATGTTACCAATGTACTGAAACATTTTAAGAATTATTTCAATAAAAAGATTCTAATTTATTTTTCTCGAATAAAATTTAAATAATAGATTTTAAAAAAAAATAAAATAAACTAATTTTCAATAAATAAAAAAATCAAGAAAATTATTTTTCTCAAACACCGAAAATAAGACTATATTTTTCAAAATCAATGGATAACACATAGTTAATTGGTACCATTTTTAAACGGGCGCTGTAAAGGTGCTAATCCTTCCTCACACGTAACCGACTCTCGAACCCAGATTGTTTCATAGAGCATAAAATTATCTTTTTAATAAATTTTAATTAATTTTAAAATTTTTCTAAAAGGATAAATTTTAATATGTGGCCAATCGCACCTAGCCAAAACAGATTGATGGCGACTCTATTTTTTTATTTTTCATTTTCAAATTCGTTAGGCGGCCTAAAACCGTTACGACATCCATAAATACTTCATTTTCTAATTCACCATTTATAAATGCCATCTTTACATCCATTTGATGTATAATCAAATTATAAATCGAGACAAGTGAAATTAGAAGCCTAATTGTAGCAATTCTAGCTATTGAAGCATAAGTATCAAAGTAGTCTATCCTTTGCTTTTGTGTAAAGCCCTTGGCTACCAACCTTGCTTTAAATTTATCTATGGTTCCATCCACTTTCATTTTCTTTTTGAAAATCCATTTATAGCCTATTGGATTAGACCTTGGTGAAAGGTTAACCAAAATCCAAGTGCTATTTCCCATTATTGAGTCCATTTTATCATTTTATTTCTTCTCTCCAAAAAGTAAAATCTTGAAACTTCATTGCCTCTTCATATGTAATAGGATCAGACTCTAGACTCTGCATTAAAAGAATAATGAATTTTATTGTTTATGCTTTCATCAGTCCATTCTATAACGAACATAAAAAAATTTGGTCCAAAATCTTTTACCTTTGTAATCCTTTTGCTTATCCTTATTTCTTGACAAGATTCATCACTAATTTTAGTTTGTTCCAATGGATTTGGAATTTCTTTCCACTTGTAGGATGAATTGTTTGTAGTTGTCTCAAAATAGATTTAAATCTATTTCATAAAAAATTGCATCTCTTGATTCAATAACAATGTCAACTAAATTGAATCATTTGGTTATGAACCTATATGCCTTACTATTTTGTATATCATATAAATATGTATTCTATTCCTCTTTCACACAACTTTTTCCTTTTGAATTTTGAAATTTTAACTACAACTCTATATCCCCAAACCTTTAAATAATTAAAATTTGGTTTTCTTTTCTTCCATTGCTCATATAGGGTTATTTTTGTTTCTTTGTTAGGCATTCTATTTAGTATATGACAAGCTATTAATAAAGCTTTATCCTAAAATCCTTGTCCAAGACCAGAATATGATAATATTGCATTTACCATTTTTGTTAAGACCTTTTTCTTTTTTCAGCTGCACCATTCTATTGTGGTGTATAAGGAGTAGTAACTTGGTGCATTATTCTGGTAGATTTAAAGTAACTTAGACTATAATATTCTCTACCCTTATCCGACCTCAAGCACTTGATAAAATATTCACACTAAAGTTCAACTTCAGATTTATATGTTTTAAGCTTATCAAGTACTTCATTTTTTGGAATATAACATATAAACATAAAAATATCCAGTACAATCTTCTATAAATATGATAAATATTTATTTCCAGATAATGTAAGAGTGCTTTGCATATCACAAACATCATTGTGAATTAATTCAAGTAACTTTATATTTCTTTTAACCTTAGAAAAATGATTTCTGATAATCTTAGTCAATATGCATGTATTGCATTTATTAATGTCTTGATTAAATTCAGGAATTAACAAAAGCTTACGCATATCATGCAATTTTTTATAATTTAAATAATCTAATCTATAATGCCATAAATATGAAGATTCAACTATATAAGCATAAACAACATTCTTATTTTTAGTAATAATATTGAGTTTGAACATTCTTTCATACATATACCCTTTCTTAACAAAAATTCCTCCCTTAGACAGAATAAATTTATCTATCTCAAATATAAGTTTAAAATCAAACTTGTTCAACAGACTTCCCGACACTAAGTTTTTCCTAACTTTTGGTACAAAATAAACATCATTCAAAGTTGGAGTTTTTCCAAAAGTGAATTCAAGGTCAACAATCCCTTTGCCTTTTATTGTTGTTGTAGAAGAATTTTCCATGTAAAGGACACTGCCATATTCATTTGGTTTGAATGTTGTGAACATGCTATTGTCCTTGCACACATGTTTTGTTGCCCCAGAATCAACCCACCAAGATTCATCATTTTCAAGCATGTTGATCTTGAAAATCATGGCAACAAAATTTTTATAAGTATCCACTTTTGGGGAATCATTTTTCTTCTGTGGCAATCGTCATTTTTTCTTGAAATGTCTTGGCTTACCACAATGGTAACATGAGCCTTTTTATTATTCTTAAATTTAGGCCTATTAGCAATTTGCTTGAACTTCTTTTTGTCAAGCTTCGTAGTCTGTCTTTTCTTGAAAACATGAACTTTTGGCATCACTAGAACTAAAATTCTATTCTTTCTTTTTGTATTTTTCTTTAATTAAAAAATGATTAGCCAAAACCTTAAGTGATTTCCTTTTTTTTATGTTTCAGACTTCTTTTAAAGTCTTTCATTGATGGAGAAAGTTTGTCTATTACAGAGGATACAATAATTGTTTCGTTCATACTCATATTATATTGTTTAAATTGATTAAGCATTCTTTCAATGTATGTAGTTGTTCAATCACAAAACGTCCAACAAACATATGATAATTATTGAAATTACTAATGAGAAATATCTTACTTGTTGCATCCTCAGTCATATACTTGGTCTCCAATTTATCCCATAACTCATTTGCAGTAGTTTTGTTTCAGTATATATCAAACAAGCTGTCAGACAAACCATTCAGAATATGGCATGTAGTTTGCATTTTCCCATTTATGCCTTTCTCTTGTTGTAGCAACAAATTCTTCTGTTTCATTTTCTTCCTGCCTGGGAGTAGTCAGAATATATTCAACCTTCAAGGTTGAAAATAGGAAATGCATATTCTTTTGCCATCTTAAAAAATTGCCAACATCAAAATGATTCAATTAGATAAAACTAGAAGCCAATGCCCTGAACGTTGCTTCAATAGCCATTGTTTAATTAAATAAAACCTTAAGATTGTTAGAGCAAACACTAAAAATATGAAATTACTACTTATGGTAAATCTAAAATTTTGAATAAAAGCTCTAAAGTGTGTAACGGTGTCAATTTCCTTAAGGTTTTGTTTGCCCCCACCGTATTGTTTACTTAGTAGGTGTGTAAAAGGGTTGCAAGCAATAAACCTTGAGTATACAATGAAGCCAAATGACTTATTGCATTTTGCACTGACAAAATTAATCCATCGAGTAATCACTGGCGTATCACAAAATCACTGAATTTCTATAAAAGTTTTCTGTAGTAAAACTTTATAAAAGAAATCTGGAGTTTGAAGAAAGAGAGAGAGTTCAAGAATTGTTTCTGTATGTTTTCAGAAAATCAGAAAAGCTTTTTATAAACAAATAAGTGTCATTTTCTATAGACATGACTATTTATTTTGAATAGACAAAAACTGTCTACTTTTGAACAATTGAAACTGTTTATTTTGAATAGACTTATCTCTTTATTTTGATCAAGCTTAACTATTTATCATTATTTTTTCTTTTCTAATGTGAGATTATTTCCCATACTTTATTTTGAAAATATCTAACAAAAAATGCTTTTGTATTTTGGTAGAACATGAATATTGGAAGAATAGAATGATGCATTTGTAATGGTGAAATGTGTAGAAAATATCAATGTGTTGTCTGTTGGATAGGGATTGATTATAAGTAGTCCATTAGTCAGTATTATGGCATGTTAGGCTATTAGTAGCAATTAATCCGGTTAGTTAGATATTGGCTTATTTTCAAGTTAGGTAGCAGTGTGGAGCTACGCTTGGTGATAAACTGATGCATAGATCAAGATGACAATCATTAGTAATATCAAGCTTTGGGACTGCTTTGCGTTGCTAAGTCATGGCATTGGGGGTGTTTCATGTTGGAACTAGGAGTTTAATCGAACTGAATCAAATCAAATTGAATTGATGTATTAAAAAGATCCAGTTTGATTGAGTTTTATTTTTTATATTTGAGTTCGATTCATAATTTAATTGAATTATTCAAGTTTAACTTGCTAATTTTGGTAAAATTGTAAAAATAACATTAAACACTATATTTTTATCATTTACTTATACATATATATTTTAAAAAATAAAAGTTATATTAAGCTCATAAACCTATCCAATCGGGTTTTGAACTATTGAAACTAAGCTTGACTTGTTATTGGAATAGTTTGAACTCGGTTGGATAATGAACAAGTCAAGCTCAAGTTCTTTTTGAATTAAATTTGAATAGCTCACGAGTAACTTGACTCGTTTACACCCCTAATTAAAACATCCTTTTGATAAAGCCAATTAAAATTGAATCTTAAATTTTGCGTTTATGCGTGTTTGAGGTCATGAAGTTGGAAGATATTTAGGTGGTGTACTTAAATTGTTTCTAGATTTGGTTTAAGTACATACATTTAGAAATTCTCTAAGTTCAAATACGAATGCTCTAGGAACATGCGTATCATTCCTGCCGTATTGTCCTGTTTCTTCTGGTTAAATGGCCAGAGTAATGGTGGCTAAAATATTCTGCTTACTTAATGCGGTGTTGGTTATTAAATGAGAAATAGGAGCTAGTCTTGGCTAGTTTTCTTGTGAATTAGTGTCTCCAAGGACATTTTGAATAGGCTCATAGGCAATGACTTCAACTGCGTTAGATATTTGACTAAGAAAGAATACTGTTGTGCTGCATTTAATTTAGGAAATATCCTGATTAAGTGGAAAAATGGACATTTTCAAAATCAGGGATGTAGATGAACATTTAACTCACACTTCAATTGAGTGATACTATCTATGCTGTGTATCTATGACCCTATAGGTATTGCTTGCATTTTTTTCCCTGAGGCTTCACTCTTTTAATTGTGTTTCGTTATTGCAGGATTATTCCACAGCACATACTCAGGTGAGTTCATCATTCTTGCCCTATAGGGGCTGGATTTAGTTGATTTTGTTGTTGACACTGAGAACTTGCTAGAACATTTTATTGTTGCCATTAGACAGGACGGGTCAAACCTGACCTTTATCATAAAATCTCAAAACCTAATCTTTAGTCAAATAGCTGTTCATCCATTTTCTCGACCTCAATTTCATTGAAAAACCAGAGCTAATTCACTGCCTCATTGGAAAGATTAATTAGAAGTTGGGGATTGGTTTAGTTGAACTCCATTCCTTTTATTCTGGTTTTCCTTTCCTTTTAAATGATTTTTTTTATCATGCAAGTAGTGATAAAAACGAAGGCTCCTTTTGATTTGCGAAAAATGACTTTCAAAAAATGATTTTCGTATTATTTTATGTTGCTTGATAAAAAATTAACTAGTCGACGAAAAATGAATTAATGATCAATAAAAAATAATGTTAGTTTTTCTGAAAATTGTCTTACGGATTTGAAATGAGAAAGATATTTTTTGAAAAAGAATTATTTATGATTAGAATTATTTATCAATATTTTTATGCATAATTTTACTTATAAATGGTATTATATTAATAAAAATATTATATTAATAAATAATATTATATTAGTAAATATTATTATATTAATAAATAATATATTATATAATATTATAATATATTCATAAATAAAATACTATTAATATAATATATTAATAAATAATATTGTAAACACCTAATTTTGTTTGGATTAGTTGAAATAGACCCGAATTGCATTTGTATGTCCAATTTAAACCTATTTGGATTATTTTGATCATTTTTTTGTTTATTAAGTGTAATTATTATATGTTGTATTATTATTATTTCATTAATTAGTTTAGAAAAAAAAAAGTAAAAAAAGAAAGCTAAAAAGTTTGAAAATTTTAGAATAGCCGAATTCAAGCTTCGCGGCTACCATTGGATTGCCCACCCTACCATGCCAAATTTCGTAGCACAATTCAAATGAGAAGTCTTCTCCAAATTCTAGGAAATATGGGATTTGATCTCAAATTGGCTTTTTAAAATTGAGCCTAAAAATCGTATGGATAAAAGAAAGAGGAGGCCAATTGGAACCAAAAAAACACTACTTAAGTTGAATCCAAAAATCCCTTATGTCAAGACCTAAACCGAGCCTCACCACCCTAAAGCACCAACCTTGTTTATTTTTTTTCCACTAAGTTTGAACCTCACTAGACCCCTTCTCCACCCAGCATCAACCCCTCTTCAGATCAACCCTCCACTACCAAAACCTAGCACCACCCCATCTCCCATCACCCAAGCAACCCAAATAACATCCCTTTTTAGCTGAACCCCTTTATACCCAAATCACCAACAACCAAACATAATACCCAAAAAGTCTCAACAACCCACCTAAACTGAATACCAAAAATTCCCTTTTTGTTTTTCTAAACCCGAAAACCATACAAGAAAAAAAGCTTTGTTTCTCTTTTCTTTTTTGTCACAAAAAATAAGAAACAAAAAGCACAAAAAAATCACACAAAAGAAAAAGAAAAACCACATCTTTATAGATGAGAGAAGCAGCGCCAAATGCCACAAAAAGAAACCAAAAATTATTTAAAAAAAAAAGAAGAGGGAGAAAAGCCATGGGTTTCGGTTTGAGAGATTTGAAGAGTTTGGTGGGTAGATTTAAGGAAAGAAGGGTCTCAGCTTAGAGAAAGACATAGTGGAAGCTCGGGCTATTTGGCATGGTAGAGCTAAAACTTTTTGGAGGTAAAAATTGTTGGCTTTAAAGTTAGATTTGGAAGTTTTGGTTGATTTTTGGGAAAATCCAACTTGAGAAAGGGTAAAAAGAAGAGAAAATGATTTTATTTAGGACTTTTTAAAAACTTTTTGGCACTTGTGACCGACGACTAATGGTGACCAAAGTGGTAGCCAAAAATTGCCTAGAAATAAAAGCTCTCTCTCTTAAAGAGAGAAAAACCAGAGAAAAATGAAATAAAAAATTTTGGCCTTTTATAGTGTCGCAAAAATAAAAGATGAAAATAACGTTGTTTTAGGCAAGAAAGATTCGTTTGTAGACTAGGATTCGACCTGTGATCCATGCAACCCAACCTGTGAACCACACCTTATTAAGTCCTTGACCAATCTAGCTAAACTAGTTTTGAACCGTCCTTTGAACTATTGATCAAAGGCATTTTAGGTATTTTGTCAAAAAAATTTTATTTTTTTACACAATTTTTTATATATTTCTATTACTTAATTTCTTATTTTTCTAGGTATTTGTATTTTATTTTTATATAAAACTTTTGACAGAAAAATAAAATAAATGGTAGAAAATATAAAATATTTTTAATTGAAATTAATTTAAAATAATTGCTAAAAAATAAACTTAGGAAAATTTAAAATTTTAATTTTCTCTTAAATAATTTAAAATAATAAAATGAAATAATAATAATAAAAAATTTAATGAACAATAATAAAGAAAAATATAAAAAAGATAAATAATAAATAATAAATAATAAAATAATAATAAAGTCATAAATGGTGATTTATTAAAACTATTCACACAAATAAATTTCTAAAATATTCTAAAAGTGTTAGAAATATTTTAGAATTTTTCAAGCATAAAAAAATTATTAATAAAAATAAAGTTACAAGTGGTGATTTTATTGAAAATATTCATATAAAGAAATTTTCTAAAATATTCTAAAAGTGTTGAAAATGTTTTAGAATTTTTCAAACATAAAAGTAACAACAATAATATTCATTTCAACTAAATAGCAAGAATTAAATAAATATATTAAAAGAATAATAACAATAATAATAAAATCCCAAGTGGTAATTTTTAAAAATTATTTTTCAAAATTTTGCCAAAAGTGTTGGTAAGATTTTTGAAAATCTTTTCAATAAAAATTAACAAAATATAAAATACTTAAATTGTCAAATTAAATAAAATTTTACAAGAATAAAAGTCAAGAGTGGTGACTTTATCAAAAATTTTTAGGCAAGGTATTTTCTCAAAATAGTCTAAAAGTGTAAAAAATATTTTGGGAATTTAACCAATAAATTTTTTACTTCAATAATAAAATAAATAATAAATAATTTTCCAAAGTAGATTAAAATTTTCATCGACAATAAAATTAAGAGGAAAGGATTCATAAGTGGTGATTTTTCTGTAATTTTTTTAAAATCATACCATAAGTATTTATATAAGGAAATTATAATCCACTTCATTTTCAAAATATTAAATTAAATTCGACAATGGAGTGTTTTAAATGAAATAAATGATTTCTTTGAATAATGTTAAGGTAGGAAAATTTCTTGAATTATATCGAAAGTGTCGAAAATAACTTAGAAAATTTCAATATTCAAATAATAAAAATTCAAATAATAAAAATAAAATATATAAGTAAAAGACTATTTGAATGAGACCAATTTAAGATCATATAAGATTAATTGGTACCGTTATCGGATGGGTGTTGTGGGGGTACTATAACCTTTCTCACACTTAATCGTACACTTGAACCCAACTTCAAATTCATAGACCAAAAAATAAGATTGGTGTCCAATCGCACTTAAAAAGAAAAAAAAGATTGGTAGCAACTCTTCGATTTTTTTTTTTACTTTTAACGATCGAGTCTCTTGATCAATATGTTATGATTATTTGGCAACTCCATTGGGGACTTAAGAGAGTCGAACCAAAAATTAATTTTATGTGATCCTAAAGTTTTGGTTGAATTGTCTAATTTATTTATTTATTTTATTGATTTATCTACTTGATTATTTTCTTATTTGTTTATTTATTTGAAATGTGTTAAAAAATTTGTTCCTTCACACATTCTATGTGCCTATCATAACAAAAGCTCTAGACCCAAGCTCCTTCTTTCTTAGGAAGGGGTAGAGTATCTACACTCTCATGAGGTATTAACCTCTGCAATGGCTAGCGAAATATTCTCACTCAAATTGAATCCTTTTCAATTGAAGCCTATTATGGGTGAGAATCAAAGTGCCTTCCTAGTTCAGCGTGGATGATAGTGAGGAATAATTTGGGAACCTTGTAAGATATATTAAACCTTAAACCCTACATATAGTGAAGCTTAGGGGTCCAGCTTTAGGCAAAGCCATGTCTTTCCCTTTTGTAAAAATAACCCAAATTTAAGTTGTAGACATTGTTTACGTATAGGGCATGGACCAATTGCTTAATTGTGAATTTTTTTGGATCTTTAGGCCTTAGGTGAATTTATTTCAATTCATGGCCAAAGTGTGGTTCTTTTTGTTTAGGTTTTAAGCCCAATAATTATTATTAGTCTTTTGGCCGAGTAAATATTCTATTATTTGTTTTATTTTATTTTTGTTTAATTTTCTAATAAATAAAAACAAAAAATGTTTCAATAAAAAAAATGGAAAAAAGACCTTGGCAAAGATTCTCGTATGTGCAATTTCAAATCAAATTTTTTGGAATCCCGTATGCATGAATTAGGCAAACAAGGTTTGATTTTTTTTTTATTTGCACAAGAAATAGGAAACCAGAATCAAAATTGAAGGCCATAATAAAATCTCAGGATTCAAGCCTTAATTGAATCAATAAATCCCTAAATTTGTGTTAAAAATGACCTATAAATCAAGCATAAATTCACAACATATGGGGGAGGGGGCTAAAAAATTCATTCATAAATATGATTTTTGTTACTTTTGTTTTTTGGAATTCATTGCGGATTTTAGAATTGTAAAGATTGAGTTAGGTTTAGGGAAGGTTTTCGAAGGCTTACAGAGGAAAATGAGAATTTGTTTAATGCCTTTAGGTTGTTTTCTAGAGTTTCCAGATCTTGTTGAAGTTTCCAACAGAGTTTTCCAGATCTCAATGACTTTTAGGTGGAGCTACCCAGTTTTTGATGCACTTTTTCAAAAACTGGTGGAAATCCATCTGATGTTCATCGGGTAGAGAGAGATAGAGGATAAAGGTTTTAGAAAGAGATTGGTTTTGGCATTTTAAAAGAAAAGAAAGGAATATTGGGGTTTTTAGTTCCACATAAAATGAGGCCATTTTGCTTTAAGAAAAAAATAGGATCCGTGTGTTTTGCCATGACCAGACCCCAAACTGCTCCGCACGACCCGTTGACCCATACTTCACCTAAGTCGAGGTAATTGTTAAGCCGAGTCCTTGTGCCATGCTGCAACCATCCTTCTTCTATGCTTAGAGTCGAGCCATGCATTTTAGCTACCGCTTGAGTTGAGTTTAGGTACTCTTATTTTATTTTTTATTTTATTTAATTATTTTCCTTATTTATCTATTCATCCATTATTTTTAAAAAATATATTTTTATAAAAAATATAATATTTAAATAAAAGTCTTACCAACGAATTGAAAGATAATTTTTAAATAAGGTTTTACCAATATATTGGAGAACCTTATAATTTATGTGTTTTAAAAAATGTTATTTAAATAAAAGTCTTACCCATAGATTGAAGGGCCAATATTTTTAAAAAATAAGGCTTTGCTAACATATTAGAAAGTCTTATAATTTAAAAAAAAATCAAGTTTTTTTTTAAAATAATAATAATAAAATAAGATTTCTTGTTTTATTTTCGCATAAAATCTTACCAACAAATTGGAGGATAATTTTCACTAAAAAGTCTGACCAACAGATTAGAGGACATTATTGGCTATAAACTTGGTTTATAGATGTTTGTTTCTATATGCAGAATTAAATGAATTTGACAACGAAGTCTCCTTAAAGCGTGACAAATAGTCTCCTTAAATACTCATAAAGTGAGGAAATATTCTTAAATTATTACCAACATATTAGAGTAATTTAAGGAAAATTTTTAATATTAAATTATTTGATAAATTTTCAATATGTTTTAAGGTTTGGATAACTTGAAATGGTACCATCCTTTGGATGGGTACTGTGAGGGTGCTATAACTTTCTTTAAGTGTAATTGTACTCCCGAACCTAAAATATGGTTCCGTAGACTAGAATCCACTATTTAAAGATACCTAAGTCAATCTTGGGATCCCTTTTTTAATAGGATATATTTTGTCAAATGGCCAATCACACCTTAACAAAAAAGATTAGTGAAGACTCCTTTAGTCTATGTCCAGTGGTAGGTCTATAGATCTATACATTATAACATAAGTCACATACCTATTGTTTTACAAAAGTTGTGCACAAACTTGTTTTGTCTTTTTCATTATTTATATTGTATGCTAACTTTATTTTCCTTTTTTGCCTAAATCATGTTACCATCAATAGGTTTGTAATTATTTATTTATTTGTTTATTTATTTATTTATCTATTTTCATTCATTTCATGCATTTCACTCATTCATAGATCATTATCATTCATTCATCATGTCATTGCATAATATAGAAATCCTTTGCTAGGTTTGTAATTCATAAGACATAGGAGATTAATTAGAAGCATATATATAGGCCTTGAAGCTTAACTAAGAGGACTTTAGTCATGACATACGAGAAATGAAAATGTAATTTATTGAGTTGGTGAAAAAACTTGAAGCGACTAATTCTTAAAAAGCCTTATCACACCCAATTTGTTTATGTATCAAGCAAACACTGGGTCAAGACCAAAAAGCTTATCATAGTATTGATGCTACCAATACATCTGATGCTTTAAGAAAAGACCAAGTTAGAAAAAAAACAGAAAAGATAAGGTCTTCTAACTTCGTTCAAACTCCACAAATTGGTTCATACCCAAATCTACACCCCCATCCAGTTATCCCTCAACAATCTTTTTTGGTAGCCCAAACAAAACTTGTTCCCATTCAACCCCCACGAATCAACCTAAACTCGTACTATTTCCTAATTATGACCAGTGTGTCCCAAAACCCTTGTGCTTATCAATCCATCTACTAGTCAAGTTTCCTAATAAACCATTCAATAAATACACATAATTATATTTCATGGCTTGCACTAGTAAGACAAACAACTACTCAACCTAAAAATCGTTGAGTAAAAAGAAAGAGAAAGCCAACATTGATCCAATCCCTATGACTTACACTGAACTATTCCATAACTCTTTAAACACCATTTGATTGCACCATCTCCTTTAGAGCCACTAAAACCTCCTTATCCTAAGTGGCATGATGGTGATGCTCGATGTGATTGTTATTATTATGATAATATGGGTCATTCAATAAAAAACTACCTCGCTTTCAAAAGTCAAGTCCAAGATTTAATCAAAGATGGTCGGTTAAGTTTCAAAAACAAATAAAAGCTTAAGATTGTTGAGAGTTCATTGCCTAATTGTATTAATTGAAGAACCTATCAATGGTGGTACCATGATCTTGAAGTTGAAATATAGGATTAGGCAATGGATTTTAGGAATGTTATTTGGAGATTCTTATGGTTATGATGATTTTTAATTTTTAAAAGCTTTTTTTATTTGATAACATTCAATACTTGCATCAATCCATTCATTCATATAAATATTTTCTATTTTCATAAATTTGAAGCTACCCATCATCCTAATTTTTAATTGTGGTAATAATGGTTTAAGGGCTTGATCATTAAAAGTTTCAGAGAAATCTACTTGCCATTTATCTAATACCTATGGAGTAAGAACAAAATAGCCAAATTAAGAAATTTGAGAGAGGTCAAGATGAAATGAGAGGATACTTGGCCCAAATAATGGGAATGTTGAAAATTTTAAGTGGAGAAGTGGAAGAAGCTCATAATTGGAGAATCCAAGATTCCTCACATCTTGTTTGGTTTAGTTTTCATCAATCTAAGTATCCCAATGAACATAATCTATCCCAATGAACATAAGACCCATTTTTTGGGGCACACTCTCATCCTAAAATGCCATCATTTACTACATAAGGACAATCTCAAGGATAAATTATTCCTGAAGATAAATCTATTTCAATTCAAATCTTTGATGATTTTGAAAAGCTAGAAAAATTGACAGAAAGTTCATTTAAAGCAGTAAAAAATTCAAGCACTTAAAAGAAGATGGATCTCATAAAGGAGAGGCTTTGAGTTATTAAGGGAATAGATTTTTATGGATTTATGGATCCATTAGAGCTTTGTTTGGTGCCAAATGTGATTGTTTTGCCCAAATTCAAGGTTTCAAAATTCAAGAAGTATAATGACCCATGTCACTATGTACGTAGAGAAATGGTTGCCCATGTTCGAGATGACAAGTTCATGATCCATGTATTCCAAAACAGTTTACGAGGTTTGTTGCTAGGTGGTATGTTCAGATAAACAGAACTCATATCATTTTATAGAATGAACTGGTTAGGGCATTTGTAACCCAATACAAACATATTGTAGATTTGGCTTCAGATTGTTTGTCATTGTAAAATATGAAGAAAAAAGCTATTAAGAGCTTTAAAGAATATGTTCAAAGATGGAAAGATGTGGCTGCCCAAGTTTAACCATCAGTCACAGAGAAAGAAATCATAGTTTGGTTTGTTAACATTCTTTGAGCACTTTACTATGATAAGATGGTTGGGAATGCCATAAAGAATTTTGTAGGCATGGTAATTTTTTGGAAGATAATTGAAAATGTAATCAAGAGTGAAAAACTTGATGGCAAAGATACAAAAAAAAAAGGGACATCTAAGAAAAAAAAAGATGTGCAAACTGTAACTTATGAGAAGCAATGAGATAGTGGTTTTGTCTCATATTATCTTTACCTAGTTTACCACCTTTATTACCTTACAATAAATATGTCTCATCAAATTTTTACCTGAACCAATTAAGGGTTCAACCAACCTTTCACTTTCAAACACCTATACCTATGCCCCGACTAGTAAATCAATCAAATCTTTTTAGGAATAATAAAAAGGGCAGCAAAGTAACAAAAAAAAAAGAATCATGTTGACCTTATTCCTATGTCTTACACAAAATTGTTAGCTTAACTTATCCAAAATTAACTTTTGGAGTCTATGCTTTTAGAACCCCTTCAACCCCCTTACCTGAAATGGTATGATTTTAATGCAAAATGTGATTACCATAGTGAAAATCAAGGTCACTCAATAGAAAATTACCCTGCACTGAAATACAAGGTTAGAGATCTCATTAAAGCTAAGAAAATAAAGTATGAAACAAAGAGGAATCACCGTGTCACTGAAGACTCTCTGCCTTGATATATTGAAAAAGAGGTGAATCAAGGGTGTTAAAGCATTGATATGAATAATTTTGATGTAACGGTCAGATGAGGAATTGGAGAATGGTTTTGTGGTTTTTATGGGGAAATGCTGGACACTTTGTTCAATGTTACAAAAAGGTTGATGGATTCAAAAATAAAGAGTGTAACCCTTTTGCTTCCTTTTTAATTTTTCATTTTTGTATTGGACATCCATATGAACTTCATGACTCATATGAAATTTTGAATCTAAATTCTAATTGAGAGAATGTTTTTTTCCATTTTTTTTTTAAATTCTTTACATTGCATAAAAAGTCTAAAAAAAATTGGTGGTTGCTATTATGAATCTATCTAAATAAAATGTTTTCATGTCTTTTCAGGTCCTAAAACCACTTCAAAAACTTTAATGCTCCAAAGGATACAAGTTTGAACTTTGTGATACCTCTCGTCAAGGCAACAAACACTAAAATGATCAATTTACAAAATTTTTTGAGTTTCTTGAAAATCAAATGAATATGATGCTTTTTGTTTCTAGATATTGGTGAGTTGATAAGTGTCAAGGCTATGCTTCAAACACAAAGTCATTTAGATAGCCACGAACACACAAATGCACCATTTCTTTTGTCTAGGGGCATATTGACAAAAAAACATGATTTTCAATTACCCCAAGATTTTCTATTTCATGCCACTATCTAATTTGGTGATGATGTGCATAATTGGGACATAAATGAACCCTTTCAACATGATTTTCATTGTCACATAAATCTTATTGGCTTATCAAGATAGGATAAAGATTGGTTGTCATATGAGTTGTGAAAAAAAGAAGAAAAGAAAAAAAAAGGTTGATGGTTAGATCATGCACTCTATATATTCAAATGATCCCAAAAAAAGTAAAAAAAATAAAAAATGATAATAAAAGAGAGGCGATAAAAACAAGATTTAGCTTTTTCAAAGAATCACTCTTCAACACCAGTGACCAAGCTTAAGATGACAAATGACCATCTTTCTTCATCCTTTCACAACACGAAATTATCCATTTGTTACCCTTTTGAGCCTAGTGAATTCTTTCTAAATATACTTTGATCGAAGATCGCCCTTTCTATTTGTTAAAGTCATGTTTCGACAACAAAGGAAAAATGCTTAATGTTTAGGGGCAATTGTCAGATAAATTGAGTTTTAGAAGTTTTGAACATATTCCAACAAAAGTTGAAAAATGCAAGAAAAAAAAGTGGAAACGAAAAAAATAAAAAAAAAGAGAAAAAAAAAGAAAATGATAGGATATTAAGATTGAAGAAATAAAAGGGATAAATGCCCGAAAGAAAGTCTTTCATATGATATGAAATGATCCTTGGTTTGATCACCTTCGAACATATGATTTGGGCCTATTTATCAATTCCTTTAGAACCTCAAATCTTGGTCTATGTTACATATTTCAAAAATATCATTTTGATCAAGCATGGATACTTGCATTGAAAAGTTTGTTCCTTGTAGAATTATCATGACCAACTTTGCTTTTGCCTTTTTTCTTTGCAAAATTTTCTTTTTCACAAGAATACTTGAGTGCATAATGAAATCGTAAAAAAAAAAGGAAAAAAAAATGAAAGAATGAAGCCTTAGGATGAAAATCCAAAAAATGGGCAGTCTAGAGCAAGAATGAGATTGCAACATGAAAAGTCATTGTAACCAATAATTAAGATGTGTAGAAGGGTTATCATAGAAAATCTTAGCCTTTCTTAATATGAGCTTGAATTTCCCACAATTGGTCTTAACATCTATTAAAATACTACATTGTGATACTAAAAAAGGGTGTCAAATATGATTGTACCTTAAAAGAAGTTTCTAAAAAACTTTGTTGTTAAGCTTGGTTAAATAGAAATTCAATTTTCCCTATCAATTTGTGAGGTCCCTTTGATAATCCGTACCTCAATTTGATAATTAACCATCCAAGCCATTTGAAAAGATGGAATTGTCACTTTGTTCAGACATGTGCATAATAATGATCACTATTTTCTTAGAGACTTAAGAGTCACATTGTTTCATATAGGTTGACTAAGGCAATTTTTATGAGAATTTTTTCATCAAAATAAAATGTTTTTAGGGAAGGAAAACAAAATTTTGAAAAAATAAATTTTAAGAAAAATAAGTGGCACCATGGGAAGTACTTTTTAATACAAAAGAATAAGTTTCACCATAGTTTGATGGTTTGTTTTCTTCAATTCCTTTTCATCAAGTTCCAACTGATCATATGCATGTTTGATCTGAAGATGAAAATAAAATGGAAAAGAAAGTCGAGAAATCCAAATTGTGAAGAAAGAAAGCAGAAATTGATGAAAAATGAGAAACAAAGAAATGATTTGGAATTGAAATGTGATGAAAGATTTGGGATTGAAAGAAAAAAAACTTTGGAAAAAAGGAAAATTTTGAGAATTTGCATCATTTAACTTTGCTTTTGCATCATTAGCTTGTCCATTATTGTTAGGGATGTATGCATTGACAACTTGTAAAAGACATTTTCATTTCATTTGCATTTCATTTGCATCATCATTTTAAAAGAAGTTATTACATTGTAGAGGTGTTCGCCAATTTTGGAAATATTAAAGAAGAGAAAAACGTATTCCAAAGATCAAGAATTTTTAAGAATTTCAATGAGATGGCACAAGATGAGAGCTTTAAGCCTAGTCTAGCTGGCATGAAAGTGAAATTGGTATTTGTCAAGAAATATGTTGTGATAAATTATTCGGTGGTGATATTTGAGTATTAAACTAATGATTTCATTTTCTTTTATGGTGATATTTAATACCGTTTTCAAAATCACTCATTGATGATATCCAAGCATTAAAAGTCTAAATTTCATCTTTTCAGTGGTGATATCCGAATGTTAAAGCTTGAATTGCATTTTTTCAGTCGTGAAATCCAAAAGTTAAAGCTTGAATTTCATTTTCTTAGTGGCGATATCCAAGGCATTTTCAAAATCACTTGGTAGTGATACCCAAGTTTAAAGTTTGAATTTGCATTTTTTTATGGTGATATTTGAGTTTGCTTGGTAGCGATATCTAAGCTTCTTTTGGTGGTGATATCCAAAGTCATTTTCATTTTCTTGATGGTGATATTTGAGTTTACTTTGGTTGCAATATCCAAACTCATTTGTATTTTCTCAATGGTGATATTCAAGTCTTTTTTGCTGGCAATATCCGAAGTTATTTATATTTTTTCGATGGTGATATTCGAGTCTTCTTCAATGGTGATATCCAAAATCATTTGCAACTTATCAATGATGATATCTAAGTTTCTTTTGGTGATGATATTTAAAGTTATTTTTTGACAATGACACCTATGCTTTAGTTTCAATTTATTTTTGTTCAAAGCCTTTAATGAGAAGAAATTTTAGATTTTATTTAAAAAAAATTCAGCATATGTTTGTTTGGATAAAATTGTTATTTTTTGGTCTTTATCCTATTCATGATTCTTAATAATATACGAAGAGGGGTAGCTATAGTAACTAATTTTGTCCAAATTAGTTGAAATAGATCTGAATTGCATATATATGTCCAATTTAAACTTATTTAGATTATTTTGATCATTTTTTTGTTTATTAAGTATAATTATTTCATTAATTAGTTTTAAAAAAAGTCAAAATAGAAAGTTGAAAATTTTGAAAATTTTGGAACAGTCAAATTCAAGTTTTGTGGCTGCCATCTGATTACCCACCTTGCCATGCTAAATTTTGTAGCACAATTCATGGAAGAAAAGTCTTCTCCAAATCCTAAGAAATCTAGGATTGGCTCTTTAAAATTGAGCTTAAAAATTATATAGATAAAAGATGGATGAGGCCAACTAGAACAAAAAATACTGAATCCAAAAAACCCCTTTGTCAAGACCCATATTGAGCCTCACCACCCTAAGAGCACCAGCCTTGCCAATCCCCTTTCTACCAAGTCTGAGCCTCACTAGGCCCCCTTTCTTCACCCAACATCAACCTTTCTTCAACAACAACCTCCCACTGCCAAAACCTAGCACCATCCCATCCCTCATCACTTAAGCAACATAAATGCCATCCAACTTCTAATAGAACCCCTTTATACCCAAATCACCAACAACCAAACACAATACCTAAAAAGTCTCAACAACCTATCCAAACCAAAAACCAAAAATTCCTCTTTTGTTTTTCTAAAAACGAAAACCATACAAAAAAAAGCCTTTTTCTCTTTTCTTTTTAGTCACAAAAAATAAGAAACAAAAAACATAAAAAAAAATCACACAAAACAAAAAGAAAAACCACATTCCTAGAGATAGAAGAAGTAGTGCCAAAAGCCACAAAAAAAGTAAAAAATATTAAAAAAATAACATAGAAGAGGGATGAAAGCTATGGGTTTTGGTTTAAGGGATTTTGAGATTTTGGTAATTGAATTTAAGGAGAAAAGGGTCTTAGCTTAGAGAGAGACATAGTGGAAGCTTGAGCTATTTGGTGTGGCAAAGCTAGGACTTTTTGGAGGTAAAAATCATCGACTATAAATTTAAATTTGAAAGTTTTGGTTGATTTTTGGGAAAATCCAACTTGAGAAAGGGTAAAAAGAAGAAGAATGGATTTTTCTGAGGCTTTTTAAAGAATTTTCGATGCCAGTGACTGGTGACCAATGGTCGATACAATTGTCGACAATTGTGCTGGTGACCAGAATAGCAACCGAAAATCACCTAGAAAAAGAAGTTCTCTTTTTTATAGAGAGAAAAACCAAATAAAAAGGAAATAAAAAAATTGACCCTTTATAGTGCTAAAAAAAATACAAAAATGATGCTATTTTAGGCAAGAATGATCCCCGCATAGACCAGGATTTGACTTGAAGTCCATTCAACTTGACCCATGACCCACGTTTTCTTCAGTCCTAGGCCAATCCAGCTAAATTGGCTCTAAATTGGCTTTTGAATCGCCCCTTAAACCGTTGACCATAGTTGATCAAGGGCATTTTAGATATTTTAATCTTATTTTTTTATTTTTTCCCAATTTTTTATATATTTCTATTAATTAATTTTTGATTTTTTTGGTATTTTTATTTCATTTTGTACAAAGTTTTGATAAAAAATAAAATAAATGATAGAAAATATAAAATATTTTTAATTGAAATTAATTTAAAATAATTGCTAAAAAAATAAACTTAGGAAAATTTGAAAATTTCATTTTCTCTTAAATAATTTAAAAAAATAAAATGAAATAATAATAAAAATTTTAATGAACAATAATAAAGAAAAATATAAAAAAAAGATAAAAAAACCAATAATAATAAATAATGAAATAATAATAAAAATTTTAATGAACAATAATAAAGAAAAATATAAAAAAAAGATAAAAAAAACCAATAATAATAAATAATGAAATAATAATAAAAATTTTAATGAACAATAATAAAGAAAAATATAAAAAAAAAGATAAAAAAACCAATAATAATAAATAATGAAATAATAATAAAGTCACAATTGGTGATTTTATTAAAAATATTTACATAAAAAATTTTCTAAAATATTCTTAATGTGTTAGAAATATTTTAGAAATTTTCAAGCATAAAAAAAATTATTAATAAAAATAAAGTTACAAATGGTAATTTTATTGAAAATATTTATATAAAGAAAATTTCTAAAATATTCTAAAAGGATTGAAAATGTTTTAGAATTTTTCAAATATAAATTAATAAAAATAGTATTCATTTCAAATAAATAGCAAAAATTAAATAAATACATTAAAAGAATAATAACAATAATAATAAAATCTCAAGTGGTAATTCTTAAAAATTATTTTTCAAAATTTTGCCAAAAATGTTGGTAAGACTTTTGAAAATCTTTTCAATAAAAATTAATAAAATATAAAACACTTTAATTGTTAAAGGAAATAAAATTTTACAAGAATAAAAGTTACGAGCAGTGACTTTATCAAAATTTTTTATGCAAGATATTTTTCTCAAAATAGTCCGAAAGTGTTGAAAATATTTTGAGAATTTAACCAATAAATTTTTTAGTTCAATAATAAAATAAATAATAAATAAACATTACAAGGTAAATTAAAATTTTTGTTAATAATAAAATTAAGAGGAAAGGAATCACAAATGGTGATTTTCTTTCAATTTTTTTAAAATCATACCATAAGTATTTATATAAAGAAATTATTGTCTACTTCATTTTCAAAATATTAAATTAAATCTGATGACGAAGTTTCTTCAATGAAATAAATCATTTTTTTAAATACTTTTCAGGTGAAAAAAATTTTGAGTTATACTGAAAGTATTGAAAATAACTTAGAAAATTTTTATTATTTAAATAATCAAAATTCAAATAATAAAAATAAAAAAGATATAAGAAAAAGACTATTTGAATGAAATCAATTTAGGATCATATAAGATTAATTGGTATCGTATTTTAACGGCATTGTAGTGGTGCTATAACTTTTTTTACGTGTAACTGTACTCCCCGAATCTAATATCAAATTCGTAGATAAAAAAATAGAATATGTGACCAATCTCACCTCAAAAATAAAAAAATTGGTGTTGGCTCGTTGACTTTTTTTTGTCTAGCAATTAAATTCCTAGATATATACGTTATGACAAATATTATAATCTATTAATAAATAATATTATATTAATAAATAAATAATGTTATATTAATAAATATATTATATTAATAAATAAATATTATAATAATATATTAGTAAATAATATATTATTAATAAATAATATACTATTGATATAATTTATATTAATAAAAAATATAAAGAATAATAAATAGTTTCATTTTAAGTATTTTTATATTAACAAAATATTTTAATATTAAATATTATTATTAAAATATAATTATTTTAAATAATAATAATTTTAATAATAAATCATTTTAATATACTTTAATGATAAATAAATTTTAATATTTTAATAGTTATATTACTATTATTTGAAAAAAAAATATTTTTTAGAAAACAATTAAAAAATAAAAAATATTTTTCATTAATTTATCTAAACAATAAAAAATCTCTTTTAATTCAGTAAATATAAATATTTTTCAAAAATAATTTTTAAAGAATTATTTTTTAAAAAATAATTTTTCTCGAAATAAACGGAATATAAATAGAGAACTGAAAAAGGATATTGTAGCTTTGCAAAAGAAAATCTCTTTCAATTAAAAAAAACAAAAAAAAAAACCCAAAAAGGGGGCACCTGGCCGCTAATACTGGATACCAAATGAGCCTCCACACACTACCAGAAAGAAGCAGAAAAGTGCAATGAAGGAGTAGAAACTTGTGTGATAAAGCCAGGGAAAGGGCTGAAGCAGAACAAAGAGAGGAGCTTAAGCTTACAGTCTTGTGGGAGAAACCGACAGACACGTGAAGTTGGGCGGAAACGTAATAGCGAACGCGTATATGTCTTTATCCTCTAAAGTTAGTTTTTTTAATTTTATTTTTTATTAGAAATGTTTCCTTTTCCACTTGTATTAAATGTTGAAAAATTATGGCTTTTCGAATAGTTATGTAATTTCATAATTATTTGAATATCAGACTAGAGAAATGAAAGCACTTTGCTGTAAACTCTTTATATCAACCTTTTTATCTCAAAATCTGAATTCCATCTCTATATTATCTCTATTTTGTGATTTTAGTCCTTGTACTTTAATTTTAATTAATTTAATTTTTATATTTTGTACGAATGATAATGTGTTTAGTTTCTGCTATTAAACTCGCTTGTATGATTTTTCTTTGTTAGCCTGAATTGTTTTACCACATGGTATACATTAGTTTTAAAAAACTATATTTTTACTAAAAAAATACTAAAATTTATATATTTTATAATTAAAAATAGTTATTATTTAATAAAATAAAATATGATTCTCTTTTACTAATATGGGTGAAAACATTGATCTTTGCTGGTAATCAATATCATACTATTAATTTGAGGTTCAAGAGATTTGTTTTGCCATTTCGAATTGAATTACAATTTTTGCATTGATTTTATGTCATCTGCCCTTAATTTGGTTTGCCAATAAATGGATTTTATCTATTGGGTCTAGATTTGGTCTTTTGATTAAATAAAGGAATCCGTTTAATCGTTAAATTTTCACACTAATTCAATGCCTTCTCTTACAAATACTTTTACACTTAAAAGGAAAAACCTACTACTTTTCCAGGCTTTTTTCGTTCCTATATACATATATATATTTATATTTATATTTATATTTATATATTGTGCGTAAAAACCTGAGCAACCAAAAACTCATTGACCAAATCATAATTATCATAATTGAATCAGATCGTTGGTTCAATTGATTGAATTGATGAATCAATACTGAAATTAATTTGATTTTGTAATTAGATCATTTTACAATTAAATTGCTTTAAACTACTGTAAATTGACGGTTTTTATAATAAAATAATAAACTGAAATTTTTTTAATCAAACTAATTCAATACCAACTAATAAATTTAAGTAAAATATAAAAAAAAACCTTTCAAGTATTCAAAATAATCTAACTAAGCTCTTATATTACTATTTCATCTAAATAAACCCCTCAACTCTTACTTATACTATCAAAACTCTTGTATCTTTATATTAATGATATGTTGGCATATTTTGAGACATATAGATAATGATATTACAAAAAAAAAACCTTACACGTGTAAAAATAAGTAATTTAAGAAAATGATCTAACAAAACATTTTATTAATCGATACCATAATTAAAAATAATTATAAAACTAATAATATGTAAAATTAATAAAAAATAAAATGTTAATAAAAATGATTTATTATTTGATCATGATCGAAAATAATTAATAAAATAAAAATATATGTAAACTTAATTAAAAAATCTACATTCATATAAAAAATATAAAAATGATTTTAATTACCTTTTTACTAATTTTCATATAAATATAAATATTGCCTTTTATTAATTTTATATATAGATATTTCTTTTCTAGTACATAAAGATTAATTATTATATATTAATTAATAATATTTATATGTTAATAAATATAAATAATAATTATTATTATTTATAATTATTTAGCAGTTATTATTTATTATATTTATGAAAATATAAATATTATTTCTAACTATTAAAATATAAAATATGATTTTAATACGATGTTAAGTAATTTTATTTCTAACTAGTAATTAATCGTTCTATGAATTTTATATTTTAAAATTTATAGTTTATGATATACTTTAAAATTTATACTTTTATGATTAAATTATTAAACTATAACTTAAGTTAAAAGTTTGAAATTTGAAATTTTAAAATATTTATATTTTTGTAATATTTTTTTATTGTACTGACAATTGATTCATTTGACATGATCGTTGAATCATTAACCTTGTGATCCGAAACTTTAAATGGTTTAATATCTGATCTAGTTCTGATAACTATGGGCCAAATATATAAAAAAAAAGTTAAATATACAAATTGTTCACGTACTTTATATTTTCTATCACATTGATATCTAAAAAATTAAAGTTTCAAGTTAGTACCTAAGGTTAATTTTCGTCACTCACTTTACCCCAAACCCAAACTTCATAAAAAAAATGATGTGGCATTGAAAACTGATCATATGTTGCCATGTCATATAATCCATTACCATGTCAAAAATATTTAAAAATTAAGAAATCCAAAAAATATGAATTTTTATTTTTGACCATAAAAAATAAAACAAGAAAAAAATAGAGATAAATGAGAGAAAAAAGAGGGAAAGAAAAGAGAGAGGAAAAAAAGGGAAAGAAAGAAGAAAGGAAGAAGGGTGTAGCACTGACTAGAGCAAAGGGAGGTAGATAAGAGAGAGGTGTAAAATGAGAGGGAGTTGGTCAGAGAAAGATCCGATTGGGCATAAATAGATCAATTGAACCTATTTCAACTCAACCAAGTGCCGTAGTTGGTAGGCCATCATTTCCCTTCCTTTTTCCCTTCATTTTTCCCTCTCTCCTCTCACAAACCCTTTTCACTTTTTTTTAAAAAAATTTTATTTTTTGTTTTAAAATAGAAAATTAAAAATAAAATTTATACGAAGTTTTAAAATTTAAGAAAAATTAAGATAAAATAATATGACACATTGCATGCTTTTTTGACTAAAATTTACCACATCAACATTGAATTAATCCTTTTGCATATGTTATTGAACTTTAAGTATTGAATTGTGAATTTTTATTCTCAAAGTACTAAAATGATAGAAGTGGTATAGTTTGGGGGTCGAATGAGTATTTAACCCTAAAAAATCCACCACCATTCCTTCTTTATTTGTGTTGAACCATGCTTTATTTTGTAGGAAACAAAAGGGAAAGTTTTTGTACCTCTCTCCAAAAGATAAGCATTTAACTTAGCTAAAAGAGAATAAAGAGACTGCTACTCCCAAAAGCATAGAAAAGCCTCTTCTTATTGGTGAAGATTTTAATTTACCCCTTTTTAAAAAAATTCATATTTTATCTTTTATCTTTTATTTATTAGGTTATTTATATCATTTTCTTGTTTTTATTTTTTAATTAATTTTGTCTTTGACTTACCATTTGCTATTTCTTATTGATTTCATGACTTTACACTATTGTTTTTTTATGGGTTTCTATTATTGAGAAAAAAAATCATGGGCATGAAAGAAACTTCCACTTCTCTCCAAAGTAATTGTTCTTTTTTCTTCTATTTTCTTAATATATTATTTTTTGTTTTCAATTTTCATCCTTTTATTTTGTTATCTCAATTAAAAAAGAAAATTAATAAAGAAAATTTTAGTTTTGTGAAGGTTTTATTTGACTAAATAGAACATGATGTTTGATTTTTATTTTATGTTGATTTTTGTTATTTCTCATATGCAATTTAAAACCTAATTGAATCATATGATACTTTTTTCTATAAGTTTCTGACAAAATTAGCCATTGTTAATGTTCAAGTACCATTTTCGATTGATCTCTATCATTGATTCGGTGTTTCCATAGATTTGGAGTAACAATGTTAAGTTTTCAAACAATTTTTTATATTAATAAATTAGCAACAAGATTGAACAACATACATTTTTTTATTATTTTTTGTTAGTTATTTGATTATATATACAAAATTTGTTTCTTACTTTTATCAATTGTCTTTCTTACTTACTTTCTCATTTTTAAAGGTTGTATGGTTGATATATAATTATGATTTGTAGGATAATCCACTTTTTTCTTATTTCAAATTCATCAATTCTATTCTTGCTTCTTTTGCAGGTGTTCGATCTTTTATTTCATTTATTAGTTTTTGATTTTTTTTATTCCTTATTGTATTTTAATTAGTTGATTATTTATATAATTTCTTTTGCTTGCTTGGTTTGATTCTCTCTTTCTTATTTTCTCTTTTTTTAAGGTTGTATTGATTGTCATGACATCTCAGGACCCGAGAGCTAGTTGACCTAAAAGCCAGACAAATGGGAAAATTTTGAAAAGTACAAGATCAAAAATAAAATTATCGATAAAAACAAAAACAAAAGAGTCATCACCAATCTTTTTTAATGTCTGAATGGTCACCCAAAAAATTTTATCCTCTTAATAAAATATTTTAAAACAGGTTGAAAAATTAAAAAAAAATTAAATTTGTGATCTGCGAAATCATATTTAGAGTTTGGGAGTTAGTTATGTGTGGGAAAGAATTAACACCCTCACAGTACCCGTATAAGATGGTATCACTTGATTGCATGTTGTCTTTTAATTTTGATTAAAATAATCCTATTTTACTTAATGTTTAAAATTAATTCCTTTTTTGTTCTCTTTTTTTTTTTAGAAAACAAAAAAAAATTTTAAAGAAAACATAACTTTTTTTTAATTTTTGGATCAAGATGAAAACACTTTAAATATTGAAATACTTTTTTTACTCTCTTATAATTAGGTAGAGCTTTAAAAATATTTTTAATTTAAAGGTTTTTATATTGTTCCATAAAATCAAGATAACACCTCTTATAAATAACAATCACTAGAATCCCTATAGTTAGACAATATCTCGATAACTATATTTACTTGATTATCTTATTTAAAAACATTTTACTTTGAAAAAAAAATTTGAAAATAAATGTATGAGATGCATGAACATAATAACATGTGATGAATGCATGACAATATAATATAGATAACAAAGTATGAAAGCATGATAATATAAAAATTGCATGTGATGACAAGATAAAATGAAATACAAATGCATGATTGATTTAGGATTTGAAGGTTAGTTTTGGGGTTTGGGTTGGGTTGAGGTCTAAGTTAGGGTTTAGGGTTAGGGTTAGGTTTTTTAGGTTTAAGATTTTATGGGTAAGATTTAGGTCTAAGGTTTGGATTGTGTTTAGGGTTTGGGATTTAGGATTTGGATTTAGGATGGATTTAAGGTTTGGATTTGAAGTTTGGGATTTGGAGTTTAGATTTAAGGTTTGATGGGAGATTTAAGATTTCAAGTTTGGGGTTTCAAAATTTTTTGGTTTTTATGGAAATAGACATGAAATTAATGCAAATTAGAAAAATGTCATTAAGAAATGCATGTGCCAAATGCATGACCTAATAACATAGTTACAAACTAAGGTATTTTCAAACTTAATATCACAAACATGTAATGTATGAAATTCAAGAAAGAAATAGATCAAACATAAAACCTTTCCAACTTTTGAAATGTTCCACCATTTTGCTTTTTTTTCTTTTTTGTGTTATTCAAAATTTAACCAAACAAACATTAAAAATCATCCAAATTATTTAACAACCTATTCAACTAGCATTTTTCCATGGAAAAATTAATCCAACACATTTAAATTTTAGTAGACATGACAAAAATACAATCCAATACATAAGATCAAACAATATTTGGCCACAAATGGATGAGCAAGTTTCGGCCAAGCAAGGAAACTACCTTGGCTAAATACTTTATGACATTTTCACAACTTGTTTTCAATTTTCTTAACTCAAACATGTATCAAACATCAAGATATTCATCATGTAGAAACAATTTTAGTCACTAAAGAGATTTCATTAAACATGTAGTATACTAAAATAATAAGAAAACCATATGAATAAGAATATAAACCAAACACAAAGTATGCATTAATATCTACTCAAATTTCATGCAAGATGCAACTAAACTCATTATCTAATTATCATGAATTCACTTAAAACCAAGGGAATCATCAAAATGAACCACAAGGAGGTTCGGCCATAAAGGATTCAAGCTTGGCCGAACCTCAAAATGGTTTAATGAAGGATTGATTTTTTATTTCTTTAATCTTTTGTCTCAAATCAAGCAATGGATTAGTTGATTAAGCTTTTTGATCAAATTTGAAGCTAAAAACACAAAGAACTAAAGATCCAATGGTCTGTATTGTTCACTACAAAGATGTGATTTTTAAAGCTCCTAAATCAATGAAAAGACCATTTTGTCTTTAGTATAAAATTTTTGGTGTTTAAGCCACTTTTTAGAAATCAATGTTCTCATACTCATTTTTAGGATTTTAAAGCACCAAAAATCAAGAAATATTATGAAATTTAGATCTAAAAATTTTCGTGAAAATCTGACCTTGAGAAGATCAAATTACAAAAATACCTTTAAAAGGGTATTTTGGTAATATCACACCTCATGGTTATGATTTCGACCAACAAAAAATTACCAAATATTATAAAATTATGATTTGAAAAGTTTTGCAAAAAATTGACCTTAAAAAGTTCAAATTACGAAATTATCTTTAAGGGCATTTGGTAATTTTACACTTCTCAAGGTACAACAAAGTTTTCAAAATTTTAAAAATCATCAAATATTATAAAATCATGATTTGGAACTTTTCACAAATTTTGATTTTGGGAAGGTCAAATTAGGAAAATACCTTTAAGGAGTATTTTGATAATTTCACACCTCCTAATGTGTGATCCGAGCTTTCATTGCATCAAAAATCATTAAAAAAAATTCAATTATGGTCTAAAATTTTTTTTTTAAATTTGGCTTTGGGAAGCTAAATTACAAAAATACCCCTAAAGGCGTTTTAACAATTTTACATTTTTTGAAGTATAAAAAATTTTTAGTGCTTTAGAAATCTCATATTTCAATTTAATCCACATTGATTCCATTTTAGTTGTGAATTTTGAGGATTGATTCAGGTTCTATCTATTTTGATAAGTTTTATGCAATTTTAACTTTGTTTGATTAATTTTGATTTTGTTGACTAAGTTTGATCAATTTTGACTATATTTAACTTTGGGTATTTGGGTCAAATTGGTCCAAATTTTGATTTTAAAAACTAATAAAAAATTAAAAGAATATTTGATCTAAATCGAGTTAAATTTTGAGTGCTTTATAAATGGCCGGAATTTTGTCCAAACAAAATTAAGTGTTTACATTGGTGATATATATATATGTAATTTGAAAGATATATTGTTACTAATTGCTTTTTTTAAATCTTTGGTAAGTATGTACTATGTTCTCATCTTCTGGATTGTGCATATTAGATGTTTGTATTTATTGGTCTTATGCTTAAACAGTGTGTTTATACTTTTAGTAAACATATATTTGTAGCTTTTGTGATTGTGTCTTTAATTTCTTGTTTTAAGAGTTGTGTTTTTGTTATTTGATGGATTTATTTTTCAAATTTTTTGTCTCACTTATCGAAGGTTTAGTGAATTTATTAACAATATAGAGTGCATTTACTTAATATTTTTTTGAAACTTGTTATGTTGTTCAGTTTTATTTGTTAATGGGATCGTCGTCGAGTGTTAATTAATTTTGTAACTTGCATGTGGTCTGTATATAACTAGAAAGAGTATGAGAGTTTACATGCCTTTTCATTGATTTTTTATATGTTAGATATTTCATGTTTGTTAATGTACTGCTTTAGAGCTTCATGACTTTATATGGTTTTTACTTTAACAGGACGGATGATATTAGTAGGCTTTTTGTTCATTAAATTTCAAGATGCATATATGTTTCATATTGGGTTTTTTTTTTTTTTTTTTTTTTACATATGAACTATATACAATTGAGAGATCCTATATTATTTATATATGTAAATATTATTTATTATTTAATTTAATCATTTTTATAATCTATTAGTAAATTTATTGTCATAAAATATTTCCCTGATTGATACTGGGATCATTGGATTCCAACAAAGCTGAGTTGGAGCATGTATGCACTGGAAGTGATTAAATTTTTAGAATGTTTTCAATTTAACTTTTGTGGGTAAAGAAAGGTTAACCCGACAATCTTAATTCTTATAATCACATTAGCCTATCACATTTTCTTAATGTTGACATTTTCAATACTTGTCCAAAATCCTTAAAACTTGAAGTTTCTTTAGAAATTTGCTGAAGATGCAAATGTCACCTCCATTTATCAGGAAACCGTTGGAAAACATCACTTCCTGAACCAGTCATGCCATCAACGTGGTTTTAAGCTTATATTTTCCTTAGTAAGCACGTCAATCTTGATGAAATATGTTTCTTGATATTATTAACCATTCCATTTAGATCCTGTAATAAAAAAGCCACAACTCTTGATAAAAAAAAAAAAATGCAAAACTCTATCAACATTAATCAAATCATTGTCAACGGCAACCAAGTGCGGGCAATTCTACTAGTGGGTTTTACCCTAGAGTAGAAACTGATAATTGATTTTTATTTATGTTTGGTTTGATAATTTAGTTATTTGTTTCAAACAAGAAATTATTTTGTATAAGAAATTGATAAAATATATCAAATTTATCATTGTACTTTTTTTTATAAGAAAGAGGAAAAATGATCGAGTTTAAATTTAAATCTTTATAAATATTTGATCTAACCAAAGTCTGCATTAGTCGAGGAATGAATACATCAAATTAAATATCTTGAAAACATAAAACTAAGATAAAGGAAACACTTCTCCGGTGTAAGAATGGAAGTTGAAGACCATTATCTATTCTTGGAAGGTTAATTGAAGATGCCAACATGTTTCTAAGCTTTTTACACCCTTGAATCTAACGGCATAGATAGTCACTATGGTCTCATTTAGTATTGTGTTTGGGTTCCAAAATGTAGCTTTTGAATGCAAGAGCAAATGTTAAACACACTATAATTTGTGTTAAAAATACTTTTTGATCACTAAAAGTGAGCCAACTACAAAAATTAGTTGAAAAGTGTAATTACGATTTGAATTTTATGAATTGGAGATAAAATTATCAACCACCCATTCAATTATTTATTTTTAAAAAAAATAATCTATTTTTCATTTCCAACATCCTGTATTTTTTTAGACATTTTACTTTTTTACAACAATGCTAAACACTAAAAATTCTTAAATCCTAATTTTTCACAACAATTTTTTATAACACTTTTCAAATATGTTTTTCAAATCAAACTTATTTCAGCCATAATAACAATGCTAAACTAGGCCTATGTCTATTTTTCAGAACTTGGTTTCTCTATCAATGATTAAACCTTCTTGTCAAATATAACGCATGGTTTCTTTTTCCACTTTACTATAGAAATTTTATAAAAAAATTAAAATTAAAATATAAGTTTATACTTATTTGACCATTTTAATTTGATTGATCCAACTTTGATTTTAAAAATATATGTTTAAAATTATTTGTCTATATTTTCCCAATTTATATTGTCATATGTGAATTTTTAAAAAAATATAAATATAATTATAATTATTTTCGATATAAACAAGACAAAAAAAATTGGATGGGTAACTAGAATTGCATAATAAAAAATATGGTACTGTTAAAATGGCCAAAAACTGGTATATATAAATTCTGAATCTAGTATAGTAATAAATTTGATCATTTTCTAAAAAAATTAAACGTTGAAAAAAGGTGAACATATTTCAAAGAGCAAGAAAGAAGACCATTTTTTAAAATGAAAAACATATTTTTTTAGTTTATTTTTTGAAGAAAATTTTTCTTAATCATTGTTTCCTAAGTACATAAGTTGGAAAAAAAAAAAAAAAGCACTTAGGTAAGATTGTGTAATTAAGATATCAAATTTATTTTTTTAATCAAATTGTTTAATTATTTAGGGTTAATTGCTTTTATCTACTTTTACTTTTCGCAAGCCAATGGAGTTCTGTTGAATTAAGGGTAAGACTCAAGGATTTTGGTGAAATTTATTCTAAAATAATTATTTACAATATATTGTTGTAATTATTTCATATTTAAAATTTAAGTATATTTATTTTAACTCACTTATAGAACAACAAATTCTTATATATTTATTAATTACATATAGTTATATTTAGGGTTATGTTACAAATAAACCTTCAATTATAGTGAAATTGTAATATATTTAATGTGATATCTGAATTTAAAAAATTTTTAATATAATACTTGAATTATTAATTTGTTGAGTAATATGGTATTTGAAAATTTATTTATTTATCACGTGTTATTATTTGGAGCTAATCTTATTAGAAATAAGTATTATATTAGTTAATAAATTTATAATTCAAGTACTACATTAAAAATTTTTAAAATTCAATTATGACATTAAATATTTCACTATAATTTAAAGGTCATTCATAACATTAACTTTATATTTAATATCAAATATCATAAAAGTTACAACATATAAGCATAACAATTAACAAATAATAAGAAATACGAAAATATACAAATTCTTTTTTATTCATATAATTGATAAAAATATATCAAACTTCTACATTTAATATCTTTTTTTTAATTTAAAAGATGGACAATATTTAAATACAAAAATATTAATAATGTATAAATTTAAAATTATAACAATTTATATTTATATAAATATTTGGTCAATTTTAATTTTATTATTTATGTCATATTTTTATCTTAAATTTATTAAACTAATTAATGATTATGTAAAAAAAATTAATTATTACATTCGAAGTTAAAGAAAGTGTCTATAAGTTATAAAACTTTAAAATGAATTGAAAATATTCCAAATTCATATAAACTTGAGATAGACCGAATCCAAAACAATCTAAAACAAAAAGTGTTCGAATCCTATTTGAAATTGTACGACCTCAAAAAATGTTTAAATGATCAAACCCAAAAATGTCTGAACACTGAATGATTCAAATCCAAAATAAAATAGAATCCAACCCAAAGACAACTCAATCTGAAATAGAATCCAATAGAAGAACCTCTATTTGTAATCCATGGTGTGAAAAGGAAATGACTAAATATTCATCTTTACTTTGAAAAATGACAAAATTGTCCTTAAATTAATTTCAAATATATAGTATTGCATGCTTGATATATTAATATATTTTGAACTTAAAATGAAAATATAAAGGAAAAATAATTATTCATTTTTTAGTTTAAAATAGTTTAAAATTTTAAACAAAATTTTTAATTTTTGGGGTAATTTTTACAATTAAATTTCACAATTATTTACCTTTTATACCTCTACTGCTTAATTACTAATTTATTTTCTAACATCATACTATTTTTTAAATATTTTTACTATTTACTATATCTTTTTAATTATAATAGCATACATTCTAAAACCACACGTATTCGTAAAGGTGTCACATGGGTTGAGTGGCCCATGATACGATATGATTCAACGTGGTCGCTATTAAATAATCGGGTTAGAGCAGGTACAACACATATATGTGTACCATACTAGGCTAGAAGTCTTAAGCTCATGGCTTGGCACAACATAGTTTGTTAAGGGTTAGTACTAGTTTATAGACACTCATCTATGTCCGAGGTCGATTGGGGCCATTTGTTATTATTTTTGTCATATTATATAGTCTGGTATATTATTATATATTATTATATCGTGGTATGATTATATTATTATATTATTTTTTTTTATTTTTTTTCTTTTTTTTCAAAGCTGCGATTAAACATGAAAATAGAAATCTAGAGTTCAATCCACATAGTCAACGATTTTAATTCATAATCAAAGGGGTTTCAGATTCAATCCAGACATATTGCTAAAATTTAGCCTAAAATCTTAGTCGGACAGAATCTAATCCATGATTCAAGCCTGGGATTGATTCTGTCTGTTTCCTAAAATTTGTTCTAAGGTTGCCTATAAATTAAACCAATATTACATAAAACAAACACAGTGGATTTTGGGGAGAAACGGTTGATTTTTGGGAAAATTGGTGTTTTGAAAAATTTTTGGCAATAAAGAATTTTTGAAATTTTGGCTTTTATTTGGGTTTGATTTGAAGTTTCTGTGTTTTGATTTAGGTTTCTGGAGGTTGGATTAGGATTTTGGAAGTTTCTAAAGAAATCTGGGTAAATCTAGAAAATTTAAGATTTTTTTGAAAAAATTTGAGTTTAGGATGAATTTTTTAACTAGGTTTGAATTTTTCGATGAGATTTCAACCACTTTTCCAGAAACTGTTGGGTTTTTTAGTTTTTGGTTGAATTTTTTGAAACTTTTTCAAAAATTGATGGGTTTTTTAGTTTTTGGTTAAAGTTTCTTGTGGGTGTTCTTAAGTTTTTAGAAAGAAGGCAAAGAAAACTAAATCTAGAGAGAGGAAACAGAGAGCATTTGGGGCCAAAACATTGAGGAGTGGCCTTTATAGTGACCCAAAATGACATTGTTTTAGAGAACCCAGTTATGTGGGTAACCTGATAAGGATCGACATGTTGACCTTGTGCCAACCCAACCCCATCGCAGGTTTTCCCTTGTTCATTTTAATTTTATTTTTATTTTTAATTATTTATTTTGTTATCTTAATTTTTATTTTATTTCAATTTTCTTATTTTGTTGTTTTTATTTAAAAAAATCTTTTCTTTTTGTAAAAATAAAAGAAGCAAAGAATATAAAAAAATATTTTCAAATAAGTTTAAAAAACGAAGAAATAGAAAAATAAAAATAATAAAAAATCTTTTTCAAATAAAAATCCTTACAAAATAAATTCATGAATTTACCAAACTATTGGACAAGTTTTATAGATTTAATTTTTAAAATGGAATCCACCAAACTATTGGGAAATTCCAAAAATCATTTTTTTTTCAAAAAATAATAAAAATAATTTTTATCTTCCAAACTATTAGAAGATTACTTCCCAAATCAAGTCTTACGAAATTATTGGGAGACTTAATAAATTTTTTCAAAAAGAATAAATTTCTATAAATCTTTTTACTATAAAATCTCACCAAAACTATTGGGAGATCTATTTCAAAGTAAATCCTACCAAACTATTGGGAGACTTTACTGATTTTTCTTAAAAAAAAAATAAATTAATAAATTTGATGATAGATTCTCTTTAGAGTGGGACACTAATCTTTATGAATACTCTTGAAGTGAGAAACTTATCTTAAATTGCTACCAAACTATTGGGATAATTTTAAGACTAATTTTCAATATTAAATAATTTGGTAAATTACAAATATGACCAAGGCTTAGATAATCTGAAATCAAACTGGTACCATCCTTTAGATGGATGTTGTAAGGGTGCTATAACTTTTTGCACATGTAATTGCACTCTCGAACATAAACTTTGGTTTTATAGATCAGAATCTACTATTTAAAGACACCCAAGTCAATCTTGGGACTCATCTTTAAAATATGATAGATTCAATCAAATGGCCAATCACACCTAAACAAAAAAGATTAGTGATGATTCCTCTTATTCTTGTCTAGCAATAGGTCCATAGATCTATACATTATGATAATTTAGCGATTCCACTAAGGAAATCAAAAGTCAGGTCAGTAAATGATTTATTATTATCCAAGCCTTGCCTAATAAATTTGAAATTATTTTCTTTCTTTCCTATTTCTTTCTTTTCATTGTTTATATTCTGTTTAGTTATTCATCTATTTATATCTGTCATTCCTTTGGATGTGCAAAACATAAACTTTTCACCCAAGCTCTACCTTTAAGAGGGATGAAGTACCTATGCCCTCGTGAGATTTCATGTTCCACATGCGCTTGCAAAACACTCCCACTCAAATTGAGCCATTTTCGCTTATAACCTATGATGGGTGAGGATCGGGGTGCTTTACTAGTCTATGATGGATTATGATGTAAGAAACAATTTGGGAACCTTTTAGCAGTAATCCAAACCGTATATAGTTAACTTTCAGAGCTTAACTATAGATAGAGCTGTGTCATTCCACCCTTTATAGTTAATCCAAAATTTAGGGTCATGTTGTTATTTTACTTGCTTTATAGTGTTTATTCTTTTTTTATTGAGGTGATTAACCGATTTTTTGTCATTTTTTTTATTTTTTTTCTTCTTGTGCATATTCATAAATATACATGCAGATTGTATATTATGCTTACTAACCTTTTTTTTTATTATGTATGGATGCATTCATGCATCATTGCATTCATTTTCATCATAATCTAATGGTTCTATGAATATCATTCTAAATTTGCATCATAATTATAGGAAATCAAGGTTCAAGGATAGCTTAACACTAGTATTACACTCAAGCCAGAGGCAGAAAGATGGAGCAAGACAATGCAAACCGATTTGAACAGTTAGAAAAGGCCCAAAAAGTAATTGAAGGGAAGCTAAGCAAAATCTTCGAAGCTTTAGAAAAGATAAAAGAAGGAAAACAATCGAAGAAGACATCTTACATGAAAATACTGAGCCATTGTATCATCAAGGTTTTGTCCTACATCAGGCCCAAACCATTCCTAACTTTCAGCAACAACAAACCATGTTTTCAAATTACAATCAAGGGAATGTTTAGAACTATACCAATCTTATCTTCGCTAAAAGATAGATGAGCTCATCCAAATTTCAAAATGAATGAGACTAAAGAAAAAGTAAAGTTATAGATGGCTGTGTCCTTAGAAGACTCTAAGATCGATCAAACTATGAACATGATTGAGGAAATATTGTGGGTTATAGAAGGCATTGATTTCTCTGGATCCATAGATGTTGCCAACCTTTGTTTGGTTCCAAATGTTGTGATTCCTTTGAAATTTGGGGTTACCAGAATTTAAAAAGTATGACGGTACCAAGTGTCTCATTACATATATCATAATATATTGTCATAAGATGACGACACATGCTAGCAATGAAAAGTTACTTATGCATATTTTTCAAGATAGCTTGATTGGGTTTACTGCAAGATGGTATGTCTAGTTAAATAGGACTCGCATTAAGTCATGGAAAGATTTGACTCTATCCTTCATCAACCAATACCATCACATTATGAGGAATGGAGAAAAAAACATATGAATCTTTTAAAGAGTATGCCCAAAGGTGGTAGGATGTCGTTGCTCAAGCACAACTTCTCTTAACAGAGAAAGAAATGACAGTACTATTTGTAAGCACTCTAAAGTCTCTATACTATGAGAAGATTATAGGAAATATGACTAAGAATTTTATCGACATAGTGATTTTATGAGAGATCATAAAAAATACAATCAAAAGTGGCAAACTTGAAAAAAAAGAATCATGTGCTACTAAAAAGATGTTTAAAAAGAAGAAAAAGTGTGACTTAAATTATGAGTTTCAAAAGGTAGCAATTCAAAAACTACCCTTTGTCGATCTATCCCACATATCAACCTATTGTGAGTCATGATACTGCTGCAGTTTACCAATCAAGTCCATGACTTTTTTATCCATCCACATTTAGGCTTTTCATTCATCCAACTACCCTAACAAGTGGTGTGCGGAATCACAAAATCAAGAAAAGCCTACATTTGACCTTATTCCTATGAGTTACACAGATTTGTACCAAAAGCTTTACAAGAACCATTTGATTTCTCCTATTCTTGCAAAACAACCTAAACCTCCCATTGCTAAGTGGTATGACCCCACTACTCATTGTGACTACCATTTTAAGGTGGCAAGCTATTCCATCAAAAATTGTATCCCTTTGAAACACATGGTGTAGAGTCTGATTAAGGAAAGGCTAATAAATTTTGATACTGATGGAAACACGGCATGCAATGTTAGTGGTAACTCGTCACCCAATCATCTAAGGGTATAATTTTAAAGAGGTTGATTAGAACTACTTATTACCTTGGACTTCTTGAGAATGTGGATCTTTTTTTATGTACTTAGATTTCATCTTATTTTTCATCATTTTAATAAAGTGACAGATTTGATGCATTTTCATGGCATTCTTTTTTTGTACGAAACACCATTATTTATTTTTACCTTCTCATACCCTTTCCCATATCCATTCCGAATAATGAATGTTCAGATAGTCATGACAATAATTCAAGATTTGATATTGAAACCATCATTCGATGATCTTATTAATAGATGAAAATTGTTGATTAATTGGAACTGCTGAATAAAAGGACAAATTTGAAAAACAATTTCCAAAATGATGCATCACATGATCTTGGTAATTGTTCACAAGTTTGCTCTTAGTTAGTGAATGTTCTTCATTGAGAGTATTTGTGTTCAAAATGAGAAATGACCATCTTTCTTCTTCTTTTAAAAAATAAAAAATAATAAAATTATCCTTTGCGTCCCCATTTGAGTCTGTTGAAAATTTCTTTCAAAGAACCTTAACTAAGGATCACCCCCACACTAGGGGCAATAATTGAGAAGTTTGTTTAGCCTTAGCAATTTCATGGGCAAGGCCCTTTTATGCTCAAGTTTTTAAAAAAATGATGGACTAAAAAAAAGAAAAACAAAGGAAAACAAAGAAAATAAAGAAAATTTATTGGGGCAAAACACCAATGCATCCCATATGAAGAAATGATCCTTGGTCGATTACTTTTCAAATACAATTTGGGCCTGTTTTATCCCTTTCTTTGGCACATTTTACCCTAGCTTACATTATATCCCTTAAAAGTCCATTTTGATCAAATATGAATACTTGATTTGAAAAATCATGAGTTGAATTAAGGTAGATTTGTTATTAGATTGAGACTTTGATCAAAGTGTCATTTATGAATAAAGGAGAAAGAGAAATGAAAAGAAAAAATGAGAAAAAAATGTGCAAAAAAAAGAGAAAAAAGAAAAACTTAAACTGAAAAATCGAAAGGGCAGTTTATGTAAAGATGAAAATTTGAAAAAATAACTTCATGTAAAGATCCTAAGAATGAGGATAATGATTGGCTTAAAGATTGAAGATATGTGTTTTTGAAGGATGATTCTTAATTTGAGTTCAAAATTGTCTGAACAATTGTTATTTTGAATGTTAATATCCTATTTGAATAAATCATAGAATTTTGCCTTGTTCACCCTTAAGTTGTTTTTGACCTCACCTTTTGTTCTTTCAATAATAGAGACCCATTTTTCTTATCCTTCACCAAATGAAAATTCTCTGAGCGAATCAAGGAAACGTTTCATATCTTTCACTAATTTGAATGATGGCAAATAAATGAATGATATTTTTCATAAAGAGTTTTTCATTCTTTTGAAAGAGACCCAAGATGAGATAAATGAAAGCAACATGAGAAAATGATTTAAAGCCTAAAATTGAAATTAGTTTGGATCAATTTGAAATTAGGCTATATGGGCTCAAAAACCTAAAGTCTAATATTGAATTTAAAGCCCAAAATTAGGAAATTCAATATTTGATTTTAAGGCCCAAATTTTTTTATATATATATATATATTAGATTCAATAACTTTTATTAATTCATAAAATAAAAAAAACAAATAAAAATAAAAATTTAAAATTTAAAATTACAAAAAATAAAAAATAAAAATCAAAGACAAAAAACTAAAATGACAAGGTTAGCTAATAAAAGTTGGTTTTTCTAGCTTTTTGTTTTTCCCTTGCATTTTGCCCCAATTCACCTTCAACCCAAATTTATCAAATTCTCATCACTTTTCCAATCTCCCAAAATCAGCATGAACGCTATCTCAAAAATCAACATTACATAGTCCAAAATGCAGCAATGTCATTACTGCATTGAACAACAGTCTAAAGTTAGCTTTGGAGTTCAACAAAGAGAGGACGTAAACAATTGGAGACCATTCAACCATCCGTGAAAAAAGAAAAACAGTCAACACCTAAAAAAAAAAATCTTGGCCATTTCACCTGGTTTTTCAAAAAAAAGACCACTATTCACCACCCAACTTACCAAAAAAATAATAAAAACACCTCTATAATCAACCATCACCTATCCCCAATTTTCGCACAAAACACCCAAGACCACCCCACTCAAACCACCATTGCTAAGCCTATTACCGTCACCAATGCCCCAAGCCAGCCAAGTCATCTTCATCACAACCTTACTACTACGACACAACCCTACACGCACCTAGCGCCCAGCCCCTCTAGGAACCTAAAGACACCAATAACCAAACAACCTTATTTTAAATTACTAAAACCAATAAGAACACTGCCAAAAAAAAAACTTAAACTACCATACACTTAATAGCTCCCAATCTTTTTGTTGAACCAACCAAGAAAAATCACTAGATTCGAAACCACTCCCTAGCCCCTATAGATCTCCTTCAATCAAAGCCATCCCAACCAATCAGAATTGTCGATACCCTGAACAAAAAAAAAATCAAGCACATCCCCTAAAGGGGAACGCAATGCCAAAATACAAAACAAAATCACAATCCACACCAAGTGAAGAACCTAACCAAGTAAATAATAATAATAATAATAATAATAATAATAATAATGAGGAGATTTTAGTTCAATGGAGGTTTTGGGTATGGGGCATTTTAGTTTCTTAGTGTTTTAAAAAGGGCTAGTCTTAGTTTGCAAGAAAGGATGGAAAAGTTCGGCTTGAGGTTGATACAAATAAAAGAAGACCGACACCAATGATTTGGGCTAACTCACAATGGCATTTTTTAGGACAATTTGAACCATTGAGAATAAGGAAGGAATGAAGTAGAACAATATAGTTTGGTTTGGGATAGATTGGATGGTGGAGGAGAAATTTTTTTAACTTTTGGCTCAGATCTAGAGTTTTTGGGGTTATTTTAGGGAAAACATATGAGGATTTATGATGAGAGCGAATAGAAGAAGTCGTAGCTCAAATTTGAAGAGGAAAAGGCAACCATCCAACGATGACAGAGTTGTGGCTCTCTAGCTAGAAACTGTGATTTGGTTTGTTGAAGAAGATAGAGGATTTTTTAAGAAAATGAAGATAGAATGAGTTAAAAAAATCTTAAGACTTTATAATGTAGCAAAAAAAAAAGAAAAAAAAAACCAAGTGAATTAGGTGGACTGATACTCGACTCGCACCTAACATAAGCTTGATTCGCTACTTGTTTGGCCCAACCTGTGAGCTCCTTCAAACCTAGTCCAATTCGCTTATAGTATAAATCCTTTCCCACTTTAGCCAAGCCCACCTTTAGACAAAACCCAAAGCATATGGTTCTGGCCCAATAGCTTGATTTATTGGGCTTAGTTGATTATGAGTTTTAGGCTTCAATAAAAAACTTTGTTGTGTATAATTTCTTGGTCTTGATCATTTTATAATATGTCTATTATATTTATTTCTCTTTTACATGCATGACCATGGAAAAATAGTAATTATGAAATGGAATTATGGGTGTCTTGTATTATGATATAATAATAATAATAATAATAATAATAATAATAATTATTATTATTATTATTATTAAAAAGGATAGTTTTGGTTTAAAAATATTTTTATTGCAAAAAGGTTTTAGAAGCTAAAATGTTTTAAAAAAAAAGATTTTGGAAACCTTGTTTAGATGTTTGAGGGAATTCAAAATTGTATTTTATAAATTTAATTCCACCTAGATGTTAGAGAATTAAAAATAAAAAATTAATTAAAAATAAAAATAGAAATAGAAAATTTTCCTTCACAAACCAAAAAATTATAAATAAAATTTCTTGCCTTTTCTAACTTTTGTTTTAAAAAGGAAATGATAAAAAATAAGTAAATAGGGAAAATATGCACAAAATTGATTAAATTGATTGTTCTAATTTTTAGCCTTCATTCGTATAATTTATTTGCTTCACGTTGTATTAGTATAAAATTGTTAAGGAAAAATGTTAATTATGAAAATCAAACTTGCTTCGAAAGTTCGCCTAGATGTTGGAAATAATTGAGAAAGTTTGAGTTATCGATCCTTTCTATTTTTGTCATAAGAAAAAAAATTCCAAAAACCTAAAACCTCAAAACCTTAAAATTGTAAATCTTAAAACCTCGAAACCCCAAATCTTAACCCTTAAAACCCCGAAAACCTAAAATCCCAAAATCTTAAAACTATAAACCTTAAAATCATAAACCTTAAAACCTTGAAACCCTAAAACTCAAAACCCTAAATCTTTAAACCCTAAAACCTCAAAATCCCAAAACCAAAATCTTAAAACCTCAAACCTTAAAATCTTGAAACCCTAAAATGATATCCTAAATCCTTAAAATCCACAAAAACCTTAAATTTAACCCAAACCCTAAATTCGACTCGTAACCCCAAATCATCACCCAAAAATCATTTATATCTTAAAACCACAACCTAAACCCATACGCAAAACTATACCAAAATTCTAAGGATATGTATGAGAATCTCACATGAAATAATTTGTTCTCAAATATTGCCTAGAATATAGGATATTTAGGAAAGATTATTTCATAAGTTTTTTTTTTTTGTATGAATCTTAAACCTAAAATAATACTAAATTAAACAAAAGAATAAAAATATCACTAAAAATGAGATCTTAAATATAAATAGTCACATATAAACCTTACCTAGATGTTAGGAAATCAGGTGGTCTTCTTATATTTAAAGACCCGATGTCACATTACATTTCATCACCATGCATAACATTTATTGGCATACATGCATATATTTATTATTGTTTGCACTCTTTTCACATGTTTATGCCTGTAATTATTGTTTGTTTGTTGATAATACCATCATTTGCTTTTTCACATAAAATGTTTTAAAAATATATATGTAATTTAAAAATGTGGAATAATAAAACAAAATAAAAATAGCATTCCAAGGAAAATAATGCTTGGTACTCTACCTAGATGTTATAGAGTCACCAACAATTATCTTTTGCAAAGAATGTTATTTTCATTTTCAAAGAATATCATGATGAATCTTAGGCAAAAAGAGTTATTTTAAAGTTTTACCTAGATGTTAAAGAATTTTAAGATAATTCTTTAATTTAAAGATTTTTACAATATTTTCTAAACAAAAACTTTTAATAAAATTGATTTTTTTCTTCAAAAAGTGAAGGGAATTATTATTAAATTTCAAATCGAAACTATTTTATCTAACACCAAAAATAACACATGATTAATGGGTACCAATTTTCTTAAGTGTTGTAGGGGTGTTAATCATTTTTTTTATGTAACCAACTCCTAAACCCAATTCTGTTTTTATAGACTGAAAATTGTATTTTTTATAAACTTTAAACTTGTTTTTATTCTTTTATTAAAAAGATAAACCTTTTAGGTGTTTAATTGCACCTAACAAAAAAATTGGTGGCGACTCCTTTTATTTTCCTAGATTTTAAAATCTTTTTCTTTAGCAGTTTCAAAAATTAACTCAATCCAATGGCTATTATATGGCCAAGATTAACTCAATCCAATGGCTATTATAGAATCCAAGATTACAAAGAAATTACATGATATAGACATCAAAGAGTTCAAATTGTGTAGGAAACTATCCTAACCTTGGGAGTCTCTATATCCTTCTAGAAGGTTTGGCCTACTAGACCTGTTAGGGCCTAGTGCAGCCACTCTTGGGCTTGTTTGCCTGCATCTAGGCCTAGTCTGTCTGGGAGCATTTGCCTTGGTCTAGGGAATTACTGTGGATGACCTGTGTGAATGTTATACACCCTAGGCCTAAGCCTTATTACTTGAATTTGTTGATGGTGCCTAGGCCTTGAGTGCACTCATGCAAGCCATGACACCAGCACATGGCACGTGGGCTAGCACAACAAGATACACAAGCCCAAATGTGCCATGTCATATTGGCCTATAATTGTTATAAATGGGCTTTTTGTATTTATATTATTTTTTATATTCTAATGAAATTATATTTATCTATTAGTAATTTATAAAATAAAATTATATTAAATAAATTTACTTATTAAATATTTAAATTATTGATGCACAAATTATATCTAACAACTTTGTGAACCATTCGATACATGGATTATTTTTGTTTATTTTAATTTATGTGTATAAAAACAAATTAACATTCTTTTCAAAGTTATATGATCAAAATCTTCAAACTTATAATATATATATATATATGTATAAGATTTTAGTTGTAAACTAAAATGAGAAACTAGTCATCTAAAAAGGCATAAGAAAAAACATGAGATTGCATCTACCGCTACTAATGATCCACACAAACTATACTTAATTAGCATTTTAATGGGATTTTAGGAGCAATTCATTTTTCACAAGATAATTGGCACTATCAATTAGTTAAATTTATAGTACGATCTAAGCAACCATTTGTTTTTATAGATGATAAACATTTTAATGATTTAATTAGTAATAATGTTCTAACCAAATATAAAACAATTTCAAAAAATTCTATTAGTTCAAATGCTTTTAAAATTTGTTTCTTATAAAAAAATTTAATAACTAATTTATTAAAAAATTTCCTTTAAAGTTTCACTTACTTCTCATATATGAATCAGTGGACAAAACCTTAATTATATGTGTATTAATGGGCATTAGATAAATGATGTGTGTGTGTATTTTAAAAAAAATATTAGAATTGTAATTTCAATATCTTTATTTAGTAAATTCTATTATCCATCTTCATAGATATAGACATTCTATCGAACCAAGTAAATTATATATCCTTTTTATTTCATTGTGTTTATTTATCTCCTACATAATATTTTTAATAATAATGAACATTTTTTTAAAAATAATTATAATTTAAAAAGTATTAATGGGTTGTGTTTGGCTCAACTCAGTACGAAAAATAGTGTTGTGTCTGGCATGGCACAACCCATGAAGATTACGAGCTGTGTTATACTAAGCCACACCCTTAACCTTCATAGGTCATGCCAACTAGGCATGTTAAAACACTACTAGAAAATAAGTATTACCAACAAAAATTTTTGTTGGTAATACTTCATTTTTCATCGGTACTAACATTACTGACGAAACTTTTAAGGCAACATTAGGCTCGTCACTAATATAATTTCATCGATATTATAAAATTTCGTTTATAATTTATTGACAGAATTTTCTTATCGATAAAAATATTTTTTCATTGGTATAATTTTTAATATATTTTTCAGAATTAATTATCAATTTTAAAAAATAATCAATAATAGTTAAAATTTCGTTGATAATACTTATTTTTAAATCATATTTAATTATATTTTATTTATAATTTTTGTTATTTCTTTCTAGCTTGTTAAATTTTATTTCTAAAGCAATAATATGAATATTAAAATATACATAAATAAAAAAATTAAATAAGCAAAACATTTATTTCAGTTATAAAAGAATATATAATATCTTACAAATTTGTTTATGAATTCTAATTAATTGAAAACACAAAAATACATATATGTAACAAATTTCATAAAAACATTTGATAATACAAGCAAGCCAAATAATCAAATACTTCCAATGCACAATAAAAATACCTACAAAATAGAATCAAATGAGTTAGAATATATACTAAATTGTCAAAATTATATGTAAACTAAATAGTGGATGTAAAATTTTATGCACGGGTATAGTTATATAGATAAAAGTATAATACATATGTATGAGTTCATGTGTTTACATATGTTATTGTATTCAATTCCAACTAATGCATTTTTTTGTCACTTAAATGCACGTGATTTACAAACAGTTGAATTGACAATTCAAGAGATGTCAGTCATGAATACTATTTGATTTCATCAACATGGTTTCGGTAAATATAATAGTGTTGGGATCTTATGCAAGAAAGAAGAAAGTCAACTAGCCTCGGGAACTCCCGGTGTTATATTATTTTCTAATACATTCATGATAAGAATCTTTCATGAATATGGCATGATACGCATGCTAAAGTAGATTGAGATTTCATTAAAATTAAGTGAAGAATTAAAGAGACACAAGTCTTCACAAGTTAAAGTTTATGAAGGAACCATACAGAGCAGACAATTGATGTTGTAACAGGAAAAATTAAAAGGAAAAGATAGTTAACAAAATTAAATACTTTGTTGCTTTTAGTTTATATATATAACAACAATAAACTTTATTACGAATTTTATTGTAATAATTAAAAGGCTTTCATGAAATAAACTCTTTAAAAACCATCCTTAAAAAATTGAATTACACACCTGAAGCACAATCTCATTTGCATTTAACCTTATAGACTTTTTAGACTTGTATTATCCCTACCACAATCCCCTTTTGATGTTAGACTTGTACCAGGACAGCACTGCCACAAAAGCTCTTAAAACATCTTAAATTGATAGTAAAATTGAAAGATCAAATCCTACATTGTACATTTATGCAAAGTTTACACCAAGAACTTGGCATTTAGCCATGAATGGTCATTCAATCATCAAAAGTGATAAACAGTATTCATAAGCATCAATCTCATCCACTATCTTAATGAACAAATGAAACAAATGAAACAATGAACAAACCTTATCAAATTTGATGAATCTTGCTTTGATAAGAGAAATATGGAAATATGCAACCTAGCAATAGCAATTAGTTTAGAGAACAAAACTATTTTTGAAAGGAATCCAAACATGGCCTAAAAAAATGTCATGCTTAATTTCTTTACTAAGCAAGTAATACCTCCCTTAAAATGATGAATTCTAGCAGCAAGTGGAAGTGCAATCTCGTCTTCACAAAAAGTAAAGGTTTGGATCAAAATTATGTATTTTTCATTATCAGTCTTCTCTCAAAATAAAAATTTAGCTCTATGTTTACCTTTGCCATATACATCACATTATAATTTGAGATGACCTCAACATATGCTAGGAAGCAATACTACAGGAAGCTGATCAAACTTTACATAGCCAGACAATACTGACTACAAATTCAAGCAAATCTTGTTCAATAATAATTTCTTTGATTTCAATCATCAAGTTTTTCACATTTAAAAAAAAAAAAAAAGACTCAAGATAACCAAAAAGAATGAACAAACACTAGGAAATAAGCATCTGAATGCTATGCTAAAATTAAAGTTTAAATGTTACTCTACAAAATCAGAGAAAAAGAAAAAGGCACATTGCAAAAGATAATTAAGGTAGATTTTTTCTTGAGGATATTTAAATGATCAAATAACGAATGAGAAATAGAGCTATAAACCTATTAGGCCAACAACAAAGCAGTCAAAGAAAGGAAAACTGAATCTCCCATGCTTCCTATGTTTGCACAAGTAAACAGTGGTTTCCCAAAACAAATTGTCAACTTTGCTAACCAATCATAAGATGAATATATAACCACAGTAGGCAGATGCAAAACTTACCTCCGAGGCAAGGGCTTGTATCGACAATTGAATATGTTATACAGGGAAATGACATATCTGATTATATTCCCAAGTTCAATAGAGAAGGAAACAAGGAAAAGCCAAAGACATGTGCGTTCTAATGTGAGCCTGTGTGAAATTATTGCTTTCAACTCTAAAAGATCGCTGAAAACAGGCTATTGTGGCAATCTCTTTCATTCACAACCAACAAATATTGGCCACTACATTATTTCTATACTAATGATGACACAAACGCCATAATTCCCCTTGTAAGAACAACAACAAATTATTTTGCACCATTTTGACTTTTGGTTCTTTAGAAGCTGAATATGAATTTAAGTTCACTTGTTTACCTTATAAAAATTTCGCCATCAATCTTTGTCAAGAATCAAATTAACAACTACCACTTCCAAATTTTGATATTTTTAAGGGGAACGGATATCATGGAACTAATTGGAACCATAGTAGATTAATTAATATTAATTCAACTTTACAACGATAAACATTTAATCGACCTTAAAAATTGATCTTGTTACCTTTCGGACTGTACCAGCGATTCGATCAAAATAAGGAGACCCATGCCAAAACGGAGGCAAAGAGAGGAGGCGAAGGAATGAAGGCGGCCCGAGGTGTTTCCCCAAAAAAGAAACCCATGTCGGGGCACGATGTTTTTGCCCACAGGGAGACCCATGCCAGAACAAAGGCAAAGAGAGGAGGCGACGGAGGGTGAAACAATGCGGTTTCTGATCCTTGGGGTCGGCCCCGCCGAATTCCTACTCGACCCGATCGATCCCTAGAGTCCTTTTTTTTTTTTTTTAAATCGAATTTCGAGTATCGGATAAATTCGAATTTTAAGCAAATTAAATCTATATTTATATAAAAATTAATTTTTTAATTATTTATTTAATTTTTTTATTTATATATATTTATATAATTATATATTTAAATATTTATATTTAAAAAATAATATTTTATTAATTTCAGATCAGATCGGATACAATTTATATAATATCGAATCGAATCGAGATTGGATATAAAAAAAATAAAAATAAAATTTTTGATCGGGTCAAGTTCAAATTTAATGGATAAAAAATCAGATCGAATTTGAGAAACGCAAAAATCTGTCTCAACTCGACCTATTGCCCTTGACCATGAAAAATGAAAAAAATAAAAAATAACTTTGAAACCTAGTGACTAGCTTAGTTTGGATAAGGTTTTTTTTTTTTTAAATTCAATTAGGATAAAATTTAAATATTAAATATATATATTAAGCTTAAATCAAATTTTAGATTAAGATATAAAAATTTAAAAATTAAAAACGAATTGAATTATATATTTTTATTAATTTTTATATAATTTTTTAAATTTTTATAAAATAAAAATAATTATTTTATATATAAATTTATTTAAATATATTTAAAATTTTATTAAAATAATATATAAAATTTAAAATTAAAATCAATAAATCAAATTAAACAAAATCGATAAAATTTAATTCAAATAAGATCGATTTCAAGAAAATATCAATTCGAATTCAAATTAAATTTTTAAAATTAATTATACTATTCATTATTTGAAAAAATCGAATCATCCGATTTGAGCTGTTGTCACTTTTACTTAGCAATATGTTTATTAAATCTTGTTGCCTTAATAATTGGATGAACGGTGGAGGAGGTGAAAGGCCATTGGAGGTGAGGAATTAAGGACGGAGAACGGCAAGGACAAGGGTAGGCGAGAGCGTGGAGAGCGGTCGGGACGAAGGCGGAGACCAAGATGAAGGAGACAAACGAGGGGAGAGCTTGGTTAGAGAAAGGGTTTGTGTATAAGAGGGAGGATTACTGATGAAAATTTAGTAAATAAATTAATATATTTTTCACTAGCTTTATTTTATTTTATTTTTTTACAAAATTCTATACCAATAAAATAATCTATTGGTAATCCATTAATGAAATATTTATTTACAGATTACTAACGAATAATTTTATCAATAATTCTTGTGCTAATTTTTCTTAATTAAATTTGACAATATAAAAATGATATAATGATATGGCACAATACGTCATGTATATAAAACACGAAAATGATGTGATTTAAAGTTTTAAAATAATTATATATAAATTTAACAAAATTAAAAAAATATATTCCATATTTTCATGTCAACAGAAATTATTACACGTAATTTTCTTATAAAATACGATACAAATGCATAAATTTTAATATTTTACATGACATAAATGCATGAATTACTAAATCTACTCCCAATTCTTGTCAAATATATACCCACGAAATATTGACGAAAATAATTCTTTCGATAAATTATATTAATATTCAATCGATATTTCATCGATGATTTTTGAGTTCTTTTATAATTATAATTTGGTGATAATTCATTGATAAACCATTAGTGATTGCTGATAAAATAATCCAACAAATAAAATTCCATTTATGATATTTTAATTTTCAATAATAAAAAATAATACCAAGCTGACATAATCTATTAACATTTGAATTCATATTTAAATGAGTTATACTGACTCAACATGATCCATTTGACACCTTTAAATTTATTAATAACAGTTTTTAAAACTAATTTTCCCATGACAACACTTTTCAAACACAAATTTATCTCATGTATCTAGCTTATTTCAACCAGGATGATACTCCCAAATAGACCTTTCTGGTGTATGATTAGACCAAGCTCGCCTACAATTTCTCTTCCCGGCCTAATGAATGGCGTCTAGCCACGTCGCCGACTAACAATCACACTTGCGCAGCAAAGGCTACTTTGCCTCGACTGACGAGACGGTTTCAAAATCTATTTGAATTTATTCAAGTCCACAACATCAGTTTTCTCTTGGAACCTTGTTTTCGATGAAAAGCCATGTTTCTTACCACTTAGGCATACCTAGAACATGCAACTTCGGAGTAAATGTCATCAAAGAAATTAAAAGAAAAAAAAAAAAACGATTTCCATTGTAAGGCTGGAAAGAGGGCCAATACATCTAATATTAGCATTACAGTCGGCTTCTGATATCAATATCCAATAAAGTTATTGCTCAGATGAAAGTAAAAGATAATTCAGTTATTGCTCAGATAAAGAAAATAAAGCAAAGAAAACTATGAAGGGGTTTGCAATCACAGAAGTTGTGTTCCAATGACTGAAAACCAGTAGTATAACGACCCATTTTACGACATTGTTAGTTACGGGGAAAGGAAATGAAATCCACAGATTTTTCCGTGAGCCAAGACTTGAAAAGCTCTTCAAGCTGTTTCAAGATATCGACGAACATTGATTTGCCAAATTGGGTGTCATGTAAATAAATCAGCAGTAACTGTTTGGATGTATATGTAAAATCAATGGCAACCAAGAAGCTCAGTTCATTAAGTCAAATATATACTATCTAAGACTGCAAATCCGGCTGCAACCCCACCTTCATTTGATGATGATATCTTGGTCCGCATCAAGTAACCACATTGGTCATTCATGATAACCTTCTCCTTGTTCCTGCAAGTGCAAATTGATGACTATCCAGTGCATCCCAAAATGAGAAATGTGAGAGTAAAAGGGTAAAGCTTTACTGTGTCAACTATTTTAACATGTTCTTTCCCCTTCTTTCCCATTGGCCACTGGGGGTTGATAAGTGAAGAGAGAATCTAATAGCATTATATGGAAATGACAGAAGCTTCAATAAAAGATGAAGCAAAAACAGTAAGTTGTACCTTAAGTAAGCACTGTATACCCCAAGCTCTGATATGGCATGATCTTTATGACAAATGCCACTACGCATAAAAAATGTGGGCGAAACAGTGGGGAAAATCCTCTGCATAAGTATATAAGCAGCATCTTGTTCAGACCCTTCCTTCTGCAATCGTAGAAGGGTTTCCTTCACATCATCACCATAGATATTGTTCCCTGAATTGGAATTGAAGACTCAATTTTCAACTGAAAGAATATAATGAAGAACAATAATTATATTCTAAAGTCTTAAGATATGGAACCTCCTCCTTCTCTTTGGGGCTTCATGACAAATAACTCAGGTTTTTCTATTGCTTTTCTGGTGATGTCCAAATCATCCAAACTCCATAATCCAGCAAAGCATTTTCGCAGTTTGGCAATATCCTCTTTGTTCTCGAGGAACCTGCTTGCAAGGAGAAAGGAAAATTCAACCAAGACATATAACTTCATGTAATGGCAGTTGTTCAATCTTAATCTTATTTAAATATATAAAGGTCAAAACTTTTGACAAAAAAGACAATTGTATAACCAAACTTTTTGACACATGAACAATCTTATGTAAACACCACGAGTCATCTAATTAATGAATTTTATTTGATTTTATACGTCTTTAATTTACAAATAAATATAACAAGGTATGATTATTGAACAAGGTGTATTGACATGGACTTTTACGTGAATACTCTACCTATTTGACACCTAGAAAAATTCATAAAACTTTGCATTTCACCAAATTCAAATAGATGATCAAATATTTATATGAAAAATGCCTAAAATTATGCAAGTTACCACATTCAAAATATAAGAGACGATTAAGTCCATTTAAATTATTTGAATATGAACTTAAAACTACAAAAGGATATAAAATTCTAATTATATTTCCCCTATTAATGATTTGAAATTTTGGATATAATCTACCATGCAAAATAGTCTTTTTCATTTAACTTGAAATTATTAATTCATTTTATCTATTTAAAATTCGGTAGATTGAAATATTATGAAAATTTTGTTTCAATATGCACGATGGTAATAATTATAGATGTGATACTATGGTTAAAAGAGTACCTAAAAACTTCAAATTTAGTCATTAAGTTTAATTAATAATTGAAGTTTGGCCAAAAATTAAAAAGTGTGTGTGTGTGTGTGTATATATTTGAATAAATTTTAAAAATTTATAATTTAACAATGTTTAATGAGGTTTTATGGATTTTGGATAGTAATATAGTGTTCTCAATTGTTTTTTTATGCTTTAATACCATCGTCTAGTGTTACATTTGAAAATTATTTTTCTTTAACCTTTGCAAGATCACAAGTTTGCATGGAATGTTGAGTTTAAAACATCCAATAAACACAAAATTTTAAAAACCATACAATTGCTCAAAATCAAGGTATTGTTGAACTTTTGCAAATATATATTTACATATGTGTGTACATATTAGGTGAGTAAGTTATCATACATTATTTTAACATATAATTTCAGAGTTTTTTTAAATAAACATAATATATTTTTATTAATTGATATAATCATATAGGAATAGATGAAAATTTTTATTTATTTTTATCATATATTTTGTTATCTTATAATTTTAATACTATTTACTATATATGTGTTTTTAAAATGTTTGTTTTTTTAAGATATGTCATTTAAATATTTGAATTTTAAGTATGTTATAAATTTTTAAAATTTAAAATAAGTAATGCATAAAATACTAATTTTGGTGTGTTTACAAATACTTAAATAGATAAAACTATTTTATACATTGCACAAGTCACAATTTAGTTAATTATATTTATATTTTTAAATATCAAAATTCTTACCTTCTATAAGTTAGTCACCATTAATTTGATAATTAATTACAAAAATCAAATTTTAAACAGAAAGCTTATCAATTGTGAACTTATTATATATCTCTTCTAATCAATATTTATGATTATAGAAACCTATTAATTTACTAGAACAACTTACCCATAGAATATCGTGAATTATAGCTATAAACATTCTAAAAAAAACATAACCTTGTTTTAAATTATTTTATAAAAGAATATGTTGTAATTGCTTTGCATAAATTATGACTAATTTATTAACAATTAACCTTTAAATTTTTAATTCCCAGCGTAAAACATCAACACTTATGGTAAGCTTCCCTAGAATTCATATTGTACCCAAAAAAATGTCTATTATAAATAGGGTATCTTAATATGCTAGACGACCAGGAAGACTACTCTACAAATGCATTAAATATGGATCAACACAAATGTTATGCTCCATCCACCAAATCCAATTCTTTTTTTCTTCAATAATTTATATGTCAAACTAAGAGTACTTGGGTTAGTTCTAATTTGTATTTAAATGAACCAAAATCTAACATTCTTACTAATTTTACTTTTTTCTGCAGCTTTTATCTCTATTTGTTTGGTAATACTTATTGCAATAGTCTCAAGTATTTAATGAGATTTAACTATTTAAAAGTACTATAGTTGCATATTTTATTTTCTTTAAACTTAATTTATCTCATCAAGTCCAATGTAAAAGGTTTGTCGTAACTTATTCTAGGTTCTTTTGCTTGAATGAATAAACGATATTTATTTGTTATATCACCCATTCTAGGATCTTTTGCTTGAATGAATTTTTTAACGTGCGGGACTTAGGGAATCTTCTATTGAAACAAGATTTGAGGTTCGGATTTAGGCCACTAAAAGCCTTTAATGGTGATAGAGCAATTATTTCTAATGGCATACAATAATTAATGTGATTTTATGACATGGCTTGCTTTGTTTGAGGTATATAATCTCTTTCTTCTATTAGTTCATTGTTTCTTTCTTCTATATTAAGATAGAGAAATTATGTTGATGGTAATTGAAATGTTTACTACAGTAGCCAATTCTTTTACATTTTCATTTCACGATTTTTCTTTTTCTTTTTTTGCTATTTTTCTTATGCATTTATTTACTAAATCAAAAACCAATATTTGTTTGATTTAATTTAAATCATGTTTATTCTTTTTTTTTTTGCTATTATTCTCATTCATTTATCCTTAATATATTTAACATAAAAATAATACATGCCTCAAACCGGACACAAACTAGCGTTTGCTAAAAATTTAGACTAATATACTTGCATTACCAAGAAAACAACATGCTGTAATACTTCAATATCCTAGTTCTATAATATTGGGATTGCCATTTTTGAGGTTGAATAAAGTAGTAAATGCTTTGAAGGTTTTAGATATCATTTAATAGGAAAAAAAGTTCCCTGGACAATTATAAGGCATCTTCTAGCCACAGGAATAAATCTTTCAGGAGGATATTTCTAAAGTCTAAATCAGTAAGTGATAAATCCATAGATAACTTGGACAGACTATGCTAACATATTATTCGGATAGAAATATAGAATCAATTACTTCTCTTTTTTTTCTTAATTTAATAGAAATGGTGAATTAATTACCTCTCAAGTACATTAGGTTTTGCAAGTTCTTGTTGAATCTTCTTAGTTCCTGCTAAATGATATGCTATTGATGGACACTTGATAGCTGACGACTGCTCCATTAGCAATCTAGCTCTCCACTCCTTAAAATTAAAAATTTAACAGACACATGAGAAGTACAAACAGTAAAACTCAGTCTAATGTTGCCGTAATTGGAAAGGATGACTACTCCATAGTAAAAATAAAATTCAAAGCAACTCTGAAAAGCAACTCTGAAAATGAAAAGATGAATAAAGTAAAAATGAATTAGCAGTCAAAATAATATTTTTAACAATTAGCAAGAAAAAAAAAAGTGAAATTGCTTACTGATTCTGAAGGATAATCAGTTGGCGCATAGCCTGCTCTAAAATAGACAACTGCAACTGCTTGGCCATCTCTACAGGTGCAAAGAATTCAGACATTAAAACTAGAAGTTTGGCATGGTAATTCTAAAATCTAGATCAGAAAAATCACTCTATGCAGTATGAAGATACGTACACAAGAAGTGTGCCATCAGGTAGAAGTTTGCCTTCTCTATCAATTTCAGCCAATGTTTTCCTAATAGTTCTCACATTATGTGTGTTACCAAGCTAAGGAATGCAATGCCAAGTAAGCTCTGGATTGAAGGTTTCTAACTTAAAAATACATCTAAATATATTTATGATACTAAGAACAGATTTTACCATATTTCTTCAACCAATAGATATAAAAGGTTATAAGGATATCTTTCCTTCAACACTGTACAAAGCCAATGTTGATCATACATATTGCGTTCTTCAGTCTGAACAACAACCATAGCTACAGCCCTGTCCCAAAAAAAAAAAAAAAAAAAAAAAGAAAAGCACCAAAATCACTTCAATGATTGTAGTAATACAAGAACCATCACAGAGTATTCTTTCAAAGTTAACCTGGGGTTATCATACTCAGTCCAAGCTTTAGCCAATGCCTCAGCAAACTGACCAACTGCAGTGTTTCCAGGGATCCTTTTAGAATCTAATCCAAGGTCTTCTCCATAGTCATTAAGTAGAGTCCTGCAAAATGACTAGCTACAGTTGAGAAACTTCTTGATAATTCTGTTTGCTGAACAATGCATCAGCAATTCAGAATACCTACCAAGCTTTTTGCAGCAGTATACCAACAAAATGTTTCTACTACTCCTTTTTGCTATATTTCAAATATTAGGGGCATTAAGAGGGTACAAAATTGCATAAAAATAATAAATTTCGTACTTAAAATGGTTATGCTTTTTCAATTTGGGTTAGCAATAAATATAGGCTCATGAAACTTTCTTTGGTAATTAATCACTACCAGAGTAAAATTCCTAACAAAGAACCTTGATTATACGTGTAAGATATCCTATCTCTGCACTTCAAAGTTTTTTCTTCACATGTTAAAAGAACACTTCAGTCTCCTTATTGCTATAAATTAAAGTCAAAGTTAAAAGTGACAAGAACAAACACACACATTTGAACAATTTTTTCAATAAGCTTCATTCAACATGCAAATTCCAGCATGGCAATATTCAAATTCAAACAAATAAGAATAATTTTTATGTTAGAGATACTAAGTTAACCTGTGAAGGTCAGTCACAAGACAACCAAGACCAGGAAATGAAGATGAAATTGTGTTCAACTCTATTTGGAGAAGTAATTTAGTTTTCTCGTCAAGCATGTAATCTGATCGATGTAAACCCAAGCGTATTTCCTGTTTCAGAAATTGCATATGGTTAGATTCTTTCATGTAATAAAAAACAAGGTATTGTTTTTTCACGTTTAGAGCAAATATTTTGGCAAATACGCTGAAACAATTGAACAGGTACTAATAATTGACCTAATAATACTTGTTTCATCTAATATAAAACATATGATCACCTAATCTCCAACAATATTTTGCACACTAATTTCAAACACCAGAGAAGACTCAGAAATTATCAAGTAGTTTCTTTTTCTTCTTCTTTTTTGTTTTTTATGATGAATAAAACCTAATTAACTGGTACCAAAAAAAATGGACAATAAAAACTAGTTGAAAATGTGACAGAGCATGAAGAACAAAGGTTGGAGCACAGAGATTCTAGAAGTACATCTCAACATTAAAATACTCCACTTCTTTAATCAAAATAAATTCTCCCCATATCATTAAAGACCAAATATCCATAATCATTACCCACTTACCTCTTTCTTGTTCATTTCTATCATCTTGGAATGAATATCTAAAAGTCTGGAGGTAAAAGCATCCACTTTTTTTGTCCTGCAATTTTAAGCATCGACAATATCAATTTACAGCAAACAGTATTCTCACATGAAAAATAGGATTATGTTCAATATGTCCAAGCCAAATGGTTCATATGACATATTACTTAATTGCAGTTATAAGAAGAAAGTACATACATAACTACATAATTATTGGTGGAAAGAGTGCAAGTATGGAGTACCTAGATAGTGAGTCTTGCAGAAACTTTCCATCTAAACTTACACAATCGATTAGTTCGTTGAATATTGGAGCTAGTTCACATGCTTGTTTCCAATGAGATTCTGGAAATGACATGGGTAATAAAGCAAACGGAGCGTGCATCATGCCTACCCCAGGTACTTGCCCAGATCTCTGCAATCAGACACACCCAAATCAAATTCAACCATAAAAATTAAGATAATTCACAACTTTACATTGAGTACCATTTCCTAACTTGATTTCGAAATTCAAATTATGAGGCCAATCAGAACTAAAAATTAACATCAAAAGATATTGACAAAATTGCTAACGGAATTCAATGAATATAATCCTAACAGAGTACATGGAGATGAAGTTAGCACAAAGATGATTCCACTACAACCATGTTTGCTATATTTAACAGTTTATGAACCAAAAAGTTCACCAAAACCACAAAAAAATAATAATAATAAAGCAATTTAAGTTCAAATTTTGGCTTCTCTTTCCTCCAAATAACAAGCGCCAAAAGAGGCTTACATAATAAGTAAATTGCTTCAATCATATTCTTCCCATAGTTTTTCCTTAGTTTACAATAAAAATGATAAACATAAATGGATATCATGCCTCAGCGGCTATATAGAGAATTGAAAAAAAAAAAAAAACAAAAAAGAAGAAAAAACAGAGAATGAAACTTTGCTGATCAACCTGAACATTTCTGTCACCAACAACAAGGCCATGAAGAGAACTCCAAACAAGAGCATCGAATGCCATCTTTTGAATCAACCCTTCATCAATACTTTGAAAATCAACAATCGATTTTTGGGTTGCACCAATTCCCTTTTCAATTTCCATCTCCCCTGCTATTCTTCTAGAGTTCAAAGCTTCAATTTTTAGAATAAAACCAGCGAAAAGTGAATCCTTTTTTGTGGGAAAGACAGGCTTTAGGCGGCGGGTACTGAAAAATGAGATTGATTTTGGTTTTGCTGTAAAAGCAGTTATAGAAAGTGAGTCAACGGAAAGAGATGTGGATAAATGGACAACACCCATTTGGACTGTTTACCGGCTGTCATTCAAAGGTGGCTTACAAGAATAGATGTTGGGAAAATATGCTTGAGTGGAATAGAATAGAATAGAATAGAAACGTCTTCAGCTTTAGATCTTGATCCAGTGGTTAATAAGATTTTAAAATACACGAAAGGTAAAAGTTTGATCCCATCAGTTTCTTCTCTTATTGAATAAAAATAAAATAAGAATAAAAAATAAAAGTGACTTCTAAACATCATCGGGAGATCTCAAATAAATTAACAATGATGGTTTATTAAAATGATCAAATTATGTTAGAATTAGTTGATCAAAATTTAAATTTTTATCAATTTACTTTAGTTCATTCAAATTGAGTTTTAGAATTAATTTGATTTAATAATTTTATTTTAATCATTAATTTTGTTAAATTTAACTATTAAAAATAATGATATGATTATTAACTTCATAATGTAAGTATTGATTTTGTTAATGCAACATTGATTTTGTTGATATGATACTTTAGATTAATAAAATCAACTATCAAATTATAAAATTAATTTTTGTATTTACATGAAATTTAAAATTTTAATTTTAATTCTTTTAATATAATCCATAAAAATTTTATCTTTGTATAAGTTGAATTTGATAATATTGATCCAATTATTAATAAAAATTATATTTTTTAAAATTTAAAAAATCATATTTTAATTTTTAAAAAATTTAATTTTCTTAGAGTTTTCAATTTTTTAAAAAATATTAAATTTGATATATTTTTTAAATATTTTAAGTTTTTTCAAAATCATTTTTTATTATTTTTAAATCAAATTTAATTTTTAAAAAATAAATATTTCAAATTTTTTAAAAAATTTCAAGATTATCTAAAAATATTAAATTATTTTTTCAATATTTTAAATTTCTTTTAAATTTCAATTTTTTTAAGCTTTTGTATTTTTTTTCGAAATTTAACATTTTTATTTAATAAAAATATTTAATTTTATTGTATTAATTTTCTAAATGTTTTATAAAATTTTCTATATTTTTGAATTTTTATGTTTTCTAGAAATTTTTTATTTTTTTAATTTTTCAAAATCCATATATTTGTATCATATTTGTTTTGCATTAATGTATGTAAAGTCTGAAAATTATTATATCAAATTCACATTGATATATTCAATACAAATTATATTTTTTAGATTTTATCAAACTCATATATAATTCTTATTTTTTTATTTTTTTATCGTGTTTAAAATTACTAAATTTTCAAAAGTTTTATTCAATTTCCACAAATGCTAACATGTTAATCAAGAAATGACACAAAAGTCTTCTTTTTTAATATTTTGACAGTTGATACAAAAAGGCTAAAATAAGAGGTTAAAGTGCAAAAAGTTAACATATAAATTTTTGGTTAAATTATGTAATCAATCCTTGCATTCAGATGAAATTTGAGATTTAATCTCTATTGCATAATTCATAAAAATATAATCCTCATAATAAATTGATTTGATAATCTAATCCAATCATTAACCTTGTTAAAATTTTTTCGTTAAATTTGTTGACGTATCCATTGACTTATTGATGTGTCATTTGATTTTATTGACACGACATTTGACTTTGTTTTTTAGTGAAGCTTTTTTTTGACATGAAATTATTAAAATGCCATGTGACTTGTCAACAAATCCATATTATATTTTTCAACAAATTTAATTTTCAAAATTTATTAATTAAAAAAGGTAATTACTTAAACCTAAAAAAAAAAAAAACAAAATCTTTAAGAAAAAATCTCTAACCTACATGTCTAAAAAAAAACAAACAAAACCTAGATTTCGGCAATCTATCGATTTAGATTTAGATGCCAAAATATCACTAAACTTAGAAGCTCCCCTTAATCTTCTTTATAAATCTATCGATTTAGATTTCTCCAAAATTCTATCTTTTTTCACAAAAAAAAAGAAACCAAACCCCAAAAACCTAGATGCACCACGGTCACCACCTCTAATGGTTACTAAATCTGAGCCTTCTCCTAACCCTTTAATATGTTTTCACTATTGGGGTTTGAAAAATATCTCCTAAAACCCTTCAACCCAAAACTTCAAAATAAAATAAAAAAACATCAAAAAACGTATGCTTGATCCATTAATATAACTCCAAACTCTTCGCATGTTTTAAGTATCCATCTACTAGCTCTAATTGGTCTAAACAATTAAAACTAGGCCTAACTTATAGGTATAAAAGGTATGACATTGGTTGCTTTTCTTTCCCAATTGAAAACCAATTAAGCATTAGACATTAGTTAGTTTGACTTTTCGCAATTTCAAGGTTTGTTTTATGAAACCCAAATAAAATGAAAAAGATATTAACCAAACAGTGATTTATCCCAAAAATATATGCTTAAAAAGTTAATTAAATTAATCTTGCAGCAATTCGATAGTAAAAATGGAGATCTTAAAAGATTTTTCATGACTTTTATAATCAAGATAGACCATAAATCGGTGGTCATGGAGTGGATGGTAAGACATCATGTACCAATTCTCAAAAATATGTTTTAGTGATAAATAGCATGTGGAGATGTGTTTTTGCGATTAATAATAGGTTACTATTTTTTGGTTCTTTAACAACACTAGATTAAGATTTTTTTTCGTTCTTTTTAGGTAACCTTTTTGTAAAATCTATTAAAATTTTTAATTATTTTTAAAAGAAAATTCCATGTTGGATTAAAAATTTTAAAATCAATATTTTTGAAAAAAAAATTGATTAAAAGAAAAAAAAACTTATATGGATTTAATAGAAATGGTTATATGGCATTTCAATTAATCCACATCATCATTAGTTTTATTTCTAACCAATGAAAATTCTACATCATCAAAGTCAATTGCCATATTAGCAAGTTAATAATCACATCAGTATTTTTAATAAAAGATTTTTAAGAGTTAATGATTTGATTAAGATTATTAAATCAAGTTAGTATGAGGACTACATTTGAATGAATTAGACTATAGGAACAAAATCTCAAATTTTGATTAAGTACAGGGACTGGTGGCATAATTTGCACTAAAATTTTCAAATTTTTAAAAATTTAAAGGAAAGAGAAAAAAAATGCATTATCATCTAACTTAAACATGACCTTTACATACCATAATCATTAAGCACCACTTATCATAATGTATAAGTTTGAGAACCTACACATTGACACAAAAAATCATAAGACTGCCACTAATATTTTTTTTATTTAGGTGTCATTGGCCACCTATGTGAATCTATCTCTTTTAAGGTTGTCCTAAACCTAAACTAAGGATTCTTAAAAAGAATAAGTTCTAGTTTACATTAATAAAACAAATATTCATGAGTCGATTAAGTGCAGAAAGGTATTAGCACCCCCATTACGCCTAAAATTGGTACCAAATTAATTATGTGTTATCTTACCTAAGCCTTATCAAAGATGATTTTTATCATGCAAATTAATCAAATCCAATCTTTTTTATTTATTTACACAACATGGTGATACGAAAAATCTATTAAAAGTATCATGCAATCATGCAATTATGCAATAAATATTATGCCAATAAAATTATCATACGATAATATAAAATATCATGTAATAAAATCATCATGCAATAAATCACACAAGTAATCATGTAATGATATAATTACTACACAAATATATTAATTACCATGCAAATATATTAATTATCCTACAATAATATTAATAATCATGCAATAATTACACAATAATATCATGTAGTCACACATAAATATATTAATAATCATGCAATCACAAATAAATATATATAATCATATAATCATGCAAATAAAAATAAGCATGCAGTTATAACATATTTAATCATACAATTGTAATAAATATCATGCAATTATATTATGTAAATATTAAATAATCTTGCAATTAAATATATATCATGCAAATAATAATTGACCATGCAAAAACATGCAATCAAGCAAATAATAATCAAGCAAATAAATAGGATTATCATGCAAATTAATTGTAAAATCTTACCAACTTTCTTTTTTCCTTTTTTTTTCCTTATCACATTAATTCAATCAATAATTAAAATAAAAAATTCAAAAAAAAGAATTCAAAACAAAAAATAAACAAAAGAAAAAAGAAAACCAACGAATTAGGAGGTTTGCAAGTATCATGGAGGGATGGTCAGACATTCCATTCAAAGATGTTAAGCCTTTAGACAAATATTGCAAAGCTTGATTGACGTAGCCATTATAGAGTTTTATGATGAATATAATAAGACTAGTGTGAATATGGTGGGTGATGAGCATCTTGGCAAGTCTCTTATTCCTAAACCTCTTACAATATGCTATGATAAAAAATTTAAACCTGCAGCTAAGAAGGTTATCTCCTTTCAAAAAGGTGCCAATGATTATTTATGTCCCATATCCATTCTCTTATTAGATTAATAAAGCAGTCCTATAGAAGTATGATTATAATGTTATGATTCGAGATGTGATCCCAAATGATCCAAGTATGGAGAATATTGCAAACATATCGGTTATAGGAGGAATGACTTAGAATGGTCAATGTTATGTTCTAATACATTAGAGAAGGCCAAAAAAGAAAAAGACAAGGTGGGAGAATAAGTCATAGGAGAAAGTCAAGGTTCTCAACCGATGTTAAGCTTGGAAATCCATATTAACCAGCCAGTATCAGAGAAAAAAGCCTATGAGATTTTAAAGATCATTAAACATAGTGAATACAGTGCGACGAACCAATTAAACAAACTGTCAGCTTACATTTCTTTACTATCATTAATATTAAATTCAGAGCTATACAGGAATGCTTTGCTAAAAGTTCTTAACAAAGCTTATGTGCAACATAATATTTCTGTTGAAAAAGTAGATCACCTAGTGAGAAATATTGTAGCTCCTAATTTTATTAATTTTAATGATGATGAAGGGTGAGGTATTGTTATAGCCTTACACATTACTGTCAAGTGTAAAACCCATACCATGGCCAAAGTATTGATTGATAATGGGTTATCTATTAATGTCATGCTTTTAATGACATTGTCAAAACTTCTAATAGACCCCTCTCACATGAAAAACAGTCATATGATTATAAGGGTTTTCGATGGAGCATAAAGAGAATTGATTGGTGATGTAAAATTCAGTTATATATTGGTTCATGTACCTTCAATGTCTTATTTCAGGTGATAGATATAACTCCTACATATAGTTGTCTACTTGGAAGACCTTGGATTTATACAACTAGGGCTATACCTTCATTTTTGCACCAGAAAATGAAATTTATTATTGAAGGGAAACAAGTTTGTCTAGATGGTGAAAAAATTTATTAGTGACAAAAACCTTGACCACTCCTTATGTCGAGGCTACGAAAGAGGTGATCGAATGCTCATTTAGAACTTTTGCAGTAGTATATTGGATAAGGGTTAAAAATATTGATTCTTCGATTATCAAAGACTACAGATATGATAATCAAACTATCGACAAAGGTTGGCAAGTCAGACGAGGCTTAAGAAAGGCTTTACAAAAGATCAAAAAGGTGCCAAACATAGATGAAAACAAAAAAAGATGAGGTTTAGGCTATAAGCCTACTACCCCTGATAGAAAGAATGGCATGCTTCAAAGGGTAAGATTCAGTTGATGAAAAAATGGTGTTCCTCTATTTGTATGAAACATTCCATTCAAGCGTACATGTTTACCTTGGATCATCAAAGGAACTAGTGACGGGATTGGAGGAAGCCTTTTCTCAAATTTAGATTAGAAAAGATGACGAAGTTATACAAGATGAAAAAATGTGCTTTTTTTCTTTTTAGGATAGGAAACCTAAGAATGATATACTATTTTCGCTATCCTTGAACCTTTTGAATCTAAAAATTCCAATTGCTTATGCCTAAGAGCATGCAAAGGTCAAATATATGGGCTTAATTTCATTATCCTAATAAAAGTATAAATGCGATGCATTTCACATATACCATATTCTTTATTTTTTTCATTGATTATTCATATTTTTCTTGCTTTCACCAAAATTCATTTATATCTCTTTAAAATTGTACTTGCTTTTAGGTCTTTAAATAATGAACATTATCTATGGCCAAGATAACAATGCCAGATTTGATTTTGAAAGTTCGAGTCACATTAGTGAGTTTGATAATAATGTTGATTCAGAAGACTATGATTTACCTCAAGATCTATTAAAATGAATGGAACAAGAAAAGAAAGTTATAGAATGACACCAAGAATCCACTGACTTGTTGAATTTGGAGAACGATGAGAATAAAGAAAAAGTTAGGATTGATACTTTATTATCATCAGTCAAGAAAAAAGCTAGTGGATTTGTTGCAAGAATACATTGATGTATTTGCATGGTCCTATCAAGATATGCCTATGCTTAGCTCAAATAGTGTTGAGCATAAATTGCCTTTAAAACCAAAGTACTAACCAATACAACAAAAGTTAAGACACATGAAGCCAGAGATGTTGTTAAAGATAAAAGAAGAAGTGAAGAAGCAATTTGATGCTGGGTTTTTGAAAGTAGTTAAGTACCTGAATGGGTAGCTAATATAGTCTAGTTCTTAAAAAAGATAAAAAAGTTAGGATGTGTGTAGACTACAGGGATTTGAATAAGACCAGTCAAGGATAATTTTTCATTGCCTTATATTGATACCCTTATGAATAACACTATTAGACACTCTACCTTTTCATTCGTAGATGGATTTTTTTCATTATAACTAGATCAAAATGACCTGAGAAGATATGGAAAAAACCATATTTGTGATAATATAGGGGATATTTTGCTATAAAGTCATGCCTTTTGGGTTAAAGAATGCTAGCGCCAAACATTAAAGGGTAATGGTCACTTTTTTTCATGATATGATATACAAGGAGATAGAGGTGTTTATTGATGATATGATAGCCAAGTCTCAAGAACAAGAAAATCATGTAGGTAATCTTAAAAACTTTTTGAAAGGTTAAGAAGATACCAGCTTAAACTGAACCTGACTAAATGCACATTCAATGTTAAATCTGGAAAATTACTTGGGTTTATAGTTAGCAAAAAAGTTATAGAAGTAGACCTTGAGAAGATTCAAGCCATTCAAGAGTTGTCAGCACCACGAATGCAAAAAAAGTGAGAACCTTTTTGGGGCGTTGAATTATATTTCTCACTTCATATCCTAACTTACCTTGAAATGTGATCCGATCTTTAAGTTACTTAGTAAAAATAATCTTGGTGAATGGGATGAAGAATGCCAAAATACCTTTGAAAATATTAAACAGTATTTGACAAGACCACTGGTATTGGTACCACCAATTATAGGAAGGCCACTGATTTTGTATCTAATAGTGCAAAAAAAATTGATGGGATGCATATTAAAGGTAAAAGGATGAAACTAACAAGAAAGAACATGCTATTTACTATTTAAGTAAACAATTCACTAAGTAGAAGCCAAGTACAGCCAAATAGAAAAAATATATTGTGCCCTAGCTTGGATTAGTCGTAGGCTCAGGTAATACATGTTCTATTATACAACTTAATTGATATCAAAGTTAGATCCCCTTAAGTACATTTTTAAGAAACCATCTCTATCAGACAGGATAACAAGATGGCAGATCATGTTTTTAGAATATGATATTGAATATGTGATGCAAAAATCCATAAAAAGATTGTAATAGCTAATTTTTTTGCTGATTGAACTACAAAAGATTGTTAGCCTATGATGTTTGAATTTCCAAATGAAGACTTAATGGCTATCTTGCAGGATAAAGATGAAAAGCTTATCAAGAAAGTGTGAAAGATGTTTTCTTATAGAGCATCCAATATAATGGGCATGGTATTAGGGTAGTGCTAATATCCTCATAAGGAAATTACTACCCCTGCACTGTAAGGTTGGGTTTTAATTAAACAAATAATGTTGCTGAATATAAAGCGTGTGCCATAACTCTGCAAATGGCTATCAAAAAAAAATTGAAGTGTTAGAAGTAAATGGAGATTCAGGCCTGGTAATTTATCAACTGAAGGGTGAACGGAAGACTAGAGACATGAAGTTGGTGTTATATCAAAAGCACATAATTGGTTTAATAAAACAATTTAAAGATATCCAATTCCAGCATGTTCCTTAAGAGGAAAATCAGATTGCTAATGCCTTAGCTACTTTGGCAATAATGTTTAAGCTAAATGACAATACTAAAATCTAGCCCATCATAGTACAAATGAAAGATTCATTGGTCTACTATTTGAATGTGAAAGAGGAGATGGATCGATGACCCTGGTATTATAACATTGTGCGGTATGTCAAATGCCAAAATTATCTTAAGCAAGCCTTAAAGAATGACAAAAAGATTATCCAAAGATTGACAATGGGATTTGTGCTCAATGGAGAAATCTTGTATAAGAAAATTTGAGACCAAATATTATAAAAGTGTGTAGATGCTATTGAAACATGAAAGATACTCAAATATATGCATAAGGAAATTTATGGAATACATGCCAATGGGCATATGATGACCAGATAGATTATGAGAGCAAGCTATTACTGGTCTACATTAGAAAATGATTGCATTAGTTATACTTAAAAGTATCATAAATGTCAAATTTACTCAAATAAAATTAATTCTCTTCCAATCCCTTTGCATGTTCTAGCACCACCATGGCCTTTCTCTATGTGGGGAATGGATATGATCATACCTATAACCCCAAAAGCTACAAACAGGCATTGTTTTATCATTGTCATAATTGATTACTTCACTAAATGGGTGGAAGCAACTTCATATGCTAGTGTTACGTAATCAATGGTACGTAGATTCATAAAAAAAGAAAAATAATATATCAGTATGGGCTTTCAAAAAGATTATCTCTGATAATGCTAGCAACTTGAACAGTAAAATGATGAAAAAGTTACATGCACAGTTTAATATAAAGTATCATCATTTAGCACTGTATTATCTAAAAATGAATGGTACAGTAGAAGCAACAAATAAGAACATTAAAAGAATATTGGGAAAGATGACAGATTCATATAAAGACTAGCATAAAAAGTTACCTTTTGCTTTGCTTGCTTATAGAACATCAATTCAAACCTCCATAGTCACCCCATTTTCACTAGTATATGGGATGAAGGCTATTTTACCAATCGAAGTGGAAATTCCTTCCTTGAAAGTCTTGAGGGACATAAAATTGGATGAAGTAGATTGGGTTCGAGACCATTTTGAACAATTAAACCTTATTAAAGAACAAAGACTCTCAGTGCTCAATCATGGACAGATGTACCAAAAAAATATCATGCAAACATACGACAAGAAGATGTGACCTCGATGCTTTCAAGAAGGTGATTTGGTTTTGAAAAAAATTTTGCTAATTCAACATGATAGTAAAGAAAAAATGGATGCCCAATTAGGAAAGTCCTTACGTGGTAAAGAAAGCATTCTCTGGCAAAGCTTTGATCTTTGCAAAAATAGATGGTGATGAATTATCAAATCTTGTGAATTTTGGCACTATTAAGAAATATTTGCCTAAAAAAAAATTAAAAACAAGATGATTTAGATTAAAAACTTGAAAAAGATGATTTGAACCAAAAGAGTGATCGTTTAAGTTGAAAACCTGAAAGACAGCTTAAATGAAAGTTGAGTTAAAAAAAAAGATATTTTAGATTGAAAACCCAAAAATGGCGGTCTGAACAAAAAAAATGATCATTTAAGTTGAAAATCCAAAAGGTTAGTTTAAATAAAAAATTAAAAAAATAAGAAAAAAAAGACGATTTAGATTGAAAACAAAAAAAAGGCAGCCTAAACTAAAAGAATGATCATTTAAGGTGAAAACCTGAAACGATGGCTTAAATGAAAATGGAGCTAAAAGGAAAACCTTCAAAGAACTAGAGTATGCCATATCATTGGATGAATTGATGCCAGAATTAAAAGAGATGACTTTTTAGGGTAAGATTTCGTTTGTTACATATATAGGGCAAGGATTAGTTGTATGATATCAAACATAGCAAAATCGTAAATGTAACAAGTTTTTGGGAAAAGATATGGTCTAAATAGATCAAGGTTGTCTAGATGTTCATTATTTAAAGAATTGACATTTGATTCTCAAAATATCTTTGAATTACCTATTCATTGTGCTTTAAAAGCTCATTTTTCTCTTCCTAAAATCAAAATAAATACCTCTATGATTAACTAAATCTCATATTCAACTTTGAGCATGAAATCATTGCATTTATCACTTGAAGTTAGAATAATGACTGCTAATGTTAATAATAGACTAACATGTCACTAAAAAAAAAGTGTGTAAGGATAATAGAAAATAATAATACAAGGTCAAATGTATGAAATGGAAAATTGATTGATTGCCCAAAAACAAAAAGAAAGAAGAAAGTAGAAAGATAAAGAAAGAATTTTGAAGATAATTTCTTGACAAATTAGAGTCATATGGGTCTATTAAGAGTCCAAGATTCTCAAAGTAAGAAGAAAAATCGACAACAAAATGACAAATAAAAAATTCAAAAGAACGAGAATATCAAAAGCAGTTGTTAAAATTTGAAAAGAATGAATCAATCTTAAGTTAACATGAATAAGAGCACATGATACAAATCATTGGTTGCATTTTCATTCATTATAATCATCACATACATTTTGTGATAAGATGTGTTAAGAGCTTTTTGTGAAGTGTTAAAAAGATATAGAATATGTTTCTTTTCAAAATAGGGATAATGGTTTAATTAAGAGAATTGGCCCTAAGGACAAAAGGTTAACCTTAACACGATTCTCAAAACCTTGGCTATCAATTTATGAAACATCATGTTCTTTATTTTTTGACTTGTGGAGTTATCCCGGTCATTCTTTATTTTATGACTTGTGGTGTTGTTTGGGTTATGTTCATTATTTTTTGACTTGTGGTGTTTTTCGATCATGTTTTTTATTTTCTAACTTGTGATGATTGTTTTTTATTTTATGACTTATGGTGTTGTCCCGATCATTTTTATTTTTTAACTCGTGGTGTTGTCTCGATCAATTTTATTTTCAACTTATGGTTTTATCCCGAACAAATTTTTATTTTTCGATTTATGGTCATTCTTTATTTTCTAACTTGTGATGTTACCAAAAAAAAAACAAAAAAAAAAGAAAGAAAAAAGAACAAAGTTTTTTTTGCTTGAAAGTTTCATTGAATAAAATTATCGTTTATGTCTTTGCATTATTTTTTATTCTAAAAAATATGCAAAGAGGGGCAGTTTTAGATACTAAATTTTATTCGAAATATTTTTCAACATAATTGACTCTGAGTACATTTGTGAATATGGACCTAGACCTTTTACAACCTATAAAAAGCCCACAAATTTGCTCGTTTAAGGACCCAAAGTCAATCCGGATCAAATTCAATCAAATAAAGTTAAAATTATATAAAAATTGGTTAAAATGGATAAAACCCAACTTAATTTTCAAAATTCAAAACCTAATTAAAATAAATGTGGTTTAAAATTAAATTTGAGATTTTTTAAAACACTAAAATTTTTATTATACCTCAGAAAAACCAAAATTACCAAAATATCTTTATAGGGGTATTTTCATAACTTGATCTTTCCGAGCTTAGATTTTCACAAAACTTTTCAAATCTCAATTTTATAACATTTCATGATTTTTGGTGCATTTTAATCATAGCAATACCTTAAAAATGTAAAATTACCAAAATACCTTATAGGGGTATTTTTATAATTTGACTTTCCCTAGCTCAAAATTTCACAAAACCTTTTAGATCTTAATTTCATAATATTTCATGATTTTTTACATATTTGAAATCATAGCAGTACCCCCGAGTACTGTGAAATTACCAAAATACTCCTATAAGGGTATTTTCATAATTTAGCTTTCCTAAGTTTGATTTTCATGAAACTTTTCAGATGTCAGTCTTATAATATCTCATGATTTTCAGTGTTTTGAAATCCAAACAATGAGTATGAGAACATTGATTTCTAAAAAAATGGCCTAAATACAAAAAAGTTTATACTAGGGGTAAAATGGTTTCTTCAAGTGTTTTGAAGGCATAAAAATCTCATTTTACAGCGAATAATGTGGACCATTAGATCTTTTAATAGTCTTGATTCAATGGCTAAAGATGATTCCTTGGAATCAATAGAAGGATAAGCTGTGACCCTTTGATGTAATCTCATCCAAGGGTCCATGTTTAGCAAGAATAAGATTTTTTTTTTCTTTGTTGATTATTGAAGGGAAGGCTAAAAGGTTTGGTAGAAAAGTGTAAAAACATGTAAAAAAGAGGAGAAAAGGCTAGAAAAAATAGAAGAGGCAAGCTGAAAGAAAGAAAGAAAGCAAAGTTAAAAAGAAAAAAGAAAAAAATAATATTTTTAAGAGGAAGCTTTGAAAAGGTGGGAGCTTTTCATAGAAAACAAAAGGAGAGAAACAAACCTTCAAAAAAAAAATTCAAAAAAGAAGAAGAAGAGGTAAGACAGCTTATGTCCATGGTCACAAGGATTTATGTTGTCATTTTATATCATTATGTGTTACATAATTTTCGCATCTGTCATTGTATCTTCTGCAAGATGTTCATAGTTGTTCCTTGCATGCTATAACTTTAATGTGTATGTTGATGAAGATAGGAAGGGTTTTATGTGTTCAATGTTTCTTTTCTTTTCAAAATGGTTGAAACTTTATTTTCTTTTGCTGAAACTACCAAACAGCTTTTGTTTCTTCTAGTTGCAGCAATAGTTTGGTTCATTCCACAAAGTTTTCCACCTTTGCTTTTTAATCTTTCATGAATAGCTTTTTAGTTAGTCTAAGTTGAAACAAATAAAACCTTAGAGAATAGCTTGAAACCATTAAATCATGCTGCTTTGTTCTCTATAAGCAGCCACAGTTTGGATGCCTTTCTACATAGCCATGGACAGCCACGATTTAGATGCCATTTGCATAGCCTCACCTATTTTAATGTGAAAAAAAGATCTTAACAGAAAATAATTTCCAAAGAAGGGAATGATAATTTGTTGGAGGAGAGAGAAAGGTTTAATAGTTTGAGTTTTTCTTCCAGTTCTTTGTTTCACAATGAAAGGGCCTTGTATAAGCCATAAAGCTTCAAACCTTTTGTTATTTTTTGGTTTCTTGCTTCTACATGGGATCTATTTTGGCTTGTCTTAGTTATTGATCATATAAAGGATGGGAGAACCAAAAAATAAGCCATATGTAGATCAAGCCTCCTAAATACTATAAGTTATTCTATTGTTATAGTTGTTTGCTTGGCTTCCTTGCATGCTTTTGTTTATTCAATTAGTGCATGAATCATTCGTAGATATAGAAAAACATCGCATGTACGGCCCCACCATTGTTTGCTTATCATTCTTGGTGTAGAAAAAGTGTCATATACACTGTCTAATTTTTCTATGGTGTGATGATTACTATATTGTTCTAAAAAATATAATAATAGTAATAATAATATTGTTAAGGTGGTTAATGGAATAATAATAGAATTAGGGTATGAGAATATTTAAGCATCCTTTTTCATAATTATTTTAGTATTATAATCATGCTTATTTTTAAATGATGTTAGGTTTTGGATGTCTAATCCCTTTATGCATGTATTAACCTTTAAATTGATATGCTTATGTACTTTGAATATATTTTATGTATATTAATTGTTATTTGCACTCCGAAGTTTTTTTTCCTAATCATAATAATAATTTTATGTTAAAAAAATATAATCGATTATAAAATTTTAATTATTTTTAGAATAATTATAAAAACGAGCTTGCTCTGAAAGTCTGCCTAGATGTTGGAGACTTTTAGATAGGTTCATAAATTCTTCAAGTTTTAATCCAAATTTAACTAAAACCCTAAACTCGTTCTTTTAATTTATAAGAATTTGCATGAAAACCTTTTATGAAGTAATCTGTTCCCAAATGCCACCTAGATGTTGGGGTATTTAGAACATTTTATTTCATTAAGAATTTTCATACATTTTCATGGCTAAAAAAATAATATAATAATAAATTTTTTAATAAAATCTTGATTACAAGTATAAAATAATAAAAAATAATATGATGGGATTTAAAATATAAAGATTCGCACCAAACTTTGCCTATATGTCGAAGAGTCCAAGTGGTATCTTTATTTTTGAAAACCTGATTTTTAAATTAATACTTGATCATCAATTTGCATATGTTTCGTTTTTTAATTAATATCTCCATTTATAATCTGTGCATATATCTATGTTTACTCTAGTTGTGAATGTTTAATATTAATTATACTATTTTTTTTGTACACCAAAAGTTTTATTAAAATTTTAGTTTTGAATAAATTGTACTCTAATTTATGGGCGTTGTGGGGGTATTAATCATTTCCTACACGTAAGCGACTTCCGAACTCGATCTTATTTTCGCATATCAAAATTATCTTTTAAATAAAAGCTTTAAATCCAGTTTATTAAAAAGATAAAATTTTAGGTGGCCAATCACACCCTAAAAAATATTGGTGGCCACTCCCCATATTTTTCACGATTTTCAAATATTTTACATCTAACAATTGAGTCCCTGGACCAATATGTTAGGACAAATCCAAAGCATGGATCAAAAAACAAATGACCAACAAAGCATGAAATATGGTTTGTCCAAACACAAATTCCTCATGGTCAAACCTTGTTGATTTATTTTCAAAGCATTTTTTTTTATCCCATTTCATCCAAACAAGCATGAATCAATTGAAAATCATTGTAACCATTTCATTAAACACAAAATGAACTAATATGACTTGAAAACCTCATGAACAATAGTATCAACCAAACAATAATAAATTATTCATTGGAAGTTTAATCTAACTACATGGCAACTTGAAACTTATAACTAAAACATCATTCACCAACCACGAATTAAACAAGAAATGATCCTCAATCCAAACACAAAGGTCGAACCTCCCACGATTTACCTTAAACATTATTTCATTCTATTTCATTTAAGTAAGCATCCTTTACTCAAACATTCATCATATAAAGCATTTGGATCACAAAGAAACATTTATCAAACATGAAGAAAACTAAAAAAATTAAAGAATATATGTGAAACTCAAACATAAACCAAACATCAACATATTTCATTAACCGAAACATAAGTTATACAAAAATTAAGCCACCTACTTATTTACTCATGACAAATAAGTTTGAATAATAAAAAAATTCTCAAAGTGGCTAAGAGGAGCTTTGGCCAACAAGAACGACACTATGGTTAAACCTCCAACTTGGTTTTCTTAAAGGTGAATTTTGTTGCTTTTATTTGTATTTCAATATTCAAACCAATTATTGATTAGTTGAATGAAGAATGATTAAATCTTGTGCAAGAAAAATAAACTAAAAACATTTTAGAAAATCAAGCAAGAAATGAATGAATTATAATAAAAAAAGGCAATGAAAAATGAGATGGAGATGCTAAAAATGCTAAGGATGAATGTTGAGATGGATACCTTTCAGCAAAAACACCAAAAGTTTTCTTTCTTTTTTTTTTCTCAATTTTTTCTCTTCTCTTTCTTTTATGTTTTTTCATGTTATGTTCTCTGGTTTCATACAACAAAAATGTCCCACTTGAATGAAGAAGAAGCTAAAAAAAAAAAATCTTGTAAGATTAAATATAGGTCGTAGGATCAAATCTCATCCAAGAATTAAAATTCCTCCTTTATTTTTAATCCAATGAGCAATCTTTAGCTATTGGATCAAGATTCAATATGAGAAATAATGGTCCACATTGTTCATTACAAAGGTTGGATTTTTACAACCGCTAAACCAAATGAAATGACCATTTTGCCTTTAATGCTAGATTTTTAGTATTTAGGCCACTTTCTTCTAAATCAATGTTTCCATGCTCATTTTTGGGATTTTAAAGGATAAAAAATCATGAAGTATTATGGAATTGAGATGTGAAAATTTTTGTGAAAATTCAACCTTGAAAGGTCAAATTATAAAAATACCCTTAAGGGTTATTTTGGTAATTTCACACCTTTCGAGGTATTGTAGTGATTTTAAATGCATTTGCAAAAAAGATCTCGAGAAGGTCAAATTATGAAATTAATCCTAAGTGACATTTTGATAATTTTACACCTCCTGAGGTATAATCAAAGTTTTCAAAATTTTAAAAATCATCAAATAATATCAAACCATGATATGGTGTGTTTCGTGAAATTTCGATCTTGAGAAGTTCAAATTACTAAAATAACCCTAAAGGGTGTTTTGGTAATTTCACACCTCTCAAGGTGTGATCTGGATTTTCAATGCATAAAAAATAATAACTTAAAAAATCAAATTATGAAAATACCCCTGAGGGCATTTTGATGCATTTTGATAATTTCACACTTCTCGAAGTACAATCAAAATTTTTAGTGTTTGAAAAATCATAAATTCTATTTTTAAACCACATTGATTCCAATTAAGTTGCAAATTTTGAGGATTAACTCAGGTACTATCCATTTTGACTAAGTTTTATGTAAAATTGACTTTGTTTGACTAATTTTGATTTTGTTGACTAAGTTTGACCAAATTTAACCAGAGTTAAGTTTGGGGCATTTGGGCCAAATTAGTCTAAATTTTGATTTTAGAACCTTGCTGAAATTAAAGAGCTATTGGATTTGAATCAGATTGGTTTTTTAAACACTTCACAAATGACTGAAATTTTATTCGAACAAAATTAGATATCTATAGCATAGACAAATAGAGCACATGAATAAAGCACTATTTAGGAAGCAAGCATGGAAAATCTTGTCCAATCCAGAGTCTATGATGAAAATTGCATTCACTAACAAATATTGCAGAAAACAAAACTTTAAAAAGGTCTAATGAAAACTAGGTAACTCTTAGATTCGGAAAAGTATACTTACAAGAAATGATGTATGCCTAAAAGGGATTGACGTACAAATTTGGTAGGGAAACAAGTGTTATATCATGGATGGAAGAATTACGACCGTTAAATAGGAATCCAAGAACAACAAAGATCAATCGATAGTTAAAATGATCATTTGCCTTATTCGAAAGTCGTGGCACATAATGCTTACTTATGTCCTTCTTAACTTAACATTGGCACAAGACATTTGAATAAGAACATTCCCTTATTTTGGTGGTGAAGACAAACTTGTATAGAAGTTCAAATTTAATAGTGAATTCATTATTAAATTGCTTATTGAAAATTATTGGAGGAAGGGAATACTTCAAATGGCTTAGTGGAGCAACTTGATATATGAAAAAGATTTGGAGTTTGAAACTTCATCACAAAATGATTATTTTCCTATGGAAATTTTGCAGCAATTGTATTCCGATTTATAGTGAACTCTTGAAATGCAATATTGGCACCTCTAACTATTACTCCTTATGCAAGTAAGAATTAGAAACTATGAAACACCTTTTTGTTCCATGCCCTCAGGCAAGAGTATTTTGGTTCGTGTTTGATCTTACAGTCAAGATGGATTACTTTAGACTTGAAAGTCTCATTGAATGGATCAATGGCATTTAAATACATAGGAATGAGTACATTTTCTAAGACTCTATTCATAATCTCCTGAAAGTCCTTTTTCATCATAAAACCCATCTTACAAGAATATGGGAAACCTTTAGTGATGAAGATCCAAAATATGTGAGCACTTCAACTACCATGAGTCCCATTAGTATTGGAGTTAGTCCCCTTTATGCCTATTGTAATGGTTTTTGGGGACCATTAGACTAAAATTTAAAAATCTCAAAACAATAGGAGTCACTATCAATCTTTTTTGCTAGATGTGATTAGTCACCTAAAAAGTTTATTATTTTAATAAAATTTTAAAATTAATTAAAACTTATTAAAAGGATGACTTTTGGTCTACAAAAATCCAAGTCAGGTTTGAGAGTATGCTTACACGTGAGAAAGGATTAGTACTCCATATCACCCATTTTTAAAAATGGTATCAATTAATCATGTGTTATCCTTTAGCTTTTGACCAAAAGGTCTTAAGGTTGATATTTAAAAAAATTTCCACAAATTCTCTAATTGCAACAAAAAAAAAAACATCTTTTTTGTTTTTTTAGTCATTTGCTTAAGAAATGAATACGAACCTTACATATTGAAAAATTCCTAAAAATATTCCAATACTCTAGTAATATTAGGAAGAACTTTCTCACCTAAAGGTTTCTTAAAAATCACTACTCGGACTTCTCAAGAATCCTATCTTCAGTGGTTCATATTTATCTTCAAAATCAATATTTAAAAATACATATAATAAATACTTATAATTTATCTCAAATATAAGTTTTTTTTTTCATGAAAACATTTCTTACTATTTTATTTTATTATTATTATTATTATTATTATTATTTTATTAATGAAAAAATTTGAGAAATCTTTATAAAAAATTATCCTAAATGTTCTAGTACGTGAACGGCATTTTAGATAAATTTTCTCACCTAAAAATTCTTAAAAAATCACTACTTAGATTTCTTTAGGTTCTCATCTTCGAAGATTTCGTTTACTTTCATAATTGGTGTGTATGAATGAAATATGATGCACATGGATTAATTTGTAACACTATTACATTGCATGAAAGTTCAATTTTAGTGATGAAAAGTAAACAAGAATTTTTGGCATTGAAAATCATTCTAAATACTCCAAAACTTTAGCAATATTTATAGAAAAGTTTTTCATCTAGGAATCTTTTAAGAATTACTACTTGGACTTATCAAGAATCTTATCATCAGAAATCTACATTGTGTTTAAGATTATTAAATGCAAATGATAAAGTGTGATATGCATGTGAAAATTTGTTTGTTTATTTGTTTATTTTTTCTTCTTACTCATTTTCCCTATGTTATAACTTTTTCATAACCTATTTTGTTTTTATTTTAATCATTTAATTGTTTCTTTATTAATATATATATTTTTAAAAAAAGAGTAAAATATAGAAAATCTTTTTATTGAAAACTTCTTCTAGATACACTAATACTTTGACGGCAATTTAGAATGATTTTCTTACTTAATGATTTCTTAAAAATCTCTATTTGGACTTCCCTAAAATCTCATTTTAGAGATTTCCATTTTTATTTCCTCTCTTTCTTTAATTTTATTTTAATTTAATTGATTTTTTATTTTTTATTGTTATTTTTTAAACAAAAATAATTGATCATCACAAATAATATTCATGTATCATTATACTAATTTCATTATTAAAAAGAACCACTTTTACTTTTCATTATTTTCCTTTTTTTTCATATATCATCATTAAGTTATAAATATACATTTTTTAGAAAAATAAATGAGTGAAAAATCTTTTGTACTGAATACTTTCCTAAATAATTAATTACTTTAGTAGTATTTTCTAGAAAAATATCCTCACTTAAAGATTTTTGAGAATCATTACTCAGATTTTCTTAAAATCTTATCCTTAGAGATTTTTGTTCTTATCATTATTACTATTACTATTCCACTTAAAAGTTATATAAATATTTATATTTTTGTTTCTTTTAAGAAAGCTATTAGAATTAAGGAAAAATGAGAATCTTTGTATTGAAAAGAGCTTCAATTATTCTAATATTTTGAGAATTTTTAAAAGATTTTTCTTATCTAAGGATTTCTTGAGAATCACTACTTAGACTTCTTGGAGTCCCATCACCAAAGTTTTCCTTTTTTAAAATTATTGTATAAAATGCAGATGATGAAATATGGTTTAAGATGACATATCCAAACTAATTAGAATGCATTATATCAAGTTACTAAACAATTAAGAGGAAACGTAAGCAAAAATAAACAACAACAACAATAAAAATAATAACATAAGAGGCTATTTAAACATTTATATGACCTAAGGCTATTTAAGAAAAAAAAAACCTTTCAATTCTTAATAAACATTTATGCAACAACAACAACAACAATAATAATAATAACAACATAAGAGGCTATTTAAACATTCATATGACCTAAGGCTATTTAAAAAAAAAAACTTTCAATTATTAATAAACATTTTTATTAACTTATTTATTACTATTATTATTTTTTAGCCTACTAATCAAACTATTACAATAGTCGCGTGCCTTTGAAAATGTAAAGCCAAACCCATCCCCACTTTTTTCATGCTAAAGTTCTCTTGTCTTTTATGTTTGGTATATCTCTATTCTATCTAAAGCCAAAAGCATAAAAAAAATGTGTACTAGACTATCTATACGCAACATGTACCAGACCCATAATATTAAATATGGGCAAAAGCTCTTAAGCTTTTCCATTTCTTTAAACCATGTAATCACTATCTGATATAAATGAGGTGCCTAGTTTCTAGCCATATGATACATTACCTATATCCCTAATAGCCCATATGCAGTCAAACATGAAAGGATAAGGTTTTGAAATTCCCATGCAAACCCAACGCAAAAGGAAAGAATGGACAAAATAAAGTGCACAAATCAAGGTAAAGCTTAAAGCTTGAACAATAACCCTATACATGCTAGATGCAGCAAGCACAAAAAACTTGTAACTTTAAGCTTAAATAGAATAAAAAACATAACAGAAAAAGCATGAAATAAAGAAAGCTTTAAGCCTCGATACGTAGGCCATAATAGTTTGCCTACAAAGGGGTTAGTAAATAGGACAAGGATTAAGCTTTAATATTCTTATACAGACCCACCCAAACAATTAGAAAGATAAGGAGTTGAATATAACACAACTAATAACCTTACAAAGTTCGAAGCTTTAAGCTTTTGTATCAAAACCACAAGTACAGAAAAAGGCTAACAAACATGAAATAACAAAAAGAATACAAGCTTTGGACCTTTATCATATTAAAGATCGAACTAGTTTGAAAGTAATTTTTTTGAAAACCCTTGCAAGCTCTTCTTTTTTATGCCTTCGAGTATTTTTTATATTTAAAAAATAAATGTGACTTTTTTGTTTGTTCAGACTAGAAAATAAAAGCAGTACACTCCTATCCTTTATTTTATTGATTGTTTTCTGCTCAACAAAAATCTTTTAACAACTTCATACACAAAAAAGTATCACATAAAAAGAAGTCATGAAAATCACTATGCATGAAATGCTAGAAAGGGGTCTAAAAGGATTACTTTTCCTCAAGTTCCTTGAAGGTTCAGGTTTTCTTCTTGTTTGGCCAAGCCACCAACTTATTTTCTTTTTTTTTTATGCTATTCTTTGCTCAAAACCTTTTTTTTTTGTTGTTTTAGGTTTGCTTCTAATAAAACTCTTCATCTTCATTTTTGTTTGTGGTTTTTTGAAATCCTTTTGAAACTAAAAACTCTTTTTTACCATTTGGTTTTGCTTTTAAAACCTTTTACCTTTTGTATTAGGCTACCTAAAATTTTCTTCTTTTTTTATTTTGGTTTTTCCAACTTTTTTTCATTTTTTCTTTTGTTCTCTCCCTTCTTTTAGTTTTCCTCCCCAAAAACCTCATTTAAACTTCCATTTAGAAAGCTTTTATATTGCCCGAAGGTCCTTCATCTTCTTTTTTCCTTAAGTTTTTCTTTTGTTTTCTTTTACTTCACTTCACTTCCTCTTGTAAAGCATTTATTTTTGTTTTGTTCTACTGCAGGTTTTTACTATCCTCTTTGTGGCAAACTAACTAGTTTGTAGCTAGTTGTCCCTTATACATATAGGCTTCACATGAAAAAAATAAGGTTTCTTCTTTTTGATTCTCGTGACTGTTTTTACCTTAATCTATTTGGCTCATATTCTTCATCCTATTTTGTTTTTATAATTCACGTGCCCTAAGCAAAGCAAATTATCTATTCTTAAATAGGCTTGATTTCTCTTTTTTTCTTTTTTTCTTTTAGGTTTTCCTTCTTGTACTTTGGGCCAACTTTTGTGGTAATGTTTAATGCCCAATGTAGGTTTTTTTTTTTAGGCTATCTTAGGGCATGTTTGGGTTTTTTCTTTCTTTTTTAATTGATTGGGCCAAAATTTTAGGGCATTTTATGTCTCATATTAAGCTTTGCAAGGGGTTCTTAAGTGGGCCTTTTTATGGGCTTCAAATGGGTTTGGTTTTTAGGCCATTTTTAATGGCTAATTTAGGCCTTGATGAGGCTTTTTTTTTTTTTTATTTCGGGCTAAAAATGGGTCATTTAATAATATCTTTAAAATGGATCATATAATGAGCTCAAAAAATAATGATCTTAACTCATATGAGACAACAAACTTGGATTAACAGCGTCAAATTATTCAAGATAAAATTAGATGTCTACAATTGTCCCTCTCTCCATATTTCTAAAGATAAGGAAAAATGCAAAGAATATAGACAATAATTTTGTTTGGATGATGTTTCTGAAAGTTTTTTTTTTGTTTATTTATTTTGTTTATTTTGTTTGTTTTTGTTTGTTGCTTTTGTTTGTTCATGTTTTCATTATTTTTGTTTTTGTTTTGGTTGTTTTTTTTTTCTTTTATAAATTTAAAGGACTTGACCATTTGAAAATAAATTTAAAAAACTCATTTTAACAAAGGTTTCACACTTTTGAAAGTAAATTTAAAAACTTATTTCGGTAAAGGCTTAATAACTTTTGAAAATAAATTTAGAAGCTCTTATAAGTAAAAACTCAATAACTTTTGAAAATAAATTTAAAAGCTCCTTTAAGCAAAGGCTCAAGAACTTTCAAAAAAGGAATTTTAAAACTCACTTAAGTAAAGGCTTAACAACTTTAAAAATAAATTTAAAAACTCCTTTAAGCAAGGCTTAACAACTTTAAAAATCTCATCTTGAAAAGCTCCTCATGAATAAAGGCTTTGAAACTTTAAAATCTCGTCTTTGTAAAGATCTTTTTGAATAAAGACTTTGAAACTTTAAAGTCTCATCTTTGAAAAATTCCTCTTGAACAGAGGCTTTAAGACTTTAAAAATCTTTATATTTGAAAAGCTCTTCATGAATAAAGGTTTTGAAACTTTAAAAACTCTCATCCTTAATTGGGACAAAGCTTTTGCAAGTTAAAAATTAAAAATTCAGAAGCTTTCTTGATCCATCACATTTTAAATCTGTTCAAAAACATTCCATCCTTATTTTGGTATTCTTAATTTCTCATGACAAATTTTGGTCTTCCATTTGCTATATTACCATAATATGCATGTAATGGATGTAATGAATGCAAAGAACACAATGCATGTCATGTGACCATTCAATTCATACCATGCATTCAAAGTCATAATAACCAGCCTTTCATAGTCAACTATGTCTTTTAAATTCTAAACACAGCTTGGTTATCTCCCATTCATTTGAAGTCTCTTTTTGAGACTTTTGGTTCCTTTATCTTATTCATTTTCCTTTTTATTTTTTTTTATTTCTCTCCATGATTCTCATATCTTTTTGCTTAAGAAATGTTCTTTAGGTACTTATAGCCATTGGGTATTGATGTTTCCTTTGGCTTTCCTTTCCATTTCCTTTCTTGAATTTTCATTTTTCACTCTTTTTCATTTTTCATTTATCTTTCCTTTTGCTTTTGTTATCCTTAAGTCTTTCAAAGTAACATCTGGGTTTGTTATGAACGTTACCAATTATTATCTTAATTATATGACAAATGTAATGAATTCATGCCAAAGATAGACAAGAAAGGTTTAATCACAAGGGAAAATGATATCTATTACTAACATGAATGGAGTAGAATAAGGTATCAAAAGAAGGCATAAGCCCTTAGAGTATAAAAAAAAAAAGGTAATCAAAAGGAATAGACATAAAAAAATCAATTATCAGTTCCCTAGATAATAAACATTTAAATGGTTCATGTCAAACTTATTCAGATCTTCAATCAAAAACTTATGCCATCAATGATGTTGACTCTTTTAAGTTCATTGGACTAACCTTTGCCCCATGACCTAAGACTGATATAGACCTATTTTTTGGTTCAAACCACTTTTTGATATTAATTCTTCTTATATCCATGTCCTTTTCTTAGGTTTTTAACTCCACTTTTTTTTTTTCGATATCTAAGCTACCCTTTTGGGTTTTTCACTCGAATAACCTTCTTATGACTCATATCACCCTTTTTAGGATTTCAATCCAAGTCTTCTCTTTTTTTTTTATTTGACTTGTCCTTTTAGAATTTCAACTTGGATAGCATACTTGTAACTTAGATAACCTTTTTTATGTTTTCAGTATAGGTTTTCTTTTGTTTTTTCTTTCCTTTTTCTTCTTTTTTTTCAGGCATAATATTTTTTTACAGCATCTAAGTTTATCGAATTTGGTAATTCATCTCCATCTATTTCTATTGGAATTAATGCTTTACCCGAAATAACTTTTTTCACCACATATAGACCTTCTTAATTAGGTGTCCATTTTTCTCTATTATCATGTTGGCTTGGCAAAATTCTTTGTAAGACCAGTTCACCTTCATAAATAAGCTTAGGTCATATCTTTGATGCATTCTTTTTTGATACATTTGATCATGAAAAAGTTGTAAGTCTTTTCTCTTCAATAAAATTCAACCGTTCAAAGTGACTGTAAACCCATTTCATTTCTTCTAGTTTTACTTCAATTAAAACTTTTAATGAAGGAAATTTCACTTTAATAAGTAGCACAGCCTCCATCTTGTATAACAGTGAAAATAAGGTGGTTTTGGTAAAGGTGCAAACCAATATTCTGTAAGCATATAGAGCAAAAGACAATTTTTCATGCCAATCTTCATACGTGTCAATCTTCTTTCTCAGTATTTTTTTCATATTTTTATTGGCTGTTTCCACTACACCATTCATATTTGAATGATAAGGCACTGAATTGTGGTGTTTTATCATGAACTGTGGATAAACTTTTTTCAATTGCCATTTGTAAACACTTTTAGTGTCTTAATTTTTCTTTCAATTTCCATCTACAGACCTATAACACAAGTTTCATAGTCTATCACATTGTTGGTATAATTTCAACCTAACTTGGTTGTGTAAGGATAATAATATCCAATAAAGGATATTAGCATTGCTCCAATACCATGCCCTATAATATTGGTTGTGTTGTCAAAGAACATTTTCCATTCTTTTTTTGTAGATTCCTCTTCTTCGACTTGTAAAATTATCATTAAGTCTTTGTCTAGGAACTCAAACCTCATGAGCTTATAATTATTGGTAGCACGATGTACGAGAAAGTTTATAATCACACTTTCTTTAATGACCTTTTATGCCACATATATAATGTCATATTTTGAGAGTATCACCTGCTATCTCATTACCTTTCCATACAAAGATAGTTTTTCAAAGATGTACTTGACAAAATCTAATCTTAACACTAGCCAAGTTGTATGATAGAGCTTTTATTGTCTAAACCTATGGACAACCCACACCAATGCATAATACATTTTTTCCAACTAAGAGTACTTAGTTTTATACTCAATAAATTTTTTGCTTAAATAATAAATGGCATGCTCCTTTTTGCTAGTTTATCTCTTCACCCCAGCACATATCCCCTAGAGTTCTTGTGAATTGTCAAGTATAGAATAAGAGATTTTTCAGCTACAAATAGTACCAACACTGGTGGATAAGACAAATATTTTTTTATCTTTTCAAATGCACTTTGGCACTCTTCATTCCATTCACCAAGTTTACTTTTTTGAAGTAACTTAAAGATGGGATCACATTTTGAGGTAAGTTAGGACATGTAATTCAATTTCCTTAAAAACTTTCTCACCTCCTTTTATATGGGCGATAGGAACAAGTTTTTAATAATGTGGATTTTGTCGAGTTCAACTTCAATTCTCTTTTTACTGGTTATGAATCCTAATAATTTTTTGAACTTGACCCCAAATGTACACTTTGCCTGATTTAGTTTGAGCTGATACTTTCGTAAACTTTCAAAAACTTTATAAGATTAGCAACATGATCTTTTCTTTCACAAGATTTTGCTATTATATCATCAACATATGCCTCTATTTCTTTGTGCCTTATGTCATGGAAGTGAGTCACCATCGCCATCTAATATTTAGCACTGGTATTCTTCAATCCAAATGGCATAACCTTATAACAAAATATGCCCCACATTGTCACAAACAATTTTTTTCATGTCCTTTTGAGCCATTTTGATCTATTTTATAGCCAAAAAAACCATCCATGAACGTGAACATGAAGTGATTGGCAATATTATCCATGAAAGTATCAATATGAGGCAACGAGAAATTATCTTTAGGGCTAGCTCTATTCAGATCCTGATAATCTATGCATATCCTCACTTTTTCATCATTTTTAGGGGCTGAACTATATTGGCTATTGACTCGAGGTACTTAACTACTTCTAAAAAGCCAACATCAAATTGCTACTTAACTTTCTCTTTAATTTTTAATAACATCTAGGGCTTCATTTACTTTAACTTCTATTGCACTGGCTTGTATTATGGCCTTGGCAGTTTATGCTTAACAATATTGGTATTAAGCCTTAGCATATCCTGGTACGACAATGCAAATACATTCATATATTCTTAAAGTAAATCTTTCAACATTAACTTTTCAACAGGTAGAAACGATGTGTCAATCTTGATTTCTTTTTTTTTTTTCACTTCCCCTAAATTAATCATTTTTGTAACTTCTTGGTGTGGTTTTATCAATCTTTTCTCTTGCTTCATTAATCTTAAAAGGTCATAAGGTAAGGTGTAGTCCTTTAAATTCTCATCATTGTCAAGCTCATTGATATGGATGAAATTTTTGAAATCAAACCCAAAGTTATTATCGAAACCATCCATAATGTTCATATTTAGAGTCCTAAAAATATATAATTTTATAAAGGTATAGGTGGATATATCAGTGAAAGCAAAATACAAAAGTAATTTATGCTAAAAAATGAAGAATCAAATAGAAATGGATAAAATGTTGGTAAAGAATGCATCATATTTGTTATTTTATTAATGATGATGAAAAATAATCCTATACAAACTTCCCACATGCCATTAGGCAAAAGCAATTAGGGATCCCATTTATTACAATAGCTAAGTTCAAGGATAACAAAAACAAAACAAGCTATATCTTTTATGAAGCTATAAAATTCACAATTGAAAGGATCTTCTCTTTCCTTCATTCTGTTTATCTGTATCTTGGAAAAAGCCACTTCTAAACTTTCTTTTGAGCTCCCATTCTTCATCTTCATCGATCCAGGGTGAACATATCCGCTAGAGCAAAATATATTATTAAGATAAAGGAACTTCATTTTACTCTTATCCAGCTCTTGGCCTTTGAGGTAGGCCATCTATTTTTTTTTCTAGCAACATCTTTCTTTTGTCAGTAATAATAGGCTTATAACCTAACCAAACCTTTCTTTGTGTTTTACAGTAATGGGTGCCTTTTTTATTTCTTGCAAAATTTTTGCCTAGACCATTTCTAGGTTGGCATCTTTTTTCAATTGTTTGTTTAACCACCATCTCTGTGGTTTTTAACAAATAAGGGACTAGTATTTTCTAACATTTTCTTACATAGGTAGCATTAATGATTTTAAAAGCTCTAAATAAGCATTCCGATGCCTCTTTCGTAGCCTTAACAAATGAAACGGTCAAGATTTTGGTCACTAGCAAATCTTTTTTTTAATTTGTGACAAACTTATTTCCTTTCAACAATAAATTTTACTTTTTAATGTAAGGGTGATGGCACAGCACCTGCTGTATGAATCTAAGGCCTACCTAGCAAGCAGCTGTAAGAAGAAGAAATTTTCATCACTTGAAATTCCACATTAAAAGTGCATGGGCCTACCTGCAATAGAATCTCAATGTCTTATAGTACTTTTTTTTGGATATATCCAAAGGTCTTACCATCATGTGGCTATTCTTCATATAAGAAGGATCAACAAGTAATTTTGCGACTATGGTCATAACTATGACATTAATTGATGCCCTATTGTCAATAACACCTTTGCCACTATATGCATTTTGCACTTAATGGTGATATGAAGATCTTTTACACTGCCTCATCTTTCGGGCCATATTTCATCATTGTGAAAAGATATGAAATTTGCAGTTACTATATTTCCAACCATATAATCTAAAATTGCAACTAAAATGTTATGTTCCACATAGGCTTGATTCAATACCCTTAACAAGGCTTTGTAGTGTAGCTTAGCACCAACGATAATAAGAAGATACGAGTTAGCATGTTGTTCAACTAGTCAACAATGCTATATTCGCTATGCTTGATAATTTTAAAAAACTCATAGGCTTTTTTTTTGTCACTGGTTCTTTGATTTGCACCTTCAAGCCTTCCATTGGGTGAGCCATTTCACCTTTCTCTTTATTTTCTCTTAATTTATCCTTACCCTTTCTGGCTTTTTCCATCATTTTTTGAGTGTAGCACTGACTATTCCAAGTCATCCCTTCTACACTAGTTATGTTCGCTACATTACCTGAGCTTTATGAAATAGTATTGGTATTAGGCCTTTAGATCTCAACATTGTAGTATTTTCAAAGGACAACTTTGTCATTTTTATAAAGGAAAGGTTAGGTACATAAATTGTCAATACCACCTTGGGGAAAAAGATAAGTTCCATTGCCACAAGCTCTGGCTTTTTATCATAAAAAAATAGTTAATGGTTTAGGGATAAAAGTCTTGCTGAAAGGCTCTCATGCTATCACATTCACATTTTCATTAAACTCAACATAAAATTTTATCACATGCACGTCCATAAAATTTTATAGCAATTGGCGAAAAGCTTCGCTTTCTTGATTGGGTTATCCTACTACCTTTCCATGATACTTGGAAACACGAGCAAGATCATGATCTTTATCAGCATTTGAAGGTGCTACCTAAATCATATTTGTCTTCACCAAATAGTCATATACTCGCTTGTAGGAAGTCTTTACCTTATCTACCCATCTTTTAATTCTTACCTTTTGTTTATCACCCACAGCATTTACCCCTTCCCTAGCAAAATTCAGAAAAAGGTTCCTACTAACACTCAATTTGTTCTTAGTATCAAATTTTAACTTTATATTTTTTTTTATCAAACTCTACACTTTGTTTTTAAAGGCTATGTAGTTTCCAATAAAATGTCTCATGTTCCCAAAATGATAATGCACTGAGCATTAGGATTATCCATTTGGGGTATAATGGTTTCATAGGCTTTACGCAAACAAGAGCGATGGGATGAGCTTTGAATAATTGTGGGTACAAATCTGTATAGGACATCAAGATTGGATCAAAATGGGTCTTTTTTGGATTATTATGTGAACTTTCCTAGTTATATACTTAGTTGGTTTATAGGGAAAAAGACTGAGCTACTAGAGCAATGGTGTAATTAGGCATTTGGGGATGAAAACCCAACTAATATAGTGGTTGATATGGTGGTTGATAGGGGTAAGGTCCTTATGACACTTGATTATGAAAGGGCAATAGGGTGGGCAAGTTAAGTAAGGCTTATATGGTATAAATGGTTTGGCTAGTGTGTTTTCATAAGTCATTATGTGAGTCTCTCCTTTTTTTTCTTCAAAGCTATTGTCTTCTTGGCAGTTGATGAATCATGCCCTTCAATTTTATCGATTTTGATAGCATATTTTATTATCTCACCAAAGATTACCATGTCAGTAAATTTTTGGTGGCATTTCCACCAATTTCTCATAGTGTGGTGCTTTTAGAATACTAATGAATAACATTATTGTCTCTTTTTTGGTTAGCGATGGTTGTACCTAAGCAGCCATATCTCTTCATCGATAAGCATACTCTTTAGAGGTTTTTATAGGTTCTCTCTCCATATTTTAGAGCAACAACTGATTAGGGGCCATGTCAACCACATGCTTCTAATAGGTGACTAAAGTCAATGCCAAATCTTTTTAAGAGTGGATCTAACTCCTATCCAATTGTATGTACCATTTACCTGTCGACCTAATTAAACTATCTAGAAAGTAATGGATTAGGAGCTTGTCATTATGAGTGTGCCCAATCATTTTTTGATAAAACATGGTAATGTAAGTAGCAGGGTACTTGGTCTCATTGTATTTCTCAAAGTCAAAAACTTTGAATTTTGTTAGAATAATCAAGTTAGGTACCAGGATGAGTTCATTGGCATCAATGCTCCTAAAAATATCATTTCTTTCAACTACCCTTAATTGTTCCTAAAGTAACTTATATTTATTTTATATGTTCACAGTCCTAACAAGCTTCAACACATGTCTTAGCTTTTCTTACTCTTTAGGATCATTTAGATTAGGAACCATGATAGGGTCAGTTGCACTATACCTTAGGTTAATATAGATGTAGGTTGGTTGTTGACCAATTAAGGGGCCTCCATAGGTAAATGGTTATCCTCATACTGGCTATTCATATGCCCCACAAGAAGTTTGCACATGCAGTAGAGTAAAGCCTGGTGGTTACATCGATTCCCCGATATTAATTACTTCCTGTGGTTCAAATGCCCTAACAACTCTTTTCCCTTTCGATATCCCCAACAACAATTACTTTAATTCTAACATCTACCTTTCCAAGCTTTCTTGCATTTTTGCCATTATTTCCCTAATTTCCTCTTAGGCCTTTTTTACCTTTTTAATCTGGCCAATTGCTCATTTTACGTACTTCTAGCCATGTATTGTATGTACGTGCAAAATTATGATGCCATATTATTTTTGTGGTAAAAAAGCTTTTCATTTTAATTTTAAAAATCACCACGTTAATGATATAAGTGTTAAGAAAGATAATGACATGCATGATGCATGTATGGATGCATTAAGAGGTATTTACTCCATGACAAATTTTAAACACTAGAAATTTTCATTAATTTCGAACAACTTTTCATTACATGATGCCACACTCTATGACAAATTTCCAACACTAGAAATTTTCATTAATTTTGAATAATTTTTCATTACATGAAGTCGTACTCTATAATAAATTTCAAACACTGGAACTTTTCATTGATTGCGAATAACTTTTCATTACATGAAGCCCATCATTCTAGAATTGTCACCATAGAAACATTTAACTTGCTCATAATAATCTTCAACTTTGACCAAAATGTCTAACAGGTGTTGCCCATAGCTTTCAATCAAGTTGAATTCCCGGTATCAAAGCCTCAATCCTTTTGACCATTTCCCTTACCTTTCGTATTGTCTTGCAAATTTGACTAGCTATATGCTCTACATACTATTACCTTCCCAAACATTTCACCTTCACTTATGTGAGCTTCTACTTCCATGTCCGAGGTGTGACTCCAGTCTTCTTCCCTTTTTTGCCATTTTTTCATGATCATAGAGATATTATCTTTGTGGTTTCACAATTGATATTCCAACTCCTGATTACCTAGTAAAGTGAATCTTTTTCGTTCTGCATTTTGCAATGTTTTCTTTTTTTTTTTTTTCATCTTTTACCTTAGCCTTTAACCTCGTGTTTTTCTTTTGGCATTCTATTAACCTTGCTAAAATTTAGAATACAAACCCTCATGGTTTTGCTATGCTTAAGAAATCTTGATAGCTTTTTCTTTGCTTTTTTTAGCTTTGTCTTTCCAAAGTTATATTTCTTCTTAGAGTTCAAATATCTCTCTAAACTGCCTACCATGAGGTTCAGTGCCCTTTCCTTCTTTCAGTTGGACTATCATTTTCTTGTTTTCCTTATGCAAATCCTTTAGATCACCTTTGGCCACATCTCACTCTTTCATTGCCTTTTTGAGTGTACTCTCTCAGGCTTTTGCTTCTTATCTCAATCATCCTATCTCCTCTCAAAGTTTCGAAGTCTTAAATTTTCTTTTTTCATTTTATCTTTTTCCACTTCAAGTTCTTGCCTAACAAGCTCAACTTCAGACAATGGTTTTTTTGCCCAAGGATCAACTTGTTGAAAAAAAAAATCATTTGGAGGGAGCAAAATATCTCTAGAGCGTTTCACCCTTCAAATCAAGTAATTGGGTGTGACTTTATAGAGGAACATTCCAAATCTTAACCTCTGAGTCTTTTTCCTTACTTGAATTGACTGTTCGATTGTTTTGAGTGAACCTGGTTCTCCATAAGCATATTTTATTTGAGCGAGCCCATTTGTTGCAAGGATAAACTACTTAGCACCAAATTACCTTAATACTAATAGTAGAGCATAACTCATTACCCCCTATAGTCCCAAAAGTAGTATCCACGACTCATTTCCACCTCAATATAACATAGGCACATGAGGTATCCATAGTGCCATCCATTTGACTTGATCGCTAGTGAGTCTTCGAAATAACATTACCCATTTTTCTTAAATTTCAATGTTGGCCACTAACTCTTATAGAACTCTTTGACAGGGGGCTTTATTTTGTAGATAAGGCTTTGAAAAAGCATTTTTTTGGCAATTGAAATGGCTTTTTATCCATAACTTGTGTATACCCTATGAAACATCCCTCATTCTGACAACAAATTCAAAGACTTGATAGTCTCAGCTAGGATTACCGATATGGGATTAATCTCTTGAATTTCAATTTGCTCAAACAAATCAACCATTGCTAGCTTGATGTATCTTAAAGTTTTTGGAAATATCACCATGCCATAAACTACCAAGGTGAGGACTACCATGCCTTGCTCATCTTTTAAATGCCTTAAAATGAAATCTTGAAAAAATTGCCAAGGTATACGGGCACTTTGCCCTTATACTTTGTTAAAGCATCCACAACGTCTACCTTCAACCCTATTAGTTTGGCCATCTTTTTAAGGTACCCTGATTTTGGTTTTCTAGTGTATATCTTTTTGAGGAACTAAAGTTCCAATTCCACTAGATCAAATACTCTTCAATCGTCAGTGTCGATTCTTCCTTATTAAACGTGAAACATCTATATGATATATCCTAGAATTGGCTAGCCGCTCTAATTAACTCCTCATCAATCACAATTAGGATAAGAGATGCAATTTATCCATACTTTTCATAAAGCTTTTCTTTTCTTGCTTTACTTATCTAATCCCATATTGCTGCCAAATCCTTCAAACTATTTTGTGTAAGATTCAAATATACTTTTTCAGGCAACTTTGATATGTAATCGATGGGTAAGGAATCCCGTTCCTTTTATTAGGTTTCCTTAGACCATTAACACACCTCATTATATAATTTACACAAAGCACTTATGAACAACGAATAGATCTATAACACTATAGGATCCATAAAAAGAAACTTTGTTGAAAGATGTCATAGAGCAAATACCTCACTATATTATTTTAGTATGCCAATGTCATTTATGCAAAATAAACACAAATAAAGAAAAAACCAATATATTAGTATATAAACTTATAGTACAAAATTTGAAGAAAAAAGAAATAATAAATAGTGAACAAATAAAAAAAGCTTAGAAAATGAAAAAGACAAAAGGAAAGATTTTATTTTTAGAAAATAGAAAATAAAAAGAATAAAATACATACATTTTGTAATTTTTCTTAGAAAAAGCATTATAACACATGTGTTCCTGCGCTTACCTTATTTTCAAGAATGGTCTACAAAGGATGGGCATGATCCTACCTAGTGTTGGCCTTTATGGCTTATTATATGCTTGGTTTAGATTTAATAATGTCTAAAAGGCTCCTAAATTATTCCTCACTGACAATAAGGCATCTTGATCTTTTATCCATTATAGGTTACAAATAAAAAAGACTCAATTTGAGTGAGAGTATTTCACTTGCCATTGTGGAGGTTATCACCTCACAAGAGTATAGGTACTTTACTCCCTCATAAAAAGGTTAGAGCCTAAGTATAGAGCTCATGCATGTTATGAATGTGCTATTGTGTGCATGAGAGAATGATGCATCATAATCCCCATTCTAAGTGCTTTACAATTTATATCAAGAATAATACAAAACATGAAATAATGAATAAACGAATGACATAATTAATATGAAATGCAATGGATTTTTGGGGATTGTTAAACAAAATTGAAATCAAGAAAATTAAAACCAAATACCAATTAAGACTATCTAATCAAAATTAAAGTCAAATTAGGGATTTTTTGCTTGACCCTTAAAAAGTTTTTTCCAATGGAGTTGTCAATCTGTTGTAATGGTTTTTTGGGAATGCTAGATAAATTTTAAAAAACTCAAAAGAAGGGGAGTCACCACCAATCTATTTTGCTAGGTGTGATGATTATCCACCTAAAAAGTTTATAAATTTTAAATTAATTAAAACCTATTAAAATGATGATTGTTGGTCTACTAAAATCAAAGTTAGATTTGAAAGTATGGTTATGCGTAAAGAAAAATTAGCAACCCATAACACCAGTTTTTAAAAATGGTACAAATTAATCATGTGTTATCCTTTAAATTTTGACAAAAAGCTCCCTAGTTCGATATTTAAAAATAATTTCCATAATTTCTCTTATTGCAACAAAAAAAAAAAACATCTTTCTGTTTTTTAGTCGTTTGCTTGAGAAATAAATAGGAACCTTACAAATTGAAAATTTTCTAAAAATATTCTAATACTTTGACAATATTAAAAAGAGCTTTTTCACTTAAAGATTTCTTAAGAATCATTACTCAGACATCCCAAGAGCCCCATTTTCGGTGGTTGCTAGTTATTTTCAAAATCAATAATTAAAAATGCATATAATAAATACTTATGATTTATCTTAACTGTATGTTTTCTTTTCATGAAAATGTTTCTTATTATTTTTATTAAAAAAAGTGAGAATCTTTATTGAAAATTATTCTAAATGCTTTAGTACATTAGTGGCATTTTAGATAAATTTTCTCACCTAGAGATTCCTAAGGAATCACTACTTGAACTTTTATAGGATCCTATCTTCGGAGATTTCGTTTACTTTCATAGTTGCTATGTATGAATGAAATATGATGCACATAGATTAATTTGTAACACTATTACATTGCATGAAAGTTCATTTTTAGTAATGAAAAGTAAATGAGAATTCTTGGTATTAAAAATCATTTCAAATACTCCACTACTTTTGCAATATTTTTAAAAAAATTTTCTCACCTAGAGATTTCTTAAGAATCATTACTCGAACTTCTTAAGAATCTTATCATTGGAAAACCGTGTTACTTTCAAGATTATGAAATGTGAATGATAAGTGTGATATGCATGTGAAATTTTGTTTGTTTTTTGTTTGTTTCTTTTTCTTACTCATTTTCCCTATGTTATAACTTTTTTAATTACCTATTTTCTTTTATTTTAATCACTTAATTGTTTCTTTATTAATATATATATATATACACTTTTAAAAAAAGAGTAAAATATAGAAAATCTTTTTATTGAAAACTTCTTCTAGATACCTCAATACTTTGGTGACATTTTAAAAAGATTTTCTCACATAAGAATTTCTTAAGAATCTCTACTCAAATTTTTCTAAAATCCCATAATTCAATATTTCCATTTTTATTTCCTCCCTTTTTATTTTTATTTTATTTCATTTTACTTTAATTAATTAATTAATAATTATTATGATTATTTTAAACAAAAAAATTGATCATCACAAGTAATATTCATGTATCATTATACCACTTTCATTATTAAATGAGTCACTTTTCCTTTTCATTATTTTCCTTTTTTTTATATATCATCATTGAGTCATAAATATATTTTTTAGGAAAATAAATGAGTGAAAAATATTTTGTATTGAATACTTTCATAAATACTCTATTATTTTGATATATATATTTTTTTAAAATATTCTCATTTAGAGATTTTAAGGAGTTACCACTTGGACTTTCTTAAAATCTCTTCTTTGGAGATTTTTGTTGTTATTATTATTTTATCATTATTTATTATTATTACTATTCCACTTAAAAGTTATATAATAATACAATTTTCAATAAATTTATCCAGTCAAAGAAAGCATTTTTTATAAATATTTATATTTTTTTTCTTTTAAGAAAACTATTCTAATTAAGGAAAAATGAGAATCTTCATATTAAAAAGAGTTTTTAATTATTCCAATGCTTTGGTAAATTTTAGAAAATATTTCTCACCTAAAGAGTTTTCGAGAATCATTATATGGATTTTTCAAAGTTTTATCATTAGAGATTTCCATTTTTAAAATTATTGTATGAAATACAGATGATGAAATATGGTTAAAGATGACATATGCATACTAATTAGAATGCTAATGCATGTATTAAGTTACTAAATAATCAAGAGGAAACGTAAGCAAAAATGATCATATAATGAGTATCATGGTAACAACAACAACAACAACAATAATAAGAATAATAATGTAAGAGGCTATTTAAACATTCATAAAAAACCTAAGGCTATTAAAAAAAATTCAATTCTTAATAGACATTTCTATTAACTTATTTATTACTACTATTATTTTTTAGCCTGCCAATCAAGCTTATTACAACAGTCACGTGCCCAGAAAAATGCAAAGCCAAACCCATCCCCACTTTTTCCATACTAAAGTTCTCTTGTCTTTTATGTTTGTTATATCTCTATTCTATCTAAAGCTAAAAACATAAAAAAGGGAAAATGTATTAGACTGCTTACAAGCAGAGCATGTACCAAACCTAAAACATCAAATATGGACAAAAGGTCTTAAGTTTTCTCATTTCCTAAAACCATGTAAACACCATATGACATGGATGAGGTACCTAGTTCTTAGTTGTATGATACACTACTCATATCCCTAATAGCCCACATGCAAACGAGCATGAAGGGATGAGGTTTTGAAATTCCCACGCAGACCCGACGCAAAAGGAAGGAATGGACACTAAAAAATGCACAAAACAAGGTGAACCTGGAAGCTTGAATAATAACCCCACACATGCTAGATGCAGTAAACATGAAAAGCTTGAAATTTTGAGCTTGAACAGAGTAAACATTATAGTAAAAAAAGCAAGAAATAAAGAAAGCTTTAAGCCTCCATACGTAGGCCACAATAGTCTGCCTAAAAAAGGGTTAGTACATAGGACAAGATGAAGCTTTAATATTCCCATATAGACCTCATGCAGACAACTAGAAAGATAGGTAACTGAATATAACCCTACAAAGTTTGAAGCTTTAAGCTTTCACATCAGGACCACACATAAAGAAAGAGGCTAACAAACATGAAATCATAAAAGGAATACAAGCTTTTATTTAAAATATGCCTTTGAGTTCTCTTCTCTTTTATGTTGTTCTTTACCCGAAGCCCTCTTTAGTTGTTTTAGGTTTGCTCCTAAAAAAACTCTTCTTCTTTTTTTTTATGGTTTTTTCAAAATCTTTCTAAAACTAAAAACTCCTTTTCTGTTATTTTGGTTTCTCTTAAAACCCTTTTTACTTTCTATTTCAAGCTACTCGAAACTTTTTCCTTTTTTTTTTCTGGTTTTTTCTTCTGTTCTCTCGCTTCTTTTAGTTCTCCTCCCTAAAACCTTCCTTTAAACTCTCATTTAGAAAGCTTTTATATTGCTCGAAGGTCCCTCATCTTCCTTCCTCCCCAAGTTTTTCTGTTTTCATTTGCTTCACTCCACTCCCACTTACAGAGCATATATTTTCGTTTTGTTCCATTGTAGGTTTTTTGCTTTGTCCTTTTTACTGCAAACTAGGTCATTTCTAACTGGTTGTCCCCTGATACATGCAAGCTTCACGTGAAGAAAATGGGCTTCCTCCCTTTTAATTTTCACGACTACTTCGGCCTTATCTCGTTTGGCTCCTCTCCTTCATCCTCTTTTTTTTTTTTTTTGTAGTTCACATGCCTCATGAAAAGTAGATCATCCATTCCCGAATGGGCTTGCTCCTCCCTCATTTTTTTCCTTTTTCTTTTTAGGCTTTCCTTATTTCATTTTGGGCTAACTTTTGTAGTCATGTTTAATGGCTCTTTTGGGCCTTTGTTTTTGGGCTATTGTGGGCCATCTTTTCTTTTTTCATTGTTTGAGTCAAAATTTTGGAGCATTTTATGTCTCATATTGGGCTTTGCGTGGCCTCTAAAGTAAGTCCTGAGCTTCAAATGAGCTGATTTTTGGGTCATTTTTAATAGTCAATTTAGGTCTTGAATGGACTTTCCTTCTTTTTCATTTTGGGTCAAAAAATGAATCATTTAATGGGATCTTTAAAGTGAACCATGTAATAGGTTCAAAAAATAATGATTTCAACTTGCATGCAACAACGAACCTGGATCAATGGCGTCAAATTATTTGGAACAAATAGGTATCTACAATGCCTATGATATAAACATTTGGCTTGTGTATTTAGGCATTCATAAAGTTCCTAGCAACAACCAGTATGGTACTAGTGCTATATTAAGATACTCAAATGGAATAACTATTGCATTTTGCAAGAGCATTGAAGCTTCCTCCAAATGTCATGCAAAGATTTTCCTCTTTAAGATAGATTCTAAGTAAAGGTCTACAAGCAAAAAGAAAATTATAATTCAACGTCGCATAAAGGCACACTGGAGTGTACAACTGGCGCTTGATGATATCCATATAATGGTAGCAAATGGTATGCATTTTACATTCACCACAGAATGGCACCTGCTAGCCAGAGAAGTGCACGCAATGGCGAGAGGCACAACACTGATCAAGACATCATTCAGCTACCCCCAACCTCTCATTTTAATCCTTATTTTTAATCTGCTTAAACATATTCTTGCCTCTACCAAAAAAAAAGGTCGTTTATTACCCGGTCCTTAATTTGATGGCTGATGAGCAAATTTAGGAGCACCATTAATAAATTCAAACGAGGAGCTTTCATTTTATTTAAAACATAGATCTATCAACTACATATGAAATAATAAAAGAAAAAAAAAATAAAGAAAATAAAAAAAAACCTGACAAATTAACACATAAACAAAAACGAAAGCCACAAATTAATTCATAACTTGTGGCATTGTGTTTGGAGGAACGATAAAGTTTCCTTCTTAAGATTATAAAGAACAAACATATTCTGCTGTTGAACGTTGCCAAAGATTGACATGCCACTAGAACTTCCCATTGCCAAGCAAATCACTCCCGAAGTTGAGTCAGCAATCATATAATTTTCCCCTGGTAAATCCAAATCTGCTCCATCGAAATGGAATACCAATTTGGGTACATTTACTTGTGTCGAACCTGAAGGCAAGCTGAAGCAAAGCTCAAGCCCTGTTGAACCCGTATTGTCCACGGAAAGCTTCATTTGTGAGATGAATTCTTTTTTGACCTCGTCAAAAGCACTTTGTTCTAGATACGTAATGGTTGTGCCAGAGTCTATAATTAAGCCACCGGTGCCATCATCTTCGAGTGCAAAAGTGGATTTCTTAACAGGTAAGCGAGTACCTCCCACAGAAATCCCTTCGAGTGAAAGATAGTAAAAAGATGGCTGTGATGGGTTACGTATCAATGGGGTGGTCTTGATTGCGCCTATTGTGCTATTCACACTTGCTATAGACCCCATCAAAAGTGTGCTTGTTTGGGTCTCATCAATGGATGTTAGGCAATAAGAAAACTTGGGTTCTTTCAGCTGCGAGACTAGAGATAGGGGTCCACGCCCAAGTCCCACCAGGCCTGCACCTTGTGAAAATCCATCTCCCTCGTTGTCTTCTCCACATCCGAATCCAATATTTGGAACAGATACCTTGCCAAATGTGAATGTTTCGGTTCCCATGACCCCTTGCGTGGAGGAATAATCACCGTAGCTATAGAGATACTCGCATCCATCATCGCATGTTGATTGCGGAAGTGCTGCGCATAGGTCGCTCGAGCATGACAACTTGGAGAATGTCGAAGATTTTTTCGGGTCGAAGATCGGAGTAGATTGAGTAAAACATTGACTGCAAGGCTTGCATTGAGTCCATATCAAATCACTTCCCGTGTCCACGATTGCAGAGTAACTCTCTGGTGGCGTCCCAATGGATAACTCCATTAGAAACTCGCCATTCCCTGCAACAACAGGCGCTTGAACTTCTGCTGAATTGGTACTTGCTGCCAAAACGATAGCATTCAACCTCTGCAGCCTGTGATGCCCGCGCTGTATCCCTCGCTGGATCCGCTCCCATTTGGTTAAATTCTTGCCTGAATCAACATGCTTGAGCGTGACCTTGAACCCATTTTGGAGCTTATTCCGTTGCTTTAATGCTCGCCTCGACGTGGAAACTGCAGGTGAAACATATAATGCAACTATTGCTAGTGCTAAAAACGAGACACAACACAAAGAATATAGTGAAGCCATGTAAATCTAAATTGGAGAAAGAGGTGACGAGTGAATATGAGAGAGAAAAGGAGGTTGGTGAGATGGAGCAATTATAAAGGAATTGGGGGTGGAAATGGTCTTACATAACAGTAACACAGTAAAGGAATGTAACATGAGAAACAAAAATGGAGGAGTAGATGTAGGGAAATAGAAAAAGACTAGGAAGGAGCTTAGAATAGAAGATGTAGCTAAAGTGAGAAGTAAGGCATGCCAACTTGTATGGAGGTTGAGATATCACCGCAACTATGAATCTACTGGCCACGACTTTTCGTGGTTGTTGGGGATATTTGGGATCCAAAACAAACATATGTGTAGCAACAATTTTGTGATAAGGAATTGTAAGCACATTCGCTTTGCTTAAAGTCATTTGAGGAGTTAGGTTAACAATCTCATATTGGATTGTAGTAAAACTAATCATTGGTTGACAGACCAATCTGACAATAATCATGATTGTAATTATTAATATATCTTAATAATAGATTAGATTTATTCCATCTATTTTATTAATTTATAATTTCACACACACACACACACACACATATATATATATATACATATAACAAGCCTCATTTTTTTTACACACATGAAACTTTTTCGTTTTTATTTACGCAGAGATTCTATAACCCTCCCCTAAACTCAATATTTCTCCAAAAAAATATCTAATCTTAATGGTTGCAATGGATTTGGTTAGCATTGTTGTTAATTTCATTTCGGTATTAGTTGTATCGATCAATATATTCTAGTTATATTAAAATATGATACACTTAAAGTAATTTTTCATATCTAACTTGATATTAGATAATATTAGTTATTTTCGTTTGTTTCTAGTGGTTTTGGTGAATTTGGAATAGCTTTTTCGATTGGTTTGTGAATATAAAATATATTTTTATAATTTTTAAGTTATTTTTTATTGTTTGACTATTTTTAACCTAATAAAAATAAAACTAATGAATACAATTACCTTTAAAAGTTGGGTTTCTTTTTTTTATTTTTTATTGCAACTTGTTTTTTTTACACTTTATATTTTCAAACCAAAATTCATAAGTATTTCAATCTCTTTAAAGAAAATAATTGTGTTTCCTTTTTAAAGTTTAAAAATCCTAAGCTAAAATTGATTTCTTTTTCATCTCTTTATTTTTATCTTAATAAATTTTTACATGAAATAAAAAATATTTATTTAAATATCATACAATCAGATTAAGTGCTTAAAAATATCATGATAAATTAATGATATTTTTTGTTTAATTTGTTTTAAAGATATTATATATTTATTTTATATATTATTAGTAGTATTATTATGTACAAATCTATGCATATTTATAAATATATTTGTATTAAATTAAAAAATCTAAAATAATATATCAAAACAATTGGTATAGACATGTACTATTTAAAAAAAAAAGCCAAAATATTATGCGATACAATATTAACAACTTTGCTAGCTAGTGTATCACATCGGAAAATATTGAATTTTAAAAAATAGTCAACCCTCCTTTGACGGAGTACCTTATGTTCTAGTGGCCAGAGATGGATAGACCAGAAATTGCTCTTCATATTTTAAGTTTTATGATGTTGCGATATATATTGAGAATTTTAGGGGTTTCTATCGTTGGTGTGGTTGGTGGGCTAACATATTACTAATTAGATATTGGTGGAACAAAGTTGGTTCCATGGTCCTACTATAGTTAGATGAGAGAAAATCGCTACTTCTATTCACCCTTTTTTTTTTTTTTTTGCAATTTTTAATCTATTAACATTGATGGAAAAAAAAAAAAAATCTATTTGGTTCTACGATCCTACTATAGTTAGACGAGAGAAAATTGCTACTTCTATTCACTTTTTTTTCCTTTCGCAATTTTTAATCTATTAACATTGATGGCAAAAAATTTATATTCTTAACACCCAATCCTCAGTAACAATCAATAATTTTTAAGAGATGTCCACTTATAATATATAAATAAATTGTTTACAGATTTATTAATTTTATTGACAAGAATAATGTCTAGAGAAATTTTTTCTTCAAAATTTTTTTATTTTCTAATTTTTGAATATTCATGAGAAAATTTTGAATATAGTCAGTGGAAAATTTTTCTTCAAAATTCTTTTAAAATTTTTGGAAATGTTTATAAACACTTTCCTTCACAAGGTAGATCCACTACTGTGGATTCTTATTGTTTAAAATTTGCTAATTTTGCATGTTCAGTAGGGAAAAATGCAAAATTAGTAGATCAATATAATCAATTCAACGAGGTAAAAAGACTTGAATCCAACTGGACTACAAAACTTGAGAGTCCTTGCTCGATTTTAACTAAAAAATTTGAGACTAGTTTGAATTTGAACTTGAATGCATTAAATATACTGGATTACTTGTAAGCGTGTTTACAAGCGTGTTTACAATGCATGTTTAAATATACAATGCATGTCAATTTAACCAAATGTGCATGTTTACTTATAATTGAATGTGGGTTTTTCCTTGTATAAATCAATAACTAGAGATTTTATACAAAATTTATATTATAAGTTCTCCGACGACAAGTGTAGAAGATAATAATCTTTAATTATGTACTTTAAAAATTCATAGTATATATAAACTTCAATTGGTCTCTCATATTCATCTCTTATAAATATTTTATAGTCAGATTAAATTTCACTGTAAGAAAGTGGATATTTTAATAATAATTACAGACGTTACAAAATACTATTTTATCGTTACTATATTTTTTTAAAATTAAATATTTGTCATTACAAGATCGTTACTATTAACCCCATTGATAAAGAATTAATACAACAAATTATATTGTTGTTGAATATATATATATATATATATATATATATATATTGTAATGACTTTTTGTTGTTGCCATATAAATCATGCTTTCACAACTATAAAATATCATTGTGTAAATTTTATTTTAGCAATAATTGATTTTGGTTAAAAAATTTTTAATTAACATTATTATGTTGGTTGCAAAAGTTTTTGCGTAACAATATTAATTTGATTACCAAAATTTTTATGCAAAAACATTATTATAGTTGCTAAAAATATTTTGTAATGATAAAATGACAGTGTATAAACCTCATTTTAGTAACCATAAAACTTGGTTACAAAAACTCTTACATTATAATATTATTTTGGTTACATATCATATTTCATAATGATTAAATATCGTTGTTTTAACTTTATTTTAGCAACATTATATTTCGATTACAAAAACTTTTTACGTAACAATATTATTTTGGTTGTCTTATAATATTTTGCAACATAATTTTATTTAGTTGCAAACTACCTTAAGCATTACTATTTTTATCATTACGATAAATAATTCTAACAACGACTATAATCATTGAAAAATATTTTATTTATCAACTATTGTCGTTGGAAAATTTATTTCCATAATGATTTGTTTAATTTTAACAGCAATTTTTACCATCACAAAATTTTTAACACAACCAATTTTATTGTAACTAATTACAAAATCATTTCATTTATTATTTTATTTGTAAATATAATAAAAAAATGTTTCAAATATATAAACTAATATTTTGTTCTATATTGTAGTAAATACTAATCGTAACATTTTATTTAAATATAATAGTTAATCAAAAAATAAGTAAAATTAATATTAACATAAAAATAATATATTTTGTCATGAATTACATTACATTTTTCTTAAAACAGATACAACAATTATAATTTCTTAAACCGAGAGTATTATACAGAAATAAAATTTACGAAGCAATTGCCTAACACTTAAATGATAACTACAACTTTAGTTTTTTTTTTAAAAGGTATAAACAAGTAATTTTTCCAATTATGCAAACATGTGATTCAAAATTAATTCATCCCCAATTTATCTCATCCTTTTTATCAATATTCTGCACCAAAATGATAACAGCATGAATAAGATACCAATATTTTGGATTCTAAATGTTAAAGGTAGAAACCTGCCAACATCATCTCCAAATTATTTTAATGTCTAAATAAAATAAAATAAAATAAAAAACAACATAATGGCAAGTAGATATCAGGAAAAAGAAAATGTGACAACAATCAGGATACGCATTATAAGCAATTAAAATTTTTTTTAAAAGAATACCTTCACAATTTGTGTGATGAATATTACAAATATGTCACTAAAACCCTCAAGCAACATAATATGTAAATCAATGTAACAAGTAAAAGTAAGGCTGCTAGGAAAATAACTTTCATGTTATTCACATAGTGTAATTTCTACAGCACACATACGCATCTTAATTTTAAGGATCATAATAAACTACAGCATAAGTGCCCATTATGAGTACCTAGTTAGTGAAAGACATGTCTTATAAAGGAAAAAGAGAAAGGGTTTAGGGACTTGGGGTTTTATTTTATATATGCTAGAGTAGTAGAGTGAAGCACATGCTTCACTGTGGATTTTAATTTTTATATTATTTTTTAATTTATTATTATTAAGAATAAATATTGTAAAAAAATTTATAAAATCTATGTGATATTTAAAGGAAATTTTGTAAGCTATCAATTGATAAATAAAATACTTAACTTTTAAAGTATTTGAAGTACTAAAGGTACACTGAAAAAAATCATTATTACTTTATAATTCTAGGGGATATGATGTTTGATATTTCTACAAATTTGAATAGAAAAGATGTTATTTCCTGTTAGCATTTGTTATGAAATTTATGGCATGTTGCATTTTCTGCTTCACACAACTAATAACACAACCAAGTAAATATGGAAAACCTTAAGGTCATTGTGCAAGGCATGGCTTAGAAGAACCCTTCCCTTGATCAACTTTGTTACTTTCTTCCAAACAGCCCAAAAATCATTTGTTGTAGAAATAGAAAAAATACCCAAAAAATGCATGATTTAGTTTTTATCAAGAATAACTATATATTTTATATTAAAATTGATACCTTATTTTTTGATACTTTCATTTTATCGTCCAACACTTCAAAGATAGCATTTTAGTCATTTGTTTATTTTTAATCCATCATGATTTTTTCTTTTACCATTTACTTTTACATGTTTAGCAACAATTTTAATAGACAAATAGAAGTAAAAATCAAATGGAAGTTCATAACATGGTTGATCAATAGTTTTAACTACCTTAAGAAGTCGAAAAGCCATTACATGAGGTCAGTGACGAAAGTAATCAACTACGTCTTCTGCGTCACAAGCTTATGGGAGTCGCTTTGACCACTCTTTCAATTGGTAGTAGAAGTAACTAACATAAGCTTCCAATGCTTTGAGATCAACCATCATCAAATCTGTTTGTGCCGAGCTCCGAGATAAAGGGTAAAACCTTGAAATCACAAGAAAAAGAAAGATAATAGTTAAGGATAAAGACATGAAGTATTTTTTACGTTTGTATTCTGACGCTCAAATTAAAGGTTGGTTATATAGGTATTTAATTTTGTTCGAGATACTATGTTTTAATTCAAGCTTGTTTTTACAATTGAACTTAATTTTTATTTTTCAAGCTCAATACATGTTTTACTTTTAAATGTTTCGTATAAGGCTTAAAATGAACCGATAAAAAGTCCATTGTTGGCCATTAAACACATTAAATATATAAAATAAATAAATAATAACAATATTAAAAATTTTAAATTAAAAAATCATTAAAATTATTAAAAATTAAAAATTTTTTGAACTAATAACATAAAATGTAAAAAAATACAAAATTGACAAAAACTAAAATAACAAAAGGTTTGGCCCAAATAAATAAAAGCCCAAAGAAAAATTGAAATGAAGAAAGCTTGAAGTTGGCTATAAGCCGTGGTCATTTTAAAGCCCAAGACATGAGCCATTCGGTTGGCTTTATGTGGAGGCATAGCCATGCAAAAAAGAACAAAAAAAAATGAAAGCCAACATGCATGACAATGAAAGCTTACATGTGAAACAAGGTGGCGGTATGTGATTTTAACAACAACAACAACAATTAAAAAAAAAAAAGAAACTGAAAGGAAGTGGGACAATGTGGGAGAAGAAATGGAGAGAGGCAGCAAAGCAGGAAAACTGCTGCATGAGTGTGTACATGAAGATGTGGAGAAAACGGTAGCAGGCGGCTCAAACATGAAAAACCAGTAGCTAAGAAACCCTGTAGCAAACGTGAAGAAGAACAAAAAATTGAAGATGAAATTGGCAGCAAAGAAGCAGTGAAGAAGGAAGGGGGCGTGAGGGAAACAGGTAATGGAAAAGAAAAAGAAAAAGAGAAACTGACCAAAAATGGGACATGCATTGGGGAGAAACAAGCAGAAAACGTGAAACAAATATATTTAATGGTATTAGGCTATATATTTGAAAGTGAATGTTTAAATGTCCATCAAAATATATTTGAAATACATAAACTGTTATTAATCCAATCATAGACCAAGATATTATTGTAAAATTCAGTGAATACAACGGATTGCCAGTAAAAAAATCATCCTTAAACCTTAAAAGAAAGAAAATAAGAGTTTAATAAAACAGTACCTTTTTCATTCATTTAATAGATTTAGTCAAATGAAAATTAATGATTGGATATAATATTGTTTTTAATCATAACTTTTATGGTTTTAATGAGTAGAAAAGCTAACAATGGTAATGATCCATGTAAAAAAGATACATAGCCTAATATCATCGTACTTTGGAGCATCATTAACCACTAGTATGGGAGAGTAGATGTTATTGTGGATTGATGCACACTGTAATCATCAAATTTTGCATCCAGATCAACAAACAATTGATTTAGTTTTTAAATTGTCAAAATTGGATAAGAAAAACCCTGTCAACCAATCAAAAGACACATTAACCGATCGACAAGCCCATTCCAACCCAACAACGATTAGACTTAGGCCAATTTGGGATGTCCATTGGTTGATTGGGAAAAGTTCAATTAAATAAGAGAATGAACTTGGACAAAAAGGGAATTTTAGAACAAAGAAAAAGGGACCTAACTGGTTAGTAGTTCCTTTAACGATCAACTGGCTCGTGTTGGATAAGACTCCAAGAGATAATTTTGGTGAATTATTTTCTGGATAAATCAAGGGATAATTATCTCGAGTATTCATCAAATGGAAGATAATCATCCAACCATTTTCAAAATGCCCCTGACCTCTAGCTAAAAATAACCTTTTCTCTCGTTGAGTAACTCGGATCTAAGCTTTCCAAAAAAAAAAAGGCTTTTGAGATCCCTAAAAAACTCTCTTTATTTCTCTCATTTTCAACCCCTTAAAAACCTCCCTCGCCCATCCATAACCACCGGAGTTATGCAAAGCCCCGAATAAAACCTCCAAACAATCTCGAAGATGTGCTGAAACCTTTAGAAACCTGAAATGCACCCATTATTTCAATCTTATTTCGTCAATCCACTTGGTACCAATCCAAGTACTTTGATCCCATCATTGTAGCACACTACCCATAGCCATTGCCTGAACACTAAATCAGAATCCATTAATCACTCTAATCCCTTGACGTCAAGATCATTCCACCTACCAAATAGCCCAAAGTTTTTCCGAGATAATCCACTCCACCACAACGCTCCACACAGTCCATTGCTACTTAAACACCACTGTAAACAGCTTTCAACTTCTGGATCTCCCTATTAACTGTCCAAAATGCCCCCCAGATAACTCCTTTGAGTCCTTATCAAATCAACTAAAGACTCAAAACTTGGTTTCGTCTTAATGTGCCAACCGATCGACACTCCCATCAGGAAATCGACCGGCAGTTGTCACTGTCATTGATCATCGCCCAATGTCACTGATCAACCCACAATCTAAATTCTTGTTGCTGGTCTGCTAGTTCCACCTCAGCATTTCGTTCGTCCCAAATCCTATACTAGGCGATTTGTACATTTGCTATATAGGTTTGAGCATGATTATGATAACAATTTTAGATCTTTTGTTATGGTCAATGTTCGATGGTAAAGGGTTGCAAGTGATGTTCAATACCTATTTTCTAAATTTACTAAAAAATTGTTTAGAAAAATAATATTGTCAGGGGCATTTGATAGTCAAAAGTGTATAGTGGTATTTTTTCTTCCATGAAGCCTTCAGCAGACAATCAGGGATATTTTTGTTATTTGTGTTGACCTAACATATCAGGTCAATTTCACATACTCAACGTCATATTAGCTCGGTACTGTCCTTATTGTCTTCTGATTATCCTCCACAGCTTATCTATAAATGTGAAGGTCCAGGCTCTATGAAGCCAAGTCCATTCTACTTCTTTGGCCTTTAGAGAAGAGGAGCACACAACCCCAACCCACTATTACCCCAACCATAATTCAACATAGGCTATGACCTGAATATCCAAACAAATAAACCTCGAACCTTAACCAAATAGAGATTTAGAAGCTTGGATGCAGGTCATGGAAAAAGAGCTAAAAACGAAAATAGTAGCTTTTAAGAATGAGCTAAAGTTCCTAGAGACATAACCCTTCACCGAAGAGATCGACAAAGCAATACCTCCTAAAAGGTTTAAAATGTCAACCTTGGAAACTTACGATGATGCTTCCGACCCCTTTGATCATTTGGAATTTTATAAAACTAACATGATGATGTAGGGGCCGGACGAGGCTCTGATGTACAAAAGCTAGCTACTACACTAAAAGGTCCAGCTTGGTCCTGGTACAGTAGCCTAAAACCAAGGTTAATCATTACATTCAAAGAGCTTAACCACTCTTTTCTATCTTGAGTTGTCAATAATAGAAGAGCGAAAAAAAACTACTTTGAGCTTGATGTTGATCCACCAAGGTCGGAATGAATATCTGAAAAGCTATGTTATGTGTTTTAACGTAAAAGCTCTATAGGTAAAAGGCCTGAAGCAAACAGTCATTGTCGTCACCCTGGCAAGTTGACTTCATGATAAAGAGTACCACTTGAAATTAACTTTATTATTAGAACCACCTAAAACTCTGGCTGACATCTTACTTGTAGTCGATAAATATATAAACGTTAAAGATACAATAAAAACTAACCAAGGTGAGAGAGGCTTATCCTTTTTCCTTGACGATCAAGGTGAGAGAGGCTTTTCCCTTTTTCTCGATTGTAAGAAAAACAAAGATTTCTACGATCTTCCCTTAAAATGGAGGTCATATGGGGCTAAAAGCCTCAGTGAAGATAGAAGCTACAATACACTGAATACCTTTTGAGATAGGATTTTGAGTCAAATTAAAAGAAACCAAAACCTCATATGGCTCAAGCCACTGAGAAAGAATACGAGGAATCCAACCAAAAGATGTGTTTTTCATAGAGATATAGGTCATAACATTGAAGATTGCATTGACTTAAAAAATAAAATTAAAGATCTGATAAAAAGAAGTCAGCTGAAAAGATTTACGAAACAGAGAAGACAAGACCAATCTAGAACGAATTATAAACAAAATCGAATGGGGCCTATCCAAGATAGAGAGGGAAAAATAAAACATGGATGAAAGGAAGCCCGATGAGATGAGCCTATTTAAAAAGAGGTCCACATAGATAATAACAGGTCAAATGCTAGGGTGATTAATGTGATCATTGAGGGCAACACCACATCTGCCAAGAGAAAGTTTAACTCAGGGATAGTTATGGCGATAGGCACTTCAACAAAAAGAGAAAAAGACTAGAGAGATGAGTTGATCTCATTTAGCTTAAAAGATCTTGAAAGAATTCAACACTTACATGATGATGCTATAGTAATCATGGCCTTAGTGTATAACCATGTAGTCAAAATAATCCTATTTAATAATAAGAGTTCAATCGATGTCATCTACTATGTTTGCATGAAAAAAATAGAAATTAGTGAAGATCAATTTAGGTCGATCACCACAATGATTATAGGTTTTAGGAATAAACAAGTATCAATTAAAATAACCATCAAACTCTCGATCTTCTTAAGGAACGAACTGAAGACTATCACCTTAGTTATAGAATTCATGGTTGTAGATATCCCATCAGCTTATAACATAATAATGAGCCAACCTAGCCAGTCTGTTATATATGGCTTATAGGCTCAACTCCCTATTTAAAAGTGAAATTTCTAACATTTAATGGTGTTGAAAGGGTTTAGGGGGACCAATCCATAGCACGATAATGTTATTTTACAACAATAGAGGGTAAGAATAAGAAGTAGATGGGTAATTTGGTAGAAATTGAAGTCAACAGCAAAGAAAGACAACCACCAAAAATCGATAAAAAGCAGGAAGTCACCAACAAGAGTATAGAACATAAGACAACTTGACAGAAGCACGCTCTTAAGCCACTCCAAGCTTTTAAGCTCTAACAAAAGAAAACTTTTACTCTGTTTTTTGAATTTAAATGTTTTTGAGGTAACCCTAACGACGACCGGGCATTTAAGTCGAAATGAACAACCATATGTCATTTGGATTAAACTAATATGTTGGCTAAAATACAATATGAAATGAAAAATACATACTAATTTTACTACATACATATTCAACAAGTTATTTACAATATATTGATCATCATGTCATGATCTATTTCACCAGAAATGATCTCGACCTAAATGAACAAAAAAAGATAATTGATCAAAGACTGGACTCAGACGAAAATCAACAGAGTCAACTGAGGATTTGTAATAATTTTGTTTTAGGATAGCATCTCTTAAAAACACATGTAAATTGAAGATAAGTTTCAACATAAGGATCAGTTAATTCAACTCTTGAAAGATAATGCCAACTTGCTTGGACACTATCTGATATGTTCGATATTGATACTAAAGTGATAGTTCATAGGCTACACACTAATTTTGAGGTAAAACTAATTCGACAAAAGAAAAAGGTCTTTACCCTAGAAAGACAATAGGCTATCAAGGAAAAAGTTTACAAATTATTACGAGTAGGTTTAATCAGGAAGGTCTACTACCCTAAATTGATGGCCAATGTGGTCATGGTCAAATAGCACAGTAAAAAAAAATGTGTACATGACTTTACTGACCAAAACAAAGCCTACCCAAAAAATAGCTTTTCTCTCCCTTGCATAAATCAACTGGTGGATAATAGTGCCAAGCATGGTCTCTTCAGTTTTATATATGCCTATTTTGGTTACAATCAAATCAAAATGCTAAAAGATGACAAGGAAAAGATAGATTTATTACTAAGAAAGAGCTTTACTATTACAAGGTAATGCCCTTTAGATTGAAAAAAGTAGGGTCGACCTACAAAAAGCTGGTAAACAATGTGTTTAAGGATCAGATCAATCGTAACATTGAAGTATATATAAATGATATGATCATTAAGAGCAAGAGCTGAACCACGTACTTAAAAGCCCTTAGAAAGACCTTCAACCCCTTAAGAAAGTATAATATGAGGCTTAACCTAAACAAATGCATTTTTAGGGCCACGTTAGGTAAGTTTCTCAATTATATGATCAACAAAAAAGGGATAAAGGTGAACCTAAAAAATGATCCTGAACATGAAAGCGTTGACCTTAATAACATTTTTAACTTCATGTGGACTCTTTAAGGCCAAAAAGCTTTTAAAAGACTTAAAGAGTTTTTATCCTCTCTACCTATTTTGTCTAAGCCAATACCCGATGGGATATTATGCATATATGTAGCCAACATTGACCAGATCATTAGCTTGATCTTAGTCTAAAAAAAAAGAAAGAAAATAAAGACTAGTTTATTTTGTAAGCAAGGTATTGACAAAGCCAAAAATTAACTATAGTGGCATAGAAAAGCTAGCTTATGCAATTGTCACCTTGGCTAAGAAACTCAAGCCATACTTCTAAGGTCATACAATCTATGCATTGACTGACCGGCCATTAAGATAGGTCTTATAGAAGCTTGAAATGTTATGAAGGCTAATTAAATGGATGGTGGAGCTCAGTGAATTTGACTTACACATATTACCCAGGTTGGTCTTAAAATCACAATATCGTAAACTTTGTCGCAAAACTTATCTCGATAAAACCTGAAAGATAACCTGAGGAAAAAGAAGAGACCTTAAATAAAAATGACTGAAAACTCTATATTGACAAATTAGCCATAAGTCATAATGGAGGAGTAGGCCTTATTATGATAAGCCTAAAAGGGTTATAGTACCTACATACCTTAAAATTTAAGTTTAGGGTATCCAGCAGTAAGGCAAAATATGAGGCTTTGATAGCCAGTTTAAAGTTGGCAACCGAGCTGAACGTTTAACACTTAACCATATACAGTGATTTCCAACTAGTGGTCGATCCAATAAATAGAAAGTTAAAAGCTCAAGAAGATGAGATTCAAAAGTATCTTGATAAAGCGTTGGTCTTGGTGGTTAGCTTTAAGAAAGCTGAGGTAAAAAAGATACAAAGGTTAAAAATTCATTAACAGACTATTTGTCTAAGTTGGTTTTAGGAATAACAATGGAAAGCCTAGACCAAGTTCTGATAAAAGGGCTAACATATAAAAACACTAAGGATAAGCTCATAGGATAGATCATAAAGAAAAAAATATGGATGAAGCTAATCACGATGTACTTGACCATAGGAGCACTACTTGATGAACAAATCCTAGCTAAGGTATTGATAAGAAAAGCCCATTGATGCACAATGATTAAAGAAAAATTATACAAAAAATCTTTTCGCCTATCCTATTTAAGATATGTTGATAAGAAAGAAGCAGACTACATCCTATGGAAAATCCCTAAAAGAATATGTGAAAGTCACATTAAACCTTGGCCATTGGCCTACAAAGTGCTTAGGTAAAGCTATTATTGACCCACTATTAGGAAGGATGTAACCAAATGGCAAAAAGATGTGACAAGTGCTAGAAATTTGTTCACATGCAACATATCCACTCAACCAAGCTTACTTTTATCATTAGTTCATGACCCTTTATACAATGGAGAATGGATGTCCTCAGATCATTCACCCTAGCCATAGGTCAGAGGAGATTTTTTTTAGTGATAGTAGATTACTTCACAAAATGACTTGAAGCTGAGGCCTTAGCTACCACCACAGAGAGCTAAATTGAGAAATTTATGTCGAAAAACATAGATTGTAGATTCTGATTACTTCGGTCTATAATAACAAATAATGAAAAATAATTTAAAAACTCAAGGTTCAAGAAATGGTGTTCAAATCTTCACATCAACTTCAGGTTTACATCTTTCAATCCAACGGGTAGGCCGAAGTTATAAACAAAACAATATTAGAAGCTTTGAAAAAGAGACTTGATGTAATAAAATAAAAATAGGCCAACGAGCTACCAAAAGTGCTATAAGCCTTGAGAATGACCACGAAGGTACCCATTAGTGAAACCCTATTCTATTTAGCATTCGAAACAGAGGTTATGGTACTTGTTGATATCGACCCTCTGAGCTTAAGAGTTTAACTAAGGTAAAAAAAATAAAAATGAAAAAATGCTTAGGGTTGACCTCAACCTCGTTAAAGAATAGAGGGACATAACCTTAACATGGATAGCAACTTATCAACAAAAAGTGGCTAATTATTATAATAAAAGAGTTTGGAGTAAACATATCAAAAAAGGCAACCTAGTATATAAAAAAGTAGAAACTTCAAGAATAGATGATCAAGGTAGAAAATTAGCTCTGATGTGGGAAGGACTATATGTTGTTAAAGAGATCATCCATGATGCAACCTCCAAACTACAAAACCTGAATGGCAACGTCATCCCAAAGACATGAAATATAGATAATTTAAAGGACTATTATCAATAGTTTGATCTAAACTGAGCTCATACTTCTATTTTGTAATTAAATACAGAAATCAAATTATGTTTAACAAGCTCACATCCATCGATCTAACAAAATCTAACCTATGACTTTGATGGATTCTTAGGTTAATTTAACCAAAGTAATTACTTAAATCCTCAATGTAGTTAATCGAGCTATAACTTTGATGGATTCTGAAATTAATTTAATTTAAGTGATTACTTAAATCTTCAACTCAGTTAATCGAGCTCAAATTTTTTTGATTAATTGTGCTTAAAATTATGCAAATAAAGAAAAAATCATAATAAAATTAAACTGAAACTTGGATTGAACTGAACAAAATTTTTCTCTATTTCATTTTTATTAAGTACACAAGTTGTCGGGCAAATCATCCTTACCAAAGGTTGTTACAAAAAATCAACCTTATACATTAACAAAATTTACAAAAAATCAAAAATAAAAAGTTAAAAGAATTATTCACAAACAACATCAGCAGCAGTAGTAATGGGGGCAACATTTTCGTCAACAAGCCATTACTTTCTTTTTTAGGTCCTCTTCCCTCGTTTTCTTGGCCTCAAGCTTAGACCTAACCTTGGCTATCTTAGCCTTAGCATCATTGAGTTTAAGCTCGACTTGTTCCCTTATTAAGTCAACTGAGGCTTTATCAATCAAGATGGCCTTTAGCTTCACTGTCGGCTCATCAATTCTTTTTCTCTACTCAGGTTCCTTTTTATGGCACACACTAAGACTAGATCAGACATTGCCCAGTGTGTTAGAGATTTTCTTGTGTTCTTCGACCAAGGTAGCCATGTCCTCATCGACCCTCAATAGTTAGGCCATCATGAGGTAGGCATGGTGGAAAGTTTCACCAATGTTTTCTAGAGGTTGAAGGGGAAATTTCTATTGGACTACATAGAATGACCTCAAACTTAGCAAAATGAAGAATACTAATAAAATCAAGCTAAAGTCAATCAATATTTACCAAAAAAAGGGACCACAACTTTGCTAAATCTCTTTACCACAGCCAAATTGGTGATAGGGTCATCATTAAGAATATACTTGAAGCTAGTGGAGATCTTTTCGAAGCTAGGCCTTAATACCCAAGCCTCAAGGTTTTCTAAAGTGGAGGAAGAGGCCTCCACACATGGCTTTTTGGCAAAAAGATAAGGTGTCAATGCTGAGGTTGAGAACAAGTCCCGGCTAGCCTTGGCTTTCGTTTTTCAACTTGCAAGAGAATGGTGCAGTAAGGTATTAACCACTTTATCTTCCCCACAAGATGGGTCCTTAAGCTAAATTTCTTTTTTTGCCTCTATTGGGCTTAGAGGCATGTTGGTACAACCTGAAGTTAAAGTTGTCCTTAAGAGCCATCTCTACAAAACTAAGCTAACGATTAGATAAAAACCAAGTTAAAATAAAATCCTGCAAGGCTACCTTAAACCTACCATAATACTTCATCTTGTTTATTACTTTTAAAATGGTCAACTCGTGGGCATCAATGACAACTTCTCCTCTACGGTATATTCTAAAATTTTATTTCGATCGTATAGATCTAACACGAAAAGGGCCACTGGTACATTTATGAAAAAGCTAAGTGTACTCTTTATTTTTCAAGCGTCAACTTTGAGAGCAGCCTCGACCTCAGGTTCACCACTTTTACTTATTTTTTGCTTCATAAGGCAAAGAAAGAATAGTTTCCAATTTTTTATCGAGCTTAGGCAATCGACAAGTAATTTTATATTGGGCCAAGCTGTTATGTAGTACCACTTACTATCATTAAGGTATTTTAAAAAAAAATTCTTTGAATAGAGAGAGAGAATGAAGAATGTTTAAGTATTAGCAAAGAATGATAAAGGCTATTATGTACCGTATAAAATTAAAAGTGAGCTGAGTTATAGTTAAACTATAAGTATTAAAAATTAAAACAAATAAGGGATGAAGTGGGAACCTTAGACTACCCATGAAAAAATCTTAATACATGTAGAGCCAATGTGGTTCTAGTCTATTAATAACTTGATCTAAAAAGTTTAGCATTATTACACTATATCCCTTTTTGAAAAAAAAAAAAGTTGTACCCAAAACACGGGCATGATGAGCTAAACATATGTTAGGACACTTGTCAAATTTTTCCTTACCTTTTAGTTCAATCATCATGTCTTTGGGGATCATGTCGAGTTCACAAGAAGTATATACAAGGACTTCAATGAGTTCATCATGCCCCACAGGGCATTTTTCCTTATCATCATTTTCCTCAACTAAGGTACTCTTTCACTTTTATTCCCTGTTGAAACCTTTCTCATAAAAATCTTCATCACTAAAAGACTCTGAATCTTAAGTAAAAGTAAGATTCTGAGGTGAAGCAATGGTTGAGAGTAACTTAATCTTGGAAGAAGAAGGACAAGGTGGAGACTTTTCATGAAAGGAAGAGATATCAACAAAATTGATTGAGGGGGATGAAAGTGACAAATGTAGCATTGATAAGAGGTAAGCAGAAGAAGAAGAAAGTTAATGAGATTGAACCCCAGAAGAAGAAACAACTGAGGATGAAGAAAGGTCAGCCATAGAAGATGGACCAACTTGAAAAATAGAGAAAGGTGCTAGATTTTATAGGTCGAAGTCGATTTGAGCACATGGCTTTTTCATGCTCAAAATTCATTCCTTTTTTGCTCGAGCATTATTTTCATTTCATCGTTGCCCTTCCTTGGATATTGGATTGAACGAGTAGGCCATCCTTTCATAATTATGACCTTCAATAATTGGTGAGATCGGATCATTATCTTGTTGGTAACTTGACCTCCCCTAGGTTCTACCTGATAACTCACAGCCTCTCCAAAACTCATACCAGAGGATATGGTTAAGAATACGTACCGAAAAAAGTGTAAAAAAACTTTAAAGGTCAAAAAGCTTTTGAGATCGAAAAGTTCAGGTCAGATTAAGAGCAAAAAAAATAAAAAAATGAAAAATTAAAGCCTTAAAGGCTCTTTATAAAAAGCATCACAGATTAGATAAACAACATAAGTCATGCCATGTATCGGAGTACAGGTGGAAAGACGTCTTTTTGTCTTCATGTTTAAATTTTTTCACTCAGACTATTTCTCTCATCATTCAATACTGTCAAATAGGCCTAACTAAATGAATCTTAAGTTAGACCGCTAAACCAGATGACTCTTTAGGTTGAACTAAGAGCTCAGTTCACCATCAAAATCCAAAGTAAAGGCTTAAATCCAAGTTTTTGAAATAAAATACAAGTCTCACTGTGTTCAGATAAACTCCAACACTAACCTTGAATCATTTTGAATAATTATCACCTTGATAACCTTTAAGCTGGCTATACACTTAATCCAAGACACACGCGCACGATCAAACAACCATAAGGTCAAACTGTGACTCAAGGCCAATCATCCCCTAAGACTAGCCTCCTTTTATAATATCAGCTTCACATAATTGAACTTTCAGGTTATCTCGTTTTACTAACCTACCCTACAATGGAGGCATTGATCATACATTTGGCAATCTAATACTCAGATTGCTTGGTGGAAGGACAAAGTGTTAGGGACATTTGATGGTTAAAAGGGTATAGTGGTCTTTTTTCTATATGAAGCCTTTAGCAAACAACTAAGTGTATTTCTATTATTTGTGCTAATCTGAGATATCAATTCAGTCTAACATACTCAGTGCCACATTAACTCGGTACTATCCTTATTATCCCATGATGGTCCCTCATAACTTACTTATAAATGTGAAGGTCCAAGCACCATGAAAGCGAGTCCATTCTACTCATTTTCTCTCCTTTCCATTTCTTTTCGACCTAAATATTTTTTAATTGTGTATCTGAGTGCAAACATAAAGGACTCACCCTACTTTTATCTTTAACCACCCTTATCTTTTGCTTTTCCAAGAACACCTCTAACTCAGAGCTCACCATAAACAAATACCTTTTAAAATAATCCTATAATTTTTATATTCAACATTGAATTAAAAATATATATATGCCAACTTCTATATAACATGTAATTGTTTTTTTTTTTTTCAAGTCATAAAGAGTGAAAACTTGCTAACACCATAGACCAGAATTTCCCCTCTCTAATTTCCAACCCAATTTAGAAAAAAGTGCCTTGTTCATATTTTATATTTTCCTAATACCACAGACTTTATCCTAACGTAACAAAGGGACATTCTTCTAACCTTCCACCCAACCTTAGCCATTATGATCGGTAATTTAGTTGACTGCATATATGGTATAATTTGCAATCATTCTAGAAAGTAATTACATAAGAGTGGCTCTTCATGCCATCTAAGTCGAAAGCCTCATTTTAATTTTATTAAGCAATGACCAATAAATATCCTTGCTCACCCTCTTTGAATGTATAGGTACTCCAAGATAATCTCTAAACTTAAAACAATGTTGCATACTTATAGTAGTTTGCATAGACATCACCAAATCATCCAAACATTTAAACAAGTAAAGAATCTAGACCAATATAGAACAAAAGGCATTCAAACGATCTATCATTATTCCACATTGAGCTATCGATGCTTTTTCAAACAAAATCAAGTCATTGGAAAAGAATAAATGGGGTAAGGTTGAACCACCACGAGATAAAGAAATCACGATTATCAACCTATTCCTCAATCATCTCATAAAGGTTTTGCAAGCAAAACACAAATAAAGAGACAGCGGATCTCCCTATTGAATCCTCTATTGGGCTTAAAGTCAAATGCCATCTCCCCATGCCATAAGAAATTCATCTCTCCACAAGTTACGCAAAAGATAATTAGGGCAATAAGATTGGAAGGTAAACTAAGATCCATCTAAAAAATCCCTACTAACTATACTTTAGGCTTTTTCTAGATCAACTTTCATAATCATACTCGCAGCTTTTCAAAACATGTTTATAGTCATATTTCTTTTCAACTTTAAACAAAAAAAATTCACTATTTTGAACCTATCCTTCAATTGCCAGAGTTGTTTGATCGATGAAAAAAGAGTTTGAAACCTCACTATAAAAGCTAGCTTTGCACAATGGCTTTTCGCATCTCTTTCTTTTGAAACCCTAACCCTCAAATCCAATGGCGGATTGTAATAGAAACCTGAAAGGGCCTTGGCCCCCTAAACGTTTGAAACCCTTTTAATATGTGTATATAGTTGTACTAAATATATTTAAACTGTCCCTCTATTCAAAAAATATTAATTTTAATATTTTTTGCATTTTATAAATTAAATTTATGTATTGTAATTTAACGGATGTTCAATTCACATTTGTATTTGTTTATTTATTATATCCAATAACTGTTACTTATAAATTCTTAAATTTATATTTATTAACAATTCCTTTTCTTCATATACTTTTTACTTTTATTTTTGCTTTAAATCTCTATCTCATATTGTAATTCTTTTATCAGCAAAAAGATCATATTTGAACTACTTTACAAAAAGACAGAAAAATGCCAAACTTCTAGTTTCAAAATTTCATCTTCATTCTTTTAAAAGTATATTTAGTTTTTTTTTAATAATTTATTTATTCTTACTTTTTTATTTCACTTTTGAATTGTCAAAAAAAAAATTGCATAATTAATAATTCAACATTTAATTATAAATCATATTAATATTAAAAGTATAATATTGTTATAGTAATATTTTTATTTTATAATTTTATACTTTTATTACTTTTTATTAGTTTATTATTTGTCTATATTAATAAATATGATAAAGTATATTTTTAAAAATAAAATATATTATATTTTATTAATTAACTCTTTCTAAATTATATATCAAGATCCACCACCTCTTAAATTTTCACCATCATTGATCTTCATACCTTGAGACCAGTGGTGAAATAGCATAAGCAAAGACTGTTGGAAATTATCCACTACAAATCTCCCTGATTTTTTGCTAAACATTAAGGTGACACTTGGTTCAGGAAAATCTATAAATTTTCCCCCAGAATCTTGATGGTGGGCATTTGATACTTATGTTTGATTCAGGGTAATTCGATTATGGGCGAAAGTAATAGATTCGAAATAGTACTCAAAGTCTTGAAATCAGAAACCTACATCTCCTATGGTATTCTAGAATGCTGGGGGAAAAATTACCTTATTTTCAAATTTGACTTGAATAAAAAATCGTGAAATAACCATTACCTTTTTGAAAAGCATGTCTGAAAGTGATTGAAATTCAGTTGGTGGGTTTTGTGCAGTAAAAAAAAAATTTACATTGCAATTAAGGTGTTTGGCATGAAGAAACACCTTAAATAATCCTTTTATATTTTAGGATTCGGGGTTAATATTTTTATAAAATGATTATTTAAGGTATTTTATGTACAGAACGTCTTAAATAATCATTTTATATTTTTATAAATGTATTATTTAAAGCATTTTTGTAAAAAAAAAATACCTTAAATAATTATTTTATATTTTAAGGTTTAAGTTTTAGGATTAATATTTTTATAAAAGATTATTTAAGGTGCTTTTTGTACAGAAATGCCCTAAATAATCTTGTTATATTTTAAAAGATAATTATTAAATGGTTCATAATATAAAAAAATAAAAAAATTATTTAAGGCATTTCTGTATAGAAAATGCCTTAAATAATCATTTTATATGCACATAAAAAGATTATTTAAGGCGTTTTCTATACATAAACGTCTTAAACAATCTTTTTATAAATAAATTAAAAGAACACTTTTAAATTTTTCCATGATTTAAAAAAAGTGGCAAACACATTAATTGATCTTTGTTTCTAACAAATTTTCCTATCAAATTTTGTTAATCGAAAAAGCACCAAATATCTCAATTGATGATATTTTATAAATAAAAACAACAATTAAATAAAAATATGTATTTTCTTTTGCTACTAAAGGCATCATTTTTAATTTTGGTATTTATTATTAATAAAATAAAATAAAAAGTTACCATTATATATGTCAAAGAGATTATGATAATTATACAGGAATTTATATATGTGGATTCCCTTAACCAAACGAGTGAATTTGAATATAGGATGCCCTGAAAGTGGAAGAAAATCCTAGTATTGCACTTTCCTATGGATCACACTTTCCCTTGAAATCTACGATTTCGCGAACCAAATGCCCTCTAGGAGTCTATTTGCTTGTTAGCTCTTCTTTCAACCAAATTTGCCACATGTCTTCATTTTAGTAGATGGACTAACTCTTTTGTTCATCTTTTTAACTAATTTTTAGTGGATGATTGGGATATTACCCACTATATATCATTTATTAATTGGTCTTAAAATTATTAACTTGGCAAAGAATATCCACCTCATTAACTTGTCATTTAATCCTATAGTTAAATCTTTTATTATGCATGGATGAACAGTATATGATCAAAATTTAAGCCAATTTTTTTTGTCAATTTTATTTATATTTAATAAATATTTTTATAGATTTTATTTGTTTTTAAATGTGATTTACTTTACACCAAACTTTTTTTATGTTTTTCTTTCTTTTTATTTTTTTCTTTTTTCAAAATTTTAAATTTATTTGATATTAAAGATATGTCACATGTTTTTTTTTTATTTTTATATATTTAATAAATATTTTTAAGATTTTAAATTATTTTTTATCTCACTAATATCAAGAATATGCCATGTGCCAAGTTAATTTCTTCCTTTTAATCTTTATTCCTTTTTTATTTCACTTTTCTATTTATGCATTCTTCTTTTTTTCTTTTTAAATATTCACATATTTTTAGAATATTTGACCTCAAGATGGGTCCAATGGATATTTATTCATTTTGTTTTCAAACAATATACCTTAAGATAAGTCGAGTTTAAAGATAAACAAGTTGGTGTCAAAAGTATATTTAAAATGTTTGTCTTGAGTTATTTCAAAGTATTATAAAAATATATTTTTATTATTTATTTAGTTTTATACATATATATTACATTAATAAATTTATTTTTTGAAAGAAAAAATTTTAGTTTTATCTTAATTTAATAAATTAATATTTTAACCTCAATATGGGATGTCATTATGACACCCTCATTGAGTTTTTTTTTTTTTTTCTCATTTTGAATTTTTTTCATTTTTTAACTTTTTTCCATCTTCTTCTTTTTAGGTTTCATATTTTTATTGGATAAATTGATGAAAATTTGAGTCAATTAAGTTATTCACATGTCATTTTCATTTTTTTTTATCTTTCATATTTTTATTTTTTAATTAAATAACTTTTATAAAAAAATATACAACGAATAAAAATGACAAAACAAAAAAAAAATTTCTCGCAATATTGCGCAAACTTTTTTTAAGTAAAAATAACAATTGGTCAGACTTAACAAAATAGATTCATATGTTTTTAAACTAATAGACAATTAAATGTTACATCATATCTAAATAATTCTATTTAAACCTACAGTTTTCTCAAAAGATACCATTTGTCAAATTCATAAATAAGTTATTCTCTTATTTCAAGAGAAATCTTTCTATTTGTTTGACTGTACAACTCTACATATTAGTTTGACCTTTCAACTAGCAAATTAAAGCTCTACAACTATCCAAGAGAGTGTTCAAATCAAAAAGCTTTTGATTTTAGCAATTATCATTTATTCACCCCATGATCACAATTAATCCGTTCATAAAGAGGAAGTGAAAGGTTTAATTCATTAAACCTAAAGATGACAAAATCTCTTCCTTTCCTTATCCAACTATTTTGTTCTCAATCTATTTAATATTTTTACTCTTCCAAAAGCCTTTATAAGAAAACCTTAAAAAGAAATTATCCATTTTTAATCCTTCTGTTTTCATCCAGATTTTGTTTCTTTAAAAAAATTTACCGATTCATAAGTGTTTATTTATCATTATTTAAACTCTTATGATTTATTGATGAATATATTAACTAATTTACAATTTTCTTTTATAGAATCTATTAGTTAAAAGACTTAACTTACAAGTTTGAAAAGTATTGAAAGAATCTTATCATGATTTGTTAATTTGTGCTATAAAATTCTCAACCCATTTCACTTCTTTCTTTTTCTTTTTTTTTTTTTTGTTCATGACAGATCTTCACATTTATTTTTTAAAAATTTAATATTTCAGAGGTTAATAAAATAGATATGTACAAATATATTTTAGCATTTTTAATTGTAGTTGTTCTTGAACCACAACAACTTGCGAAAAACTATCTAGTTATCTTTATTTTACAACATGCCTTTTTCTTATTAGCAGGCCTATTTATGATATAAACAATAACTAATAAAAAAAAATTTATAGTTTAGTGATATTTGATATTAAATGGTTACTTTTGCTAAATTGGATATGATTTATAATTTTTTTTATTTTGTATATATATATGTATTATTATTTTAAATCAAAGGAATAATATGATGCTTTATATTTTGTAGATATAGATTATATGATGGCATTATGTGATACTATTGTTATTTATTTTCTGTTTATATCCTAGTCTTACGCATCGCAAGAAGAATTAAAATCATATTATTATTAGTTTTTATTGTACCACTAATTACTATTCATAAATTCTTAAAATCAATAGATTAGTTACAAACATTAAGTTATAATCATGTAAATTTAAGAAATGTTAAATTGACTTTTTGACTTTCTCAACAAGACTCTTAAGTCTATATGTAAGCTTTACTTTGGTAGAAATGATGAAAATGAATAAAGATGAAATTTTAATCCAATTATTAATATTAATAACCACTTTCATACATTGTAACATAATCATTAGATTAACAAGTTTATATCTTTACTCTTTTCAATCCCTCCTACCATATAAAGCATTCCTTTTCTTTTTTACCTATTTCAAAATCTCTTCATATCATGCAATTCTATTTTATATCTTTGTGATTGGTTTCAATGTATTTTACTTAATCATTTGGGTTGTCACTCAAGTAACCATCTTTAGAAAGCTAAAAATTATTGTCGAGGTTTATTTTTTAAAATATATATTCTTGTCTTTATAAGAGAAATCTTAAATCTTATGTTTTGTCAAAATTTTATGATAATTCGTTATTAATTTATGCTATAGTGTTATTTAAAATGATTTGTCCTAACCATTTATGAAATATTCTTGTTTTACAAAGCTTGACACTTTCATTTGTGAGAATTTATTATGAAAATTAAATTAATAGATTTATAGATTTATGAATCCATAAATTTTATGATTTTATTATATTAATAAATATAATAGAATACCTCAAATGAAAAAAAAAGGTACAAGTATGATTAACACACTCAAAACCAAATATCAAGATCCATCACTAGATCAAAACTTCATGCATGTCAACATTCATGGATTCACTTTTTCATTTTTTTGATAATTGTCTATTGTTAAGTTGTGAATTTATATAGGCTTACATGATCACATCTACTAATTATGTGTTTTTCCATTGCAAAAGCCTTACAACTGAGTGGTAGGAGGAAATGATTGTCTTAAAAGGTAAAACTAAAACATTTATTTGTATTAATTGTTAGTTTATAATTGCAAGTGGAAATTTATTATATCTTTAATTTGTATTGTTTTCTATTCTGGAACCTTATATAATTTATGATAAGGATAATAAGGCTTAATCTGATTATTCTTTAGTATAAAAAATTGCAGCTTGAAATAGAGAAAGAGATTGTAAGTATTGGAATTCGAATGTTAAATTTATTAGATTTCATCTCTTAAAGGTAACTGTATAAACTGACCTAGTTAAACTCTGAGTTTGTTTAATTTGATTATTTGTTATATTAATCTTGGTGTTCCAATTTGTGAGTTATGTTTTTGTTAGAATGATTTTCAAAATATGAAAATCATAAACAAAGAGAAATGATATTAAGCTATAAAATAGTTTAAGGAAAGGTTTCAAAATCAATAGGTTTGGTTCAATATATGAAAGAATCAAAGTAAGAAGGCTACACAAGTAAGCAACCGACTGCTATGCACTTAGGAGTCGACTATCTTAGATAGAAGTGTCAAATAGGTTGTGTTGGATTAGCACAATCCATTTGACTATTAACCAATGTGTTAATGGATCATGCCAGCCCAACATTATTTTTTAACGTACCATGCTAACACTACCCATGAAGGCTAAGGATAAAGTCTAGCACGGCACATGGCTCGTAACCTTCATGGGTTGTGTCATGCTTGGCACGACACTATTTTTCATGTTCAATTGGATCAAGGTCAACCCACTAATGGTTTTTTAAATTTTTAATTATTTTTTTAAAAAAATCTATTATTAAAAATAATATGCGAAGATACATAAAAGTAAAATGAAATAAAAATGACATATAATTTACATGGTCAACAAAATATTTACATCTACAAAGAGGGATAATAAAATCCACTAAATAAAAAATTAAAATTACAATCCTAATATTTCAAAAAATACACAGACATACATATAAAAGATACTATAAAACACAAGATTATTATTCTATTTTTCATTCTCATCATCTAATTATTCACTTATAAAATGTATTGTCTTGTGCATTTATTTTATTCCTTTCATTCTATAGTAATTTACTTTATTAATTGAATTTGTACTTAACTTATAATTTTATTTTATTTTTGTCATTTTATTTTTGCTAATCACTAGTTAAATAAAATTTATCTATCAATAATTTAAATATTTAATAAGTAATTTTAATATAGTTTTATTTTATAAATTACCAATAAAATATCATAAGTATAATTTCGTTGTAATATCAAAACAATATAAATACACTCAAAAGCTAGGAGCCCACTTAATAATTATGGATCAAAATGTTATGACTGGACTTGTGTGTGATGCCATGCTATCCCATGTGTCACATGTTAGCGTTGACCTTTAAGGGGTTGTGTTGTGCCGATTCATGGACTTAAAATCTTTTAGCTTAGCACGATATACATATATATATCGTGCTTAACCCAGTTTGATAGTGTCAAATCATGTTGTATCATGGGCCGCCCAACCCATTTGACACCTTTAATCTTAGACTTTCAAGAGGAGCATTCGATTGCCATTGGCAAATAAGTCAACTATATTACAAACAGAAATTTATGAAAGTCTATACAATTAACAGTCGACTACCAACATAGAGCAATCAACTGCCATAGCTGAAAAATAGGCCAGTGGATTCATAACCCTAAGGGAATCAACTGTTATTGTTCAAAAGTCTTTTGAAAAATGTAATTGGCCAAGGTAGTTGATTGCTCTTGAAAAGAAGTTAGTTGTCTTGTAAGTGAAATCATTTTAGAAATTGATAGAAGTCAAGTGTTTTAAAAAGCAATCAATTGGTCAAAGTTATAAAAATATTTTGAAAGTTGAAAGGAGTCGACTACCCTGTAAATATCATTATGAAAATTAAAATACAAAAAAACAATCGACTGCTTTTATGGTGATGTCAATTGTTTTTATTGAAAAGTGACAATTTTCATAAATGTGAAAAATGATTTCTCTTGGTATGAAAAGACAAATCATTTGATTGAACCAATTCATCTTTGATTATTCAAAAATGTGTCTTTTTATTAAAAGAAGTAACTCTTTAATTAAGTAATTTTTAATTAAAACAACACAATTAAAGAGTTACAATCTTAGAATTCAATCTCTATAAATAAAAATATTATAAGTCAGTTAACACATTCAAAAATTCAAATGTCATTCTTTCTTTCTCTCATCCTTTCTCAATAGAAAGCTTATTTCTTTAATATTGTTTTATTATAAAAAAACCTTATTAAAAACAAGGTTTTTCATCTCTCATCAATGAACTTTTAATGATTTGATTTCATTAGTGCAAGGTGATTCAAACAAGATTTCATTATATTTTGAGTGCTTTTTGTTTCAACCTCTTTTGCATACCGTTTTTAATAAGAACGAAATAAACCTTAGGGATAATAACATTAGCAGCACACTTTGAAGCCATTTTTATTCAAATTGAAATTTTCATTTTGTTCTACCCAAATACAAAAATAAAGCCTACAAAAATATTTGGAGTTGATCTACAAGTACACATGGTTTTGTATTGTCTTAAGCCTTTTATAAACAAACGTTTTTCGCTGGATGGAATTAAAGAGGTGAGAGACAAGGGTGTCTAAATTGGAAACAGATTTGATATAGCTCTAGGCACTGCCAGAGGCCTTACATATCTGCACGAAGAATTTCATGCATGCATATAGTCATCGTGATATAATATAAGCTCGCATAATTAATTGTTTGTATATAGCATGCAATGGATAAAATGTAATTGATTATGAAAACAACTTCCCATGCAATCCTGTATGCGTCCTTAATGCTTATAAATAAATATATTTTCTTCTACCCCAAAATATTACCAACATGGTACCAATTGCTCAAGAATCACTTTCACCATAGATATGGAGCATTAGTCAATGTTTCAACAACTGTCCAAGTAACTACATTAACCAATTGGAATTAAAAGAGTAAGAGAAACAAAAGAGGAAATACGCCAGCATATTTGGAATTTTCACTTGATTTCATAACTGAAGCAGTTGCATATTGGTCTGAACTCTTAAGTTGGCTTGGTCTATTTCAAAATGAGAGCTACAGATCCTATAAGATCGAACTGTTTTTTCGAATGGTGAGGGGGAAAAAAAAAAGAAAAGAACCAGACATGGTTTATATCACAAAAATGATCCACCATTCCTGTTATATGATGACCTCAGAAGGGTCAGAAAGTGAATACGAACTCAATCCCTGTACCCATCTAGTGATATAATGCTTCTCTTTGTAATACCAAAACAAAACAAGAGCCATATAATTACAGCATTGAGGACAAAACTATCGATACAAATTGTAATTTACAACTCAACATTACTGCCTGTAAAGAATATTAGAGCACAAAAGCTAGCTACTCAGCCGCGCCATATAAATACTACACAATCTCAATAACAGGGTTTATTACTGAGATGCAGAGTGAGTAAACCACGTACCCTTACTTGTTAAAGAATAATCCTCTCTTCTTCCCTTTCCTTTTCTCACCAGCCTGCAAAAGTAAATAAGACAAATCTGTTGTTAAAACAAGGCAACAATTACAAAATTTTAACCAATAAAGCCTATCAAAAACACCAATTTGGTCCTACAGCAGTGCATACAAATGCTAAAAAAATGAGCTAATCGGTTTTCTTTTTTATTGTTATTCAATTGAAAGCTAATAAACATTCAAGAGAGTGTAAAAGTAATAGGTCCCTATCTTTAACCAAAACCTAACTTATGACCCATGTGTGAAAACACAAGGAAAAACCACCCGTTCCTCTCTGAGTTGTGTATCAGATAGGTCTAAATCAAATAAGGGTGAAACTCAAATATGATTATAGATGCCAAAATCTCAGATTCATGCAGGAGACCTAAAGATATTAACATAGTAACTTGGTTTAGATATATTACAAAACCATACCACAATTGCAAAAAAGAACCCCATCATTTAAAAAAGTTAAATAACAACAACAAAACCAAAAATAAATGAAATTGGAAAATTTTAAGGAAGTTAATGCCATTAGAGAGATAGTGCAAGGTTTGAAATCTTGTACAACTACTTTGGGTGCTAAAAAGACAGATTTTAGTTGTTTGGTCAGAGCCTCATACAACTACTTTGGGAGTTAAAATCAATAATAAATAAGATTTTAGCTGTTACAGGTCAAATTTGAGCAAAAGAAAAAGATGAAAAAGGGAAAGCATCATCCTTGGACTGAAAAAACCGATAATACATGGTCCAAATCAATGCAATTTCGCAGCCATGGATTTGAGATGCTTTAAATCCTCAATTTCAGAGTAGAATGACAGTCAACCAATCCAGAGAGACATAGGGTATATAACCAAGGCAATAACCAAGAAATTTAGTAAGTAATGTATGCAACTGAAGCAGAGAATAAGAAATTCTACTCGCAGAAGTTTTGAGAAAACTGGGAAAATCATCCTTGGATCCCCAATTAACTATCAATATTATTCTGTCTGTAAATATGAGAGAGATATCAGAAGCTTTTATTTAAAATTTAAACATCAAAATAGAAGAGAGTACATAAACATTTAGGATATTCACACCTGCAGGCCAGAAAGTAGATTTACTTATGCAGAAAAACAAATAGTTAGAAGCTCTTAATATGTTTTAGATTTTTATGTGGGCATCTGCGTATAAGCATAAGAAAGTCACATGCCTCTAGTCATTCCCAGAGGAAAAACAAAGGAAAAAAGTTAAGAGTAATACCCGTATGATAAATAATCTCAAGGTGAGCACAATTGTATCTCTTGAACTGCACAAATGAAATGCAAATATAAACAACCTAGACTGCACACCCAATGGGTGAAAAATAAATGCAATATAATTTAATTAAAATATAGATGAAAAAACTATGAAAAATAAAATAATTTGTCGTAATTATTAGAATATTCTATTTAAAGAGATAAAAGGGACAAAAGTATATATGTATAACATGTATGTTGTTTAGGTAAGAGAGAGGGAATAAATGAAGTTTAGATTAAAAAAGACCAAAGTCTTGAGTTTTTAATTGAAAAGACATCAAGTTGGCCTGCACTAGAATTGGCAATACATATTAGAATAGAAGCTGAATCACAGCAGAAAAAAATTCCAGCTCAGAAACAATGTCACGTATGGTTGACAAGGCACTTTCAGATCAGTAATCAGCTCCGGTTTATTCCATAACCTTGCAGGAAGGATCTGATTTATTTCTTTTAAACTTATAAAAAGCCTTTTTTTAAGCCATCACCAAGTCAGCATTACCTAGCAATAATATTTCAACCACAAAATCCCAATTGCATTTCACAAGATACTTTTCACAGCCCAATAAATATTCTCCATATATGATTTTTCTTGATCAGCTAACCAATGCAAATCTTCTGTTACAATAATCACACCACAAACTGTTGCATACTTTAGCCCCTCGATAACCATCCCCAAAGCCCACAAGGAAGCCTATCCACTGCTGTCCTACCTTTCAAATTTCCGTTTCAGTTTCACTTTCTTCCACTATGATCTTTCCTCCCCTCACCCCTTCAACTCTCTCATCATCTATTCTTCTTCACTGACTACATAAGAGCTGCAGACTGCCAAGGATTAATCCACAATACAGCTAGTTAATAAAGCAGTGCCATGATCACCAATTTTGTTACAAACCAAAGTTTCTTCTTTTTTCTTTTGGTTTTTTTTTTTTTTTCTTGTGATAACTAGATAGAAATGAAAGACAGCTTCTTCACAAATGTCAAATAATTACATACACAATTATGCATAGAGATAGATGGAATAAGTAATCATTAATCAATTGCAGTGATCATTTGGTATCATTCTGTATGCATCCAGAGGAAAAAGTTGAGGGTTTTACTCAGTGAACTCAGAATGCAGAATACCAGTAAGAGAGAAATGGTAGACTTGAGTGCAGCTAAAATAGGGGATTCTGTAAAATCTGAAGGTTTGATTTTGCGCGGAGCGCACAGACACAGAAAGGAGGTGGGAGGGAGAGAGACAGAGAACCTGCCAGAATTGGAGAATAACCTCCATTTTTAATTCTTTATATTTTGAAGCAGAAGAGGAAAGAAGAGTCGAAGACTGGGTTAATGTTACATAACATTGAGCCTATCACTGCCATCTGAGCCTCTTATTGATATTGTATATCAGAAGTTAACCTAAGTGAGTGCGAGTTGATATACAAATATCTTCCAGATTTATTAAAGTTGTTGGTCATTGATGCAACCCTCCAAATTGAAATGGGAAAATATCAACAGTACAATTAGTAATTGAGATTTAGTACCAAGGAAACAGTATGGAGGCTCATGGGGCTTTGGGCTGCACAAAGGGAGGTACCCCACCCCCTTGCCCCCCTTTCCTGAGCAAAGCCTTCCAGGATGAAACATCAGGTTCTAAACAGGTGTCCCCTTGGGACGAAATGATGCACTTTGCCTGTACTTAGTAGAACAATGTTAATTTTGTAAACTTTGGGTATGTGTTTCTCAAATCTACCATGCTTAATGGATTTGGAGCATTCTGTTATTTTCCTAATTAGCAATTGAGTATCTATTAACAAGAGAAACTTTAAACTTACCAGCTAACATCTGGAAAGCTGCTGTCTGCTCGTAAGAGACGCAGAACACCATTTGGTCCAATAATCATAAACTCTGTAGGCTCTCCAAACGTTATTTTAATCTAGAGAAAACAAATAATAATAAATACCAATAGTGACCGACATAAATATATGAAAACGAAAATTTGAGAGTACTGGCCATCAATAATGCCTCAGGAGAAAATATAACATATCAAAAGCAGCCAAGATCAGTAAACTCAATTCAATTATTTCCATCAAAAAGCTATACTTGGATAAAAATATATTCAGGCAATTTTTAACAGCACAATAGGATCACTGTTTCTAATGGACAAGAAATGCAGAATATAATGTGGTACATCATAAAGAGAATATTAATTATTAGGTAAATTCCATCCAAGTCCTTAAGTATTTAGCATAATTCAACTCAAGTCCCTTATTTGAAAAATAAACACTTTGCTCGAAACTTTTCAATTAATAGGACAAGAAAGTCCTTCTATCAATTATCTCTTAATCATTCCGTTAATAGTCTCCGTGGGAAAACACTTATTTATAGCTGGTTGTAATATTGTAATCCGTATATTTATATTTGTATCTCTAGAATTAAGTATTTGTATCCTTAGAATTCAGGACAAAAAATTAGGATAGACAATCCCTCAATTATAGGATTAGTTTTTAAGAAGATTTAGTTTCCTAGATTAACCCCTAGTTAGTTGTATATAAATCTAAGGTTCTTGTATAATTCTTTATAAGTAGTTTTTCAATATACGTTCAGTTTTTTCTCTTAGTTTTCCACACAGTTTCCTTTCTTAGTTTTTTCACATGGTATTAGAGCTTTAGGCTCTTCTTGGGAAGCAAAATTTTCAGCCTTCATTGCCGACTTCTATTTTAGGCCTTCATTGCCGAACCCTGTTTAGACCTTCATTGTGGAACCTTATTAAGGCCTTTATAGCCATTCTATATTTCCCTTCTTTAGCCTTCATTGCTAAGAGTCATTTCTGGTTATATCTTACGATTTGTTTCAATTCAAAGAAAGATATCACTACCACCCAATTTAAGGAAATGTCAATTGAGAAAATCACCGGAGTACTACAGATGTCTCAGAAACAAGGAGAGTTCGATAGAGAAGAGATTGAAAAGCTGAAAAACCTATTAAAAACCCTTAAAAAGCCTACTATGGTATGTTCCTTGGGTAAGGTCTCTAGTTTAGGTAAAGCTTTTGGTTCTCATGGATTAAATGTCATGGTTAAACCTATTACGAGTTCTTGGATCATTAACTCAGGGGCTACAAACCATATGACATATTCCTCATAGAAGTTTAGTATATATTCCATGTGTCCTGGTAATAAGAAAATTGTTGTTGCAGATAGTTCACTTACTACAGTGGTAGGATTAGGAGATTTGAAGTTAATCCCTCATTTGTTCTCAAAAATGTTCTTCATGTTCTTGGATTGTCTACTAATCTGATATCTATATAAAAACTTACCACAGATATGAATTGCAATGTGACTTTTTATCCCTCTTATTGTGAATTTCAGGACCGAAGTTCGGAGAAGAGGATTGGACTTGCCAAGGAGAAGGATGTACTATGCTATCTTGAGACATCAAATAACACAAGTAATATCAAGAATAGTTTACCTTTGTCATTTCTTTTTGAAAAATCTTCCAATAAAGACAAAATTTGACTTTATCATTTACATCTTGGACATCCTTCTTTTGAAACTTTAAGAAACATGTTTCCTTCTTTGTTCAAAGGATTAAGTGTCGAAGATTTTCATTGTGATGTTTGTGAACTTGCAAAGCACAGACGTGTCTTTTCCAATTAATAACAAAAGAAGTTCTACTCCCTTTTACTTTATTCACAGTGACATTTGAGGTCCCTCTACAATTCCTAATATTTCTGATGCAAGATGGTTTGTTTCATTCATAGATGATTGTACCAGGGTCTCTTGATTTTTTTACTTAAATCCAAATCAAATGATCATATGTGAATAGTGTGTTTTTAAACTTTCAAAACATGATCCAAAATCAATTTGGAGTGAGAATCAAGAGATTTAGGTCTGATAATACAAAAGACTATTTCAACCGGAGTCTATCCACCTATTTTCAAAATGAGGGGATTATCCATGAGTCATCGTATTAATACTCCACAACAGAATGGAGTGGCAGAGAGAAAAAACAATCGTTTACTAGCCACAACCCAAGCCTTCCTTTTCAAGCAAATGTACTCAAATCTTACTGGGGAGAAACTGTTTTCACTGCCACACACATTATAAATAGCTTACCTTCAAGGGTTTTGGGGTTTAAAACTCCTATGGAACTACTCTCATAATTCTATCCCAACCTTAATACCACAAACAACCTCACACCTTAGGATATTTGGTTGTACATCATTTGTTCATGTTCACAGTCATAATAGGGGAAAGTTAGATCCAAGAACGATTAAGTGTATCTTTGTGGGGTATTCATCAACTCAGAAAGGGTATAAGTGCTATCATCCTCCTACCAAAAAATTATGTCTGTAGATGTCACTTTTGAAGAAAGTAGACCATTTTTTACTCAACCTTATCTTCAAGGGGAGACTTCATTCATGGAAGATAAGGAGAAAGAGTTCTTTTTGCTTGATTTGTCCTCTCTTCAACATTTTCACCCATTAATTCTTCTAAGTCAAAACCTGTTTCTGCTGAGCCAAAGTCAAACATTGAATTTGAGTCTAAACCCATTCCAAATACAGAAGATGTGACAAAGGATAATATTGTTCTTGATTCTATGAAGGAATTACAGGTGTACTCAAAAAGGAAAGTTCCAGATCTTGAACCAATGCCAATCCAAGAACCTGATCCTAACTGTGGAAATGAGGTAACTACAATTTTTGACTCTATTTCTCAAAATGAACATGAATCTCCTAAAACTATAACTAGTGATTATGATCTGCCTATTGCCATTAGGAAAGAAACCATAAAATGTACTAAGCATCCACTATACCCAATCTTTAATTTTGTGTCATTTAAAAAATTCTCACCATTCCACAAAAAATTTTTTGTGAGCCTAAACACTATTTCTGTTCCAACTACATTATCCAAGACATTATCCAGTGAGAAATGGAGGCAAGCCATGAAAATAGAAATGAAGGCTTAGAGAAAAATAAGACATGGGAACTGGTAAAGTTGCCTAAAGGAAAAAATCCAATGGGGTGTAAATGGGTTTTCACTATAAAAAACAAGGCGGATGGTACTGTTGAAAGGTATGAAGCCAGGTTAGTGGCTAAGGGTTACACTCAAACCTATAGAGTGGATTATAAAGAAACCTTTGCTCCAGTTGCCAAGTTGAATACAATTAAGATTTTGTTATCATTGGCTGCAAATTACAATTGGCAGCTTCAACAATTTGATGTAAAGAATGCTTTTCTACATGGTGATTTGGAAGAAGAGATATTTATGAAGGTTCCACCGGGATTTGGAGGTCATCTAGAAGCAAACAAAGTATGCAAGCTGAAAAAGGCTTTATATGGCCTTAAACAATCTCCTATGGCTTGGTTCGGGAGATTTGCCAAAGTGATACTAGCAATGAGATATAATCAGAATCAAGGAGATCACACATTGTTTATCAAGCACTCTGATTCAAGGAGAGCCACATTTCTATTAATGTATGTTGATAATATAATTGTAACTGGAGATGATGAAAAAGAGAGAGAATCTCTAAAACAGTGTTTGGCTAGAGAATTTGAAATAAAAGAGCTAGGAAAATTGAAGTACTTTCTAGGAATTGAAGTAGCTCACTCACCGCATGGTATTTTCATCTCACAATAGAAATAAGTGATGGATCTTTTAAAGGAAACTGGGAAGCTCGCATGTAAACCTGCAAATACTCCTATAGATCCTAATCATAAAATTGAAAAAGCTAATAAATATGCTTCTGTAGATAGAGAGATGTACAAAAGATTAGTTGGAAAACTCATTTATCTCTAGCATACTAGACCTAATATGGCATATGCTGTGAGTGTGATAAGTCAATTTATGCATAGTCCTAAAGAAGTGCACCTACAAGCTGTCTACTATATATTGCATTATTTGAAGGCCAATCTTAGGAGAGATCTTATTCAAAAGAAATTTGGGACTAGTTCTAAAAGCATATACAAATGCTGATTATGCAGGTTCAATAATTGATAGAAGATCCACCTCAGGCTACTGCACTTTCTTAGGTGGTAATCTTGTGACTTAGAGGAGTAAAAGCCAAAATGTGGTGGCAAAATCAAGTGCTGAAGCAGAGTTTAGAGTAATAGCTCAAGGAATTTGTGAACTACTATGGTTAAAGATTATCCTAGAAGACTTGAAGATCAATTGGGGTGAACCAATGAGACTCTACTATGATAACAAGTCTACAATAAGCATTGCACATAATCCTGTGCAATATGATAGAACAAAACACATTGAAATAGACCGGCATTTCATAAAAGAGAAACTAGATAGTGGGTTGATTTGCATACCTTATGTATCAACCAAGGGTCAACTTGCAAATGTGTTGACTAAAACTCTCAGTAGTGCAACATTTCAAGAAATTATTTCCAAGCTAGGAATGGAAAACACTTATTCACCAGCTTGAGGGGGAGTGTGGGAAAACACTTATTTACAGCTAGTTGTAATATTGTAATCTGTATATTTATATTTGTATCTCTAGAATTAAGTATTTGTATCCCTCGAATTCAGGACAAAAAATTAGGATAGATAATCCCTCAATTATAGGATCAGTTTTTAAAAAGATTTAGTTTCCTAGTTTAACCCCTTGTTAGTTGTACATAAATCTAAGGTTTTTGTATAATTCTTTATGAGCAATTTTTCAATATACATTCAGTTTTTTCTCTTGGTTTTTCACACAGTTTAATTTCTTAGTTTTTCCAGTCTCATTAAAATACCTTTTTACCCTTGAAAAACTAATATCCCAAAATACTCACATAAGGTAATAATTTATAATAACAATTTTTTTACTTTTTTTAAAATATATAAAATATATTAATAATATATAAAAAAGATTTTTAGATGCAATATATAAAACAAAATTTACAATTATAGATATGCTAATATGTAAATATATATAATACAATGAATGTATTGAACATGTAACAATTTTTCGACATGGAACAAATTTTTAAAAAAAATGAACATTTATAATAAGAAAAAAAATGTTTGGTTAAAAAAAAAGAAAAAAAGTTTGGTTAAATTGTTACATGCTTGATATATTCATTTTGTTTTACATATGTTTATGTATTAGCATATTTATAATTATAAGTTCTATTTTTATATGTTGCATTTAAAAAATCTTTTTATATTATTAATATATTTTATATATCTTGGGAAAAAATAAAAATAATTTATTATTATAAAATATTACATTATGTGAGTATTAGAAGATATAGATTTTTTAGGGGTAAAATGGTCTTTTAATGAGATTATTAACGGAATAATTACGAAATAATTGATAAAAGGATCTCCTTGTCCTATTAATTGAAAAGTTTTTGGTAGAGAGTCCATTTTTCAAACTAATGAACTTAAGTTGAATTACGCTTAAAACTTAAGAACTTGAATGATATTTGCCCTAATCATTACTAAGTTCTGAAGATTTATCTCTAAGTCTATTTTTAGCTTAGCATAAACCTAGATCCCTATCATTATCATAAAAGAATAAGATTTGCGGTGAGATTTGGTTACCTACAAGAAGCCAACTTTATGGTGCTAGATTCATTTATGACAAATATCTAAAAAACTTGTTTAAGTCAGGTTAGCTTTACTTTCAACATAATTAATTAAGAATAGGCACCAGGGAAAGCCTCTCATTTGTTTCATGAAGTGGAAAAAAGAAAAGTTATATTTTGAAACAATATAAAATTAGGTATTGAGGTCTATGCTAATGTGCATTGCAATCTTAATGAATTGTTAATGTCCATGGTGCTCAGTGCAACTCCTATTCTCTCCAGCAAAGGAGGAAAGTCTCTGAAAGTTCTCTGCATCATGAACTTTGTGCATCTAAATTGATTGGAGTTATTATTGGAATAAAAGGATTATAGAGAATAAATCTTGTGTAAAATAGAGCCACTGGATGTGAATCTTAATGCTATGAAGCTTAGGGATGGGCAACGAGTAGGATGGAGCCTTGACTTTCTATTATATTAGTAAAGCGTGCCATATATATTGAGGGAAGGGAAAAGGGGTCTCTTTCCTCGCCCGATTGTAGAGGTCGATCCCCTATCACCTTCGGTGCCCCCTTGTGGTCCTTCTCTTTAGCTTTTCCTCGGCCTTTAGAGCTAGTTGATAGGCCACTTTCCACATCTGATGCATCGAGATTTCATCTTGGATTTAGAACCTCAAGCCCTATCAAGCAAGCAAGGGATTCTGCGTCGGATTCGTTCAAGCCATTGCGAATAAACAATTGGTAGAACTCTGCAACTTTTTTTTTTAAGGAGTAGGGGTGTGAAGCTCTACGGATTTTTTGTCTTCTTCTCTTTTATCATTCAATTTCCCTATTTTTCTCAAGAACTCCAATCAATTCAGATCTGAAAATTGCTATAAATCTTAACCTCCTAGCCGTCCTACATCATTCCTACTGTCCTACAGGGATCTCAAAAAATAAGCAAGTTATAAGCCATACCTGAGTAGTTGGAAAAAACTTTTCATTCACTACAAGAACGTTGGGTCCATCAGACTTGATACTGTAACCATCCCTTTTAATGGCCAATGTAGCCAGTTCCCATATATCAAGATATCCTGTCTGCAATATAAAAGAGATAAAGTGCTCTAACTGTGGCATTGGCACATTAAATAAAATTAATAGCCCAAACATATTATGCTGATAAGCATTAGACAACAAAATGGAACCATTATCACACAATGGGAAGGTATATACAACCATACAAATGTAGAAGTCATACCAAGAATGAAACTTTATACGAAGCATGACCACTATAAAGAGTCTTCTCTATAAGGCCTTGCATCTCTGGATCTGTTAAAAGCAAAGGGGAAAAGCGAAAGAGAAAAAGTATATAACATCTAATGAATTTTCAAAATGTGATGCCAGAAAAATAGTAAACAAGTTAACAAGAGATTAGACAGAGATCCTAACCATTTTCAAATGATAAAAGGCACAGAAATTGTTCAAGCACAAAACGGCATAAACTGGTCAGTGGAAGAGACAGTCTAACCAAAAAGCAGATACTGTTGCTGTTTCTCCCTTATAAGAAAGAAAAAGGACAACAGCGCAGATACAGGTAGAGATCCACTCCATTAATTTTCTGTCATTAATTTCCAATACACCCATTATCACTATTCATATCTGTGGAATTCAATTATTAGTTACGGATTCCCCATATGAAAAATGGTGGTGATGGGTGCATTGGAAAGCATTGGACAAAAAAGTAATCGAGGGTAAGCCATATCCGTACAGATATTTTTATCAACCAATTGTCAATCTAACAAAAGGTTCTCTTATTTGTCATGTCTTTTAGCAGTATGGAAATAAGAGATTAGTCATGAATGGAAATAAGGTTCTCTTAGCAGTCTTTATGAGTCAAAGTATGGTACACAATACCAATAATTACACTATTACAATCAACTGGAGGTTAAGTTTTTCTCTGATTTCAAAAAACCTTATTTCCATACATGACAAAGAAAAGGTGTGCTGGAGAAACATGAAGTATCAATATCACTTACCACATGTGATCTTCTTGTGCTCATTGGCAAAGACCTTCACCAACTCTCCCTAAATTGACAAAGAAAACAAGTTATTCAATTTAGCAGTAACAACAAGCAGATGGTGTCTCTAGAGCAAAGCAAATGGTGCCTTGTACACATTTCACAACCATCGAGTGCAACATACCCCAAAAAAGAATGACTGCAAAATTTACGACAATCAACCACTGGATTCATCTTTATAGATGCCAATCACCCTTCAATTGGTTGGCACCTCTTGATGTCATATGAGCATGGGGAATTTTAAGCATTCAAACCAAGATAAATGGTGGGAGAAGAAGTCCTGTTTCTTCTTATTCTATCTACAATGAAGGAGTACATCTAAATAAATAGGCACAGTAAAGTTCCTTATTAGGAAACAACTTACATGAAACAAAAAACAAAAAATAATAAAATGAGGATTATTCTATTCTAAAATAGAAACAAATCCCTAAAAACTTGGCAATCAAAATAGTTGACTAAATCAGAAGAGTAAATGAGAAAATATTCCCAAAATAAATTAGAAAATCAAGCTGCACTAATGTAGGAGAATCAGATCCGCCCTAATGTAGGAGAATTAGATTTCTACACTCCCTTTCAAGCTGGGTTATGAATGTTAATCATGCTTAGCTTGGATTTCAATCCGTCAAAAAAGCTTCTAGAAATAGCTTTCATCAAAATATCTGCAATTTGTGAACTTGTAAGGATATAGGCCAGTTTAACCGACCCATTTTCTATCTTTTCCTTTATGAAATGTCGGTCCAGCTCTATGTGATTGGTCTTATCATGATAAATAGCATTTTTGGCAATACTTAAAGTAGCCTTATTGTCACAAAACAGTGTCATAAATGTCACAGTCTGAACTTTTAATTCTCCAAGTAACCTCATCAACCAAATTCCTTCACGAATACCATGGGACCTTGCTCTAAACTAAGCCTCAGCACTGCTCCTAGCTACAACAACTTGCTTTTTACTTCTCCAAGTGACCAAATTGCCCCAAACATAAGTGCAATATCCCGCAGTGGACCCTCTATCTGTTACCGATCCAACCCAATCAACATCTATCTACACCTCCACTGCCATGTCCATTGACTTCTTAAAATATAGACCTTCACCAAGACTCTTCTTTAAGTACTCTAGGATGCGATGAACAGCTTTGAAATGCTCCTTGGTTGGATTATTCATGTATCTACTCACCATCCCTACTGCAAACCCGATATCAAGTCGTGTGTGGGAAAGGTAAATAAGCTTCCCAACTAGTCTTTGGTATCACCCTTTGTCCATAAGAGAGCTTCCATTTTCCCTTCCAATTTTATTAGTTGAGTCCGTGGGTGTATTGGCAAGTTTGCATCCAATCATGCCAGTTTCTTTGAGTAGATCAAGTACATACTTACGTTGAGACATTGATATTCCATTCTTAGACCGAGCCACTTCCATCTCAAGGAAATATTTAAGGAACCCCAAGTCCTTTATTTAAAACTCCTTTGCAAGGAGTTTATTCAAATCATCTATTCCTTCATTGTGGTCTCCGGTGATTATGATATCATCTAAATAAACAATAAGAATAACTCTTCTTTCTTCATTAGTGAACTTAACAACATAGTATGGTCAAATTGACATTGAAGGAATCCATACCTCTTCATTGCCTTGGTCAACCATTCAAACCAAACCTAAGGAGACTGTTTAAGTCCATACAAAGATTTCCTGAGTTTGCACACTTTACTCATGTTGTCTTGCCTTTCGAAACCGGGGGGAATTTCCGTGTAGACATCTTCGTCCAAGTCACCATTTAAGAATGCATTTTTTATATCAAGTTGATGGAGAGGCCAATCCAAGTTGGCTGCTAGCGACAATAGAACTCTAATTGAATTGAATGGCTACCAGAGCAAATGTCTTCTTATAGTTTATCCCATAGGATTGAGTGAACCCCTTTGCAACAAGTCTAGCTTTGAACTTGTTTATACTTCCATCTACATTGTGCTTTATTGTGAAGATCCACTCAATTCCAACTGGGTTTTCCCTTTGGGCAAATCTGAAATTTCCCATGTCCTATTTTTCTCTAGTGCCTTGATTTCTTCAAGAACTACTGTCTTCCAATCTGATTCCTTGAGGGCTTCTTGAATATTTTTTGGAATTTGCACATTGTCAAAGTTAGTAGTAAAGGCTCGAAAGTTTGGATTTAACTTGTCATATGAGATGTACTTGTAGATAAGGTACTGGGTGCATGATCTCACACCCTTTCTTAATGCAATAGAAATGTCAAGGTCACCAACTGGCTCACAAGTCTCAGTTTCAGATTCAATAGGGACGTTACCTGCGTTAGTTTCAACTTCTTGAAGACTCAGATCAAGTTGATTTTTAGTGCTAGGCTGTCTACAGTTGTCCACTTCTTCCTATGGTTTTTGCTTCATTGAGTAGACTATCAATTCTTTTGTTTTTTCTTGCATAACCTTAGGGTTTGAAAAGTCAAGAGCTCTCTATATAGGTTGGGTTTTGGAATCTACATGACTGATAGGTTGGGTAGGTTGAGAATCTAGTTTTGAAGGGAATGGTTGGGAATTTGGTTTTGAATGTGTTGGTTGGGAAATTGGCAAGTCAACAGCTAAGAATTGATATTCCTAAGTAGTATTCTCCCCCCGAATATCATTCTTGCTGTAGTATGGAAAATTCTCAAAGAAGGTGACATCCACAGAGCTATAAAAAATTTTTATGATGGGTGAATAACACCTATAACCCTTTTGGTTTGGGGAATAACCAACGAAGGTGCATTTTAAGGCTCTGGGATCAAGCTTGCTACAGTTTTGTTGGCTAATATGAACAAAGTCAATGTAGCCAAAAAGTTTGATAGGAATGGAAGAGATCAACCGAGGTTGTGGGTAGGAAGCAAGGAGAGTTTGACAAGATGTTTAAAGCCAAGAACTCGAAAAGGCATTCGGTTAACTAAATAAGTTGCAGTGATGACAGCTTCTTCCCAAATATATTTAGGCACATTGGAAGTCAACAAGAGGGATCTTGTCACTTTTATCAAATGTTTGTTTTTGCGTTCAACAACCCATTTTGCCATGGAGTGTCAACACAAGAACTTTGATGGATAATGCCATGCTTGGTGAGGTTAAGGCCGAGAATAGAGTTGAAGTATTCCCTTCCATTGTCAGTTTTTAGGACTTGGATTTTGGCTTCGAATTGGCTTTGTACATGCTATTGAAATTTTGAAAGATTTGGCTAACCTCGGATTTTTCTTTCATAAGGAATACCCAAGTGAGTCGAGTATAATCATTGATGAATGTAACAAACCACCTAGAACCTGTAATATTGTTAACTCTTGACGGTTCCCAAATGTCACTGTGAATCATTGAAAAAAACTGAGATGATTTAGAGGAAAGGCAAGGGTAGGTATTTCGAGTGTGCTTGGAAAGTTGACAAATTTCACAGTAAAAATCTTTAGAGATGTTATTAAATAATGAAGGAAATAGCCTTTATAGGTATGAAATATTTGGATGTCCTAATCTATAATGCCATAACATGATATGGTCATCCTTACTAGTACTAGAGGCTAAGGCTGTACAAGAGTTTTGTAGTCTCTCAAGTGCATCATCTTGAAGAAAGTAGAGCCCTGCACGCATCCTAGCACTACCAATAATCCTTCCCGAGCCCAATTCCAGAAATTTACACAAGTTGAAAAAAAATTTAGTGACAACATCTATCCTTCATAGGCTTACTGATAGAAAATAGGTTATAGCTTAAATTGAGGACATAAAGAACAGAGTCGAGTATTATGTCTTTCAAAACTACAATAGAACCTATTCCTACCACCTTTGAGAGAGAGCCATCAACAATTTTTACAGTAGAACTACCATAGCAAGGTTTATATGTGTTGAATAAGGATGAATCTCCAGTCATGTGATCTAATGCTCTTGAATCAACAATCCAAGATTGTGTGTTTCCCCATTGAACACTTAAGGCGTTTAGAAAATTACCTTTTTGTGCTAGTAAACTAGTTCCAAAGGTTGCAGACTTGTTTTGAAGGGTTTGTTGGAGCATCTCCTCTTTGTAACTTTCCATATGCCATTTCTCTACAGAAGAAGAGTTCTCACTCTTGCTAGCCATAACGAAAACTTGTGTGGCTAAAGTCTAATGGTTCAGGCCGACTTGCTCTGATACCATGTAGGAAACTTAAATAACAATTGTCCTTATTTCTTCTTACTCTATCTACAATGGAGGAGTACATCCAAATAAATAGGAAGAGTGAAGTTCCTTATTAGGAAACAACTCACATGAAACAGAAAACAAAAAATAATAAAAGGAAGGAGGATTATTCTATTCTAAAATTGAAACAAATCCTTAAAAACTTGACAATCAGAATAGTTGACTAAATCAAAAGAGTAAATGAGAAATATTCCCAAAATAAATTAGGAAATCAAGCTACACTAATGTAGGAGAATCAGATTTCTACACAATGCATAAAAATTGCACATACAAGAATGGAAAGACTTCTTGTGAAATAGCAATAAAGTGATGATATAACCAAGTCTCAAATACATAGCATTCAATTGCCAATGTAATATGGTCCCTCTATCTCCATATAATGTTTCATGTTTGAAATGCACAAACTTAACAAAGTCTTGACTTTTGATTTTTTTTTTTTTTCATAGTACATATGATCTCAGGCTACAAAATAGGAAATAACCCTCTTGCATCCCATATCTCTACCTCCCCAAGAATCAAACCCAAGAGCTCCAAGTTGAAGTCTCAGGTTCTTAACTGTTAGCTATGTCCCCTTAGGGATAGAAATGTTGGCTTTGATGATTGTACACGTTAATTCCCCTACCAATATAAATGTTTTTGGCATCTGGTATTTTTCGTAACTTAAAGGATATAAAAAATTTTCAATATGAAGATTAATCTACTTTTAGGAGTAGGACCAACATATTGAGACATTCAAAGAGGAAAAGTTCGAAAAATATTTTGACTCAAGTATTAAGAATGATAGTTATTGTTGGATAGTGGTTAATCCTTGAGTCAATGAATAGCATTATGCAAGGTCCATTTATATAAGTCAGACACCACTTAAACCCAAAAGCCTAAGCCATAAGTGGTTCTTGGGGCTTTCATGTACATATGTCTCTTGTACATCTTACTTCCAACTAACGATGGGACAACCACACTTCCAAAAGTAAACATCAAGAAATCTTCGGCTCAGATGTGAGTCATGACTAAGCCCCCAGTGCAAGTAAACAATATAATTCTCAATGTTTGGAACTCTTTGTGCCCCATAATTCTCTATGCCAACTCCATAACATTATCACAAGGCTAAGCAACCAAATAAAAGAGAATACTCCAAATGCAAAGAACAATCACTTACATGGCAAATATATAAGCACAAAGTCAGTATTAGCTTTGCTAATTTTTTCCCACATGTTCCACAAAGACACTTATGTGTGCGAACCATGTAATTTCCATCCAATAGAGCAAAAAAATAACACTAAGGCTCAATTCAACTGATAGATGGATAGGGACTAATTCAGATTTTGTTCAAATAGTACAAGCACTTTACAAAACTCCGCCTATGTTACCACACTACCAATCCCAAGCCTGAATCAAGCGAGGAAGGTTGCTATAGGATGATGGCTAGCATAAAACATAGCCAAACCATGATGAGAGAACAAAATAAGAATTTTCAAAAGGTCATCACCTCCCAACAGCACACTACATCGGAGCTCGGGTGTAATGTTAAAATGAGCAGGGTTCATAAGGTCATTGCTCAGTAGCAACGCGCCACATCAGCTCCCGAGTGTGGTGTCAAATAGGTAAGGGTTCTCGTGCTTTAATAGATGAACACGAGTAAGAAGCTAGTCCGTGGGGGTAAGTAACGCTTAGTTACTTGGAATATAGGATTGTTAATTGGTAAGCTAGTAGAGATAGGAAAAGTTATGACTAGGAGAGCAATTAATATGATGTGTCTCTAAGAAACTTTGTGGGCAGGGGAAAAGGCTAGAGAGATAGAAACATGGGATTACAAGTTTTGGTACATAGGTAAATATAGTAGTAGAAATAAAGTAGGGATAACTATAGATAAGAATTTGAAAGATGATGTGGTTGAAGTTAAAAGAACGGGAGATAGAATTTACATGTTAAACTTATATTAGGAGAGCAAACCGTTAATGTCACTAGTGCTTACGCACCACAAATAAGTTTGGATCAAACAAGTAAGCAAAAATTTAAGAATTAGACGAGATAGTGTGAGCCATACCAAATAGAGAAAAGTTGTTTATTGGAGGAGACATGATTGGTCACATAAGCAAGGATTGTAGTGACTTTGAAAAGGAGCATTGAGGATATGCCTTTGGAAAAAGAAACGATACTAGAGATAATCTTTTAGAGTTTGTTACTGCATTTGACCTAACTATATTAAACACGTCTTTTAGAAGTGCGCCAAACACTAGTCAAATTGATTTCTTTTTTACAAGGAAAGAGGATAGAAGTAGCTGTAAAGATTGTAAGGTTATACTGAGCGAGTGTTGACATCAAAATATAGATTACTAGTTCTAGATATCTTTTATCTTCGGGGGTCAGAGGATACATCAGAATCATAAACCACATATTAAGTGGTGGAGATTAAGAATCAATACATTAAAAAGATACATTATATTAAACACGCGTTTTAAGAAAAGAGAATCACATTTGGTAACTTTTAGAAGTGTGTCAAATGCTAATCAAATTGATTTCTTTTGTACAAGGAAAGAGGATAGAAGTAGCTTTAAAGATTGCAAGGTTATACCGAGTGAGTGTGACAACACAATATAAAGTGCTAGTTCTAAATATCTTTCATCTTCAGGGGTCAAAGAGGATATACATTATAGTCATGAACCACGTATTAAGCAATGAAACTTTAAAAGGACAAAATGTTAGATTTTAGAGATAGACTGGTAAAAGAAGTTGATAGGAAGCTTGATGAGGATGTGGAAGTAATATGAGAAAATTTCTACCAGAATTCAAGGGGTTGCTAAAGAGACACTTGGTGATTCTGGGGATCATGCACCACTAGGAAAAGATTCTTGGTGGTGGAATGAGGATGTGAAGATGACGATTAAAGCTAAGTGGGAATGTTATAGGAATTTTAGGAGTAATGGGGACAAGGCAAGTTATCTGAAGTATAAGACACTAAAAATAGAAATCAAAAAGGTTATTCAAGATTCAAAGACTAGGATCAATGAGGAATTATATAGAAAACTAAAGACAAGATGAAAAAATAATTGCTCAAAATTGCAAAGATGAGGGATAAGAGGAGTAAGGATCTTAATGGCATAAGATGCATCAAAGGCAATGACGAAAGAGTTTTAGTAAAGGATGAGGAGATTAAGAAGTGAAGGAGAGATTATTTTGATAATCTATTTAATGGCAATTTTGAGCAAGATATGGGTGAGCTTAACATACCTTTTAAGAATATATATCATGTGTTTAAATGTAATGTTAAAAGGTAAGAGGTTAAAAAGGTTTTGAGAAAGATGAAAGCAAAGAAAGCTATAGGACCAAATGGAATCCTGATTGAGGTTTGAAAATACTAGAGTCAAATAGAAATAAGATGGTTGATGGATCTTTTCAACAAAATTTAGCGTACTCATAAAAGGCTAAAAGAATGGAGGAAGAGTACTCTAATGTCTTTATACGAGAATAAATGTGATATACAAAATTGTTTGAACTATAAAGCAATAAAGCTTATTTGTCATGCTATCAAACTTTGTGAGAGAGTAATTGAATGTAGGTTGCGACATGATGTCACTATTTCCAAAATCCAATTTGGGTTTATGCCAAGACACTCCAAAACAAAGGCAATTCACCTATTGAGGCCTTCTTTTAGGGTTTTTTGGCGAGAAAGAAAGATCTACATATGGTGTTTATTGACTTGGAGAAAGCATACGATAGAATTCCTTGATAGGTGCTTTGGTGGGCTTTAATGAAGAAAAGAGTTCTTTTAAAGTACATTGACATAATTAAAGATATACATGGAGGAGTTGTAACGAATGTGAGGATGTTTAGGGTCTTGATTGATAGCTTTCTCATTACCTCAAGATTGCATTAAGGCTCAACACTAAATCCATTTCCTTTTGCATTAGTTACAGATGAACACACTGAACATATCCAAGATAAAGTGCCATGGCATACGTTATTTGCTGATGATATAGTCTTAGTTGATAAAATTAGTGATAATTTTAATGTGAAATTAGAATAATAGAGGCATACACTAGAGTCTCTAGGCTTTAAATTAAATATATCTAAAACTGAATATAAGGAATATAAGTTTAATAGTCATAAGGAAGCGAGTGCTAGTGTGATTAAGTTTGATGGTGAGGTAGTACCAAAGAGTAGTCATTTTCGATATTTGAGATCAATTATTCAAAGCATGCTGAGAGAGAAAGAGATGTAAATCACAAGATTCAAGCTAGATGAGTTAGATGGTGAAATGTGTAAAGTGTGTTGTATGATCGTAACATACCTTTAAAATTAAAGGCAAAGTTGTATAAAACAACTATAAGACCTGTATTGTCATATGAGATTGAGTATTGGACCGTTAAGAAACAACATGAGAAAAAAATGAACGTAGCTGAGATAAAGATGCTTAGATAGATGTGTGGTAGGACTAAAAGAGACAAAATCGAAAATCAAGAGATTCGAGGAAAATTACGAGTAGTCCTAATTGAGGAAAAGATGAGAGAAAGCTGTTTGAGATAGCTTAGACATATGAAACGTAGGTTTATCTGTGCATCAATTAGGAGAAATGAACTTTTGGATTTGTGAGAGACCAAACTTCTAAAAATAGACCACAAAAGACGTGAATGCAACTAATAAGAAATGATACGAGGGTTAAGAAAGTAGATAAAAAAAGTTGTTTTTTATAGAAATGAGTGGCGCAAGAAGATTCAAACAACGACTTAACATGATTCTTTTTTTGGCCTTTCATTCAGCCAACCCTAGAATTATGGGATATAAGGTTTAGTTTATTGTTGTTGTTATAGTACAAGCACTTTACAAGTTTTTTTTACTATTTTCTTTCTGTTGTTGTTTGCTTCCATATCAATTGCAGTCGTGATTCTATCACAACTGGTCATTACAATTACATGAAAACATACCCACTATTCCAAGAAAAAAAGAATGCAGAATAAGCAATTTTCAAATATGAAGGTACGACTGACACACATGCAAAACATAGATACAGAAAATATGATACCAGAATGCAAACTAGCAAATACATGAATCTAGACCTGATAATTTCAAATACGACATAATGATACGACACGAAAACGACACTAAAAAAACTATACGTGTATTAAAAAAACGTATTTTGAGTTTATTCATGTCGACACAAATTTTGACACAACACAATTCGTGTCTTATACGTGTTGACATATCTAAACATGTGTAAAACGTGAAAAATACTTTTAGATAAAACGTGCTATACGAATACACATTCAACATGACACGACACGAAAAAACACGTTTAATTTAATCTTGTCATATAAGTACACATTTAACATGTTTAATAAATTTAACATATTTTTTATATTTATTTTAATTTAATATAAACATATATAAATTATTTTAATTTTTAATCTTTTAATTATGATACTTAATTAGCTATTTAATACTATATAAAGATTATTTTAAACATTTAATTATGATACTCATTTAATAATTATTATAAAATTATTTTTATACTAATAATATAAATTCAATATAAATATTAATACTAATCCTATACATCATTATTTTATTCTTTAATCTTTAGTAGTTCATCATTTTGAATTTGATACTAAAAACCAATATAGTTATGTAATAGATATTGAAATTTAAATATATATATTAACTACATATTAAATGGGTATCAATTTTTTTTTTATTATTGATATACCAAGTTTATTAAGTTGTAAATGATGGATAGTTTATAGGTATTTATTATTTTAGCCATGTTTTTGTATATATTCGTATTAATCGTGTCTATTCATGTATATCCGCATTAGTCGTGTCTATTCGTATCATATTTAAACAGACTAATTATACACGTGTTAATCGCGTTGTGTCGCATATAACACGTATAATAAATGTGTCATGTTCGTGTTTAGGATTTAAACACGTTTTATAATTCTTATCATACTTGTGTTTTAGTAATTCGTGTTATTACACGTATCAAACACAACACAAGACACGACACGGAAACACGAATTGCCAAGTCTACATAGATCAACATGTTTGTCTATTCTTAAATAGGTCTTCCCTGGTAAATATTTCAGTAAGTGGTATCATTGCCAAAAACTTTTTTTTTCTTTCAACATTCTAAACTCACCTTGAAATTGATGTCTTATGATGTTCAGACTTGCCTTCTACCAGATTCATAGGCAAATAAAGAAAAGCCAAGGACAACAAACTACACATGAAAGCATAAGGTGCCAATTATGGGAAATGGCATTGAGTAAAGACAATACCTTACGTTTCCTGTTATCTAGAGGCTGGACTTCAATAGCAAGGTAGGTATCAACGTCATCAGCAGTAACAAGATAGTTTGGTTGCTTTGCTCCTGTTTTTCAAAATTCCTTTAGAAACTTATTTGATTAATAACAGGGATTACATGGAAACAGAAGTTAGAGAATCTAAAGAAGATTAAGGACAAGAAACTACCATCAATATAATTAACAGATCCATCTTCCATATGGCGCACCCACTGCCATTGCAAGCACATTACGGCATTATATATTCACACTTTGGAATCAAGAGATATGACATCTAATACAAGGCATCTTCAAATACATTCATGAAATAACTGTACCCAAAATCCTAAATGTTTGAAACATAGTGTAGAAAAATCCTGAAAAAGCACCTCAAAATTACAACTGGTAGTTCCATTAATCGAATATCCACACGCCTGAAGTTCCCTCCCTGGATAAGCTTCACCTGAAATTTGGAGGCCTTCTATAGCTGGAAGCAGATCATCCTCTGCAGCTGCACAAAGTAAAACACAGTTTAAGAGTCAATAGTGATGCTTACAGCCAATAACGCACCATAACACCTTACCCTCAGAAGAAGAAGATGAAGGCTCTTCAAGAACTGGTGGTAGATAAGAAGGATACGAGGAACTGGGGTCATCAAGTGTAGTTGCATAAGGAGAGTTTCCTGAACCCCAATGGGAGGGAGGTTCACTTTCAATCTGTTGTCCGTCGGCATCAGGATAATCCATCTCACTATTGCTGACAGGGTCACAAAACATAACTTGTTTATTAATAGTTTTTTCACCATATTGTGTAGTATGCATGTCCCCCTGAGTAGCTGCCAGCGGTGTTGGTATCTTATTGGCAGTAGAAGTCTTGGCAACAATTAAAATTAATTTTTTTTTTAATTTAAAATACATGAATGCTGCCATGCCCAGCATCTGTCCTTACAGAAAAATTTACACATCTTTCATCAAACAAAAACTATAAGAGATTGCAAGTAAAATTTGCTGCACCACAAAAATATCAATTATAAAGAATTAATTACTCTTAAATGGCTCACAGATCATAATAAAGAGAGGCCACTAGATTTCTCTGTTGTGATTCACAAATAATGAAGTTAACTGATTCCTTTTTCTCTCTATATCTCTATCTGTTCAGATTTAAATTTATTTCAGTTTAAATTCTCTAAAATAAAGATTTAGCTTCTCTCAACTTTATCCCCAATGTAAAGGATAAACTAATATATTATATCAATAGAGTAATTAATTCTGTTGATAGCAAGGATTTGTAGCCAATGTATTTTGAATAATACTAAGAAGAAAGGCCTTCATATGGCTTTTAGCAGTCTAAAAAGTATGCAAGCTTCCAAAACAATGATTAGTAACCACAAAAAAGGAAATATCTCATACTTATTGATATGATAAGAGGACATCTTTGATAAGGGACATCAATCAAGGAACAGCTCCAGAGTGAGAACTATTAAAAGATTCCAATTAAGCGTTATTCATATCAAGATCCATTTAAGAGTCGTCACCTTTTTGCTTCAATTATGAGTAAATAGGTATATTCAAGAAAATTGCAAAGGACAGGCTTGTTGAGGAGCACACGCTATTCGTAAGATGAAACAAACAAGAAGGTTATTCACAACTGGCAACTAGGTAAAAGTATAACAAAGCCAAGGACTCTAGATTAAACAATATAAAACATGTGAATTACAATTCCGATAGATCCTATTGATGATAGCATCCAAAAAAAGATTCATTAGCAATAAAATAAAAATAATATGAACAATGTTAGTACAAAAAATCTAAGCATTTTAAGTCTCAGCATCTTGGATTTATGATCAACAAGGATAGCAAGATTGATTGATATTCATGAGATTAAAGTGTTGATCAGAACATGAAATGCAACTGAAATACTATCTTAGAGTTAAACAATAAAATAATGCAGAAAATGGACTGCAGTAACTATAAGAATACAAAGACAAATATGCAGAATACAAGAAAAGACAAAATAAAGAGATAAAAAAATCCTATTTAAGGGTGAGGTGGTACTAAGATGAGCATAATAGGATGAAAAAGCATACTAATCATTGATCAGGTGAAATGTAAGATTTTACATGCACCAACACACTTAACATTATAAGACCAAAGGTGGCATAAAATCATACAAGAAAAACACGAAGATTTTATTTCTAAGTATTTTAAGTGACTGTGACCAGGAATAAGGTGAAAAGTCACACATTATAACAAGCAACACCTCGAAAGATACCACAACCCTTTACAGCCCACTATACCAGATTCCTTCCTTTTTGTCCCCCTTTTAACCTCTCATATGCTGAGCCAATACTCCCTATGCTAAAAGTACATAGGGACCAGCATAAAACTCATGAAATATTTTTTAAAGAGAGAGACTACAAGCAATGAATCGACTTCATTCTCCTCAAACAAATCTACCTCAGGGCTTGTTGAAAGAAGAGTATTTCTCTAAGAGAATTACAACCATTTCTGGTCATACTATCTTCCTCACGATTTAAACATACAGGAAGGGTCAAGGGGGAGGGGGAAATGATAATGAATTCGGAAAGTTCAGATTATTTTCTGTTTTCCTCCAGATACAAATTATATATAAGTTTTAGGCAAGGAAAATATTTCAACATAATAGCACAACATTTCCATAGGACAAAAATTGCACAAGAGAGCCTAACAATAATACAAGCACTGAATTGAGTTCATCCTCTTCAAATATCTCAATGTTATGGCTTCTTAAAAGAAGAGTACTTGTTAAGAACAGAAACGAGTTCATTATTTTCATTTATATGTTCTTCCTTATTGAAGCAATGGGAGGGGAGAGGATATCCTCGAATTTTGGACAGTTAGGATTTTCTTTTTTTCTCTTTTTTTCTCCAGATACAAATCCTATATTATTAAGTTTTAGGCAAGGAGTTACATTGTACAGATTTTCCAAAGAACAGCAACTGCAGAAGAGAAAGTATACCAATATGGTTAACCAGTTGACAGGTTATCACATGTCAAGGCAGCATAACATCACAATGGAAGGTTCATATTGGCTCATCATTAAAATCTTGCTTTTGAAATGATTTATCAATACAAGACAACAAAAAGAATTCAATGATAACAGAACCCACCAACAAATGCAGATGGTTGTAATTTGTACATTTAGTTTACAGTAACAGTCTCCATTTGACGAGGCTCACCTGCTTGCTATAGGTGAATGCCTCCCCAAATCATCAGGTTCCAAATTTTTCAAAGCAATACCACCACCCAAGCCACCTTGGTTCTGACCAGGTAGATCCCAATTTGAGTTTGTTTGAGCATCAGAAATTATCTGTGTCTTTCCCTGGGAATATGCTGGCTGTGGCACCAATTCGAGGCCATTTTTGCTCTGACAGAAAGTATATGAATTTATGAAAATCATTATGGTATAAAAGTACAGATCAAAAGAAGATATTATAAGCATACTGAAGTTGTCAACGTTGCACCAAGGGAATGAGATGGAGATTGGGGGGCAAAATTGGAATGATTGACATCTGACCGCCAAGGTGCCAACTGATACTGTGACTCCTTTAGCTTTGACTGACGCCAGGAAAAGAAGATAATATACATAATTAAGTATTTAGAAGATGATATATGATGCTCCATATCTCAAACTGCAATTAACCTAGGTTAATTTCATCAGAACTGAAAAAGAAAGATGTCTCTAGCTATTATAAACCAACTTCATTTCCACATTGCATACCTCAGTGATAATAAGCTTCTCTAGTAGATGTTTAAATAGAACCTGAAAGAGTCAAGTAGTAACTTCACACTTCAGATTTAAAGAACGGAAAAAGATACGTTCTGACTCAGTCAAAATAATTGTTCACTCTTCTGTTTTGCGTTCTCACTTACCTAAGACATGTGTCATTTTTTTCAATATCTCTTCAGAAACATCATGATTAAAAGCAGATAGAAACTAGGTAAATTATATACTTTTCTACAAGTAATGCTAATAAACTTTAGAACGAAAATATTGTTATGATCACTAAAAATATCCCTTCAATTAGAAGAATGAAAAACACAGACACACAGACACACATTAAAGGCAGTTTCGGAAAGGAGAATATAAAAAAGAATGTAGGAAAAGAAAAAATCATCTCCCCTTTGTCTAATTGATTGCAATGCCAACAAAACTCCCAAGACATGCATATACACACATATCAATATTGATATGGAATGCATACTGCATCCCAGTTTTCTAGCAAGTTGATATATGTTTTGCGTAAAACAGTTCTATGAGTATAATTTCACTGACACAATTGGAAAGCGTTTTGAGACTGACCTTGATGTTGCTTACAATGGATTGAGCATCAGATACTGGTGGCTGCAGGGAATACTCTGCCAGAAGAGGAAGCAAAGATGACACAAAAGTTGTTCTTTCTTCCTGTGCCACCTGAAAGAAGAATCACACACAGAACATTGAAACGTAAAACAATTCTAAAAGCAGATGAAATCATCAGCATGGTAACAACATAGAATATTAAAATAAACAGCACCAAAAATGCGTAAGTTCATCATTATGACAAGATTTGCAAACATGAATTGGAGTGTGAAGAAAAATGAATTATTTCACATGTGAAATAGTTTGAGCATTAATGGTCAGAAGTTTTAACACAAGAAACGACATGGTTTAATATCCAAATAGAATACAGGCACATTGAATCCAACAGAAATTGAAAGGAAAGTATCAATGTAAAAAATAAAAGAAAAACATTAACCCTCAAGGTGAAAAATAAACAACACTAAGAAATGAAAATACCTGTAATTGATATGTTAGACGAATATTTTCCTCAATAATATCTTGCCTATAAGAGTGAGCTTTCGATGCAGCCTCAATAAGGTCCTGTTGTTGTTGATCAAAGGCCTGGTGACAACAAAGCATAAAAGGTTTTATAAATTATATTGCCATTCCTGAACAAGAAATCAAGTAAGGAAGAAAAGAATGAGCCATTATGCAAATAAAAAAAAGCTAAAATAGTTCCTACCAGACGCATATGGGCAATGCGCTTTTCAAGAACATATCTATCATTGCGAATTTGTGCTTCCTGTGAGTAACCATGAATTATTAGAAATCCATAATTAACACATATTGAATGAAGAAAGAGAGGTAAAGAGGAAGCAAGACATAACCTTGACAGAAAATTCAGCAAGCTGTTTGCGCAACTGCAAAATCTCTTCTTCATGTTCCTGAATCTTAAGGGCAACATCCTGGAGAAAAATCATAGTCAGTCCAGAAACATAAAAAAAAAAAAATAAAAAAAAAAAATCCAAGGATATGAAGTAACCTGTTTCCATAGGGAATTGGAATTATTTAATTGAGGCATTCGCATGAGAACCGGCGGTAATTGAAAATCATATTCTTCTTCCAATTGATACCTACCATATTAAAAAAGTGAATCAGAAAATCCTATGTTTTCTGTTCATAGAATGTGAAGTTATATAATAGCTGAACAATGCAGTGTAAAGAAGAAGAACCTGGTGGGGGAAAAAGAGGTAGTTGACAGTGTAGAGAAATGAGAAGGAGCAGCGCCCGCGATACTGTTAGTCCAAGCAGCAGCAACAGCAGGAAGTGCATTCGAAGTGCCATTTAAATTGGTATTGATAGCTTCTTTTGCACAAGCATTTGGATTACTACCACTTTCCACTTTCTGCTTTCCATGAAATATAAACAGATTCAAGCAGAAATAAAGCATAACCATTATATAAAGCTTGATTAAAATGAAGAAAGAGAAAAGGTTAATTTTCCCACATATTTTTTGAGTTGCTCAATTTTCTTCTGGAGTTCAGACCTCAATCGACTGTTCTCTTCCGCCTGAGAAGAGATGCCAAAAGAAAAAAAAAATAATGTTTTTATTATTACTATTACAGAAGAAGAAGGAAAAGGTTAAAAGTGGAAAGGAGACCTGTTGTTTGATGGTGGCTTCGGCAGCCTCAACAGCTTTCATGACCTGAAACAAGCTATCGTCGTCGTCGTTGTTGTCCTTGTTCTCGTTGAGGGCCAATCCTGATAACTTTTCTGCCAATTTCCCATCGTGACCGTTCTCCATGCCTCCCCACTCCTCCCCTGATTGATCCTTAATAATCAAAATCTCAAATTCAATCTCGATGAATATGGCCTATGGATGCAAATCTTTTTTGCCCCAAAACCCTAACATAATAATTTTTTAAAAAAAAGAAAATCAAAATTATGTAATGGGGAAAATGAAAATTAATGCAGAAATGAGTGGAAGTGGGGAAAGGGGGACTGGAGAGGAGGAATGAGTGTGGGTGTTAACTAAGACATTTCAAAACTGCCAAAGATTCACCAATAATATCCTATTATTAGAACTTGCTACTTATAATTTAATAAATAAATAGTAAGAGTAATAATTACGAAGGGAAGCCTATCATATACAAAATGCACTGCAGTTGGGGCTGACCTTTTCTTCCTCCTGTCGCTTCCTCGCTCGGCCCCCGTCTCCACCTTGTCTACTTTTCTTTTTTTTTCACTTTTTTGTTAAGAATATACAACTACTAAAAAATTTCTATTTCTAATAAAATTAAAATGAGATTTAAGTAGATAATTAATGTAAAATTACTTCTATATTGAATTAAGAAATAAAAAAGTAAAAGAAGTAGACAATTGATGTTAAAAAAGAAATATAGCATACAACATGATCCGTAAGAAATTTAAACATTAATTAGAAATAGGAATTCTCTTTACCATATTAGTACATCTTCAGTTAATATAATAAAACAAGGACTAAATACCAATGAGTTAATTCTATTTTGATTTTTAAATTTTAAAAAAATTTAATTAAATATTTAATTACTCAAATGTATATTAATATAGTTCATCCATTAATGAAACTGTTTAATTTGATGAAAAATACCAAGTAGCATGAGACATGTTAAATAAATGAATTTTTTAAAAAAATACAAAATTAAAATAATAAAAATATATGAAATTTAAGAATTTTCATTTTTTCCTTTCTTTTTTTTTCCTCTTTTTTATTTCTCCTTTCTTTGTCTATCTCAAATCTTTTCTCACAAAAAAATAAAAGTGATCTCTTTTCTAAAACAAATGCCAACAGCCACCAAAAATTCTAAAAATTTGAAATCATTTGTTGCTTTTTTGCATCAATTTGCTTTCAAAATTCATTAAAAAATTTCTTTCTTGTTCACCTTCCTATTTAGCCATATAGTTTTCTCAAAAACAACCCCCAAACCTTTATATCTACAAGAAAAACTATGGCTTTAGCCCAAAATACCATCTTTCGTAGCTCTATATGGCCTGAAATTTAGTATTTTATTCCCCTCTCCTTATTATTTTTCCTCTATAACTTTTAAGTCAAAAATCTCCTTCAAACTATGAAAACCCAAAATCCATTTTCCTAAGTTATATTTTTGTTGTGGTTTTTTATACTTTTTATGATTGTGCTATTACTTAGAAAATTCTAGCCAAGTTCTTCTTATGCTACTAATTTGTGTTGTTTTTCCTTTTTTTTTTTTTTAGGGGTGCTAAGTATGGTGACTCTCAATTCGGTAGGTGTAAAGGTTATTTTTTAGGGGTTTTAATGGCATCTAGGTTTCGGATGGGGCAATAGGTGGTGGCTTGGGATGGTGAAGGCTAGTGTGATGGATAGTAGTGGTATTAAAGGTAAAGTTATTGGTGGGCTTGTTTTGGTGGGGGGCAATAGAGCTTGGGATCCATTAAAGGTTTAGTTGGTTTCTTTCTTGTTATGTCTATGTCTTTGGTGGTATTTGGTCTAATAGTTGGCTAGGCTGAGTTAGTGAAGGCATTGGGTATGGCGATAGTTTGAGTAGATCTGACAATTTATGTATTCGTGTCATATAAATTACTGAAATTCATATATTTATATTATGTTTTATATGAAAATTATGTGTTACTATTCATGTTGACACAAAAACATGAAATACATTTTTTTATTTTTATTAAAGGGTTAAATACATATTTGGCCCGTGAACTTTGTAATTTTTGTCACATTGGTACCTAAAAATTTTTTTTGTCACATTGGTACCTAAATTTTCAAATCATTATTACATTAGTACCACTGACTAATGCTGTTAGTCAACTTTGCTGATGCAACAAAATATCCAATAAGATGTTGACATGTGTCTAAAAAGTTCAATCAATGCCACATTATCAATGCTAGTTGTAGACACTCTATTTGGTTCGAGCCCATATTAATTGAGCCTAAACCAGTTGGGCCTAAACCTATATAGGCCCAGTTTTATCATTTTATTTTTTTTACTTATTTATTTTATGGTTAGATTTTTTTATGCTTTTATCTTTATCTTTATATGTTGATTTTCATTTATTATTGGATTATTTTGCTATTAGTTTTTATGATTTATATTTAGCTTTGATTTGTATTAATTTATATTTATATTTATCTTTTGAATGTTATTTGATTAGGAATTCCAAATAAGAATTAAAAAGAAAAGATAATTGTGATTGGATGATAATTGAAAAAATAAAAAATGATTTTATTGATGCTAATGTTTTAATTCGGTGATAAGACTAGTTTAGGAAAGATTAGGATTCGATCCTAATTAGGAGACTGTCCTATAAAAACTAATGAGCAACGACTAGAGGAAAAATCACAAAGCCATTATCGAGCTTTTACCACCACAAACACTATCACTATCTGTCAAGAGCTTTTCAACATTAACACCTACAAATCACCATAGTCCAAAACTCACCCATTTTGGCCAAACCTAACCCAAACACAATCACAGCCAGTGAATAAAAAACATAAAAGAAAGAAAAACTAAGCAAAGATTAGCGAAGCCCAGCAAATTCTTTTTACCCATTATCCACTATCACCATGGCATGAACCTTTGCACCCATTACATGAAACCAAAGCTTAGCCATTTCATCAACATATCCACAATCATTAAACCATCTAGGCCATTACCCACAACCCCACCAAATTCATTGTCTCATAACCTATAAATTCAATAGTAATATCCTCAAAAAAACTCAATAATTCAATCTTTAGAAGTTTTCATGAGTCATTAGACAATTCAGCAAACTTGAGTCTTCATTAAATTAATAATAAAATTAGACACAATCAATAGAATAGACAAAGCAATAAGAACCCGAAAAGGTAACCAAATCAAGAATCTTGGGTTCAAAATGTTCAAGGAATTTACTATAGTTTATGAAAAGGAAATGGCTGAAAAGAAAAAGAAACATTGGCGGTAGGAAAAACTGTAGCAACAATGATCGATTCATCGGTAAGAGTTCATGTTTTAAAGTTTGCAGTGATTGACGCTTGGTTTGTAAATCTTGAAATCTTCCAGAGATTAGAGATTGAAGGAAAAAGAAAAACAAAAAAAATGAGAATAGAGAGGAAGCTACAGAGGTTTGTCAATTTTTGGGGGTTCTATTTAGGGTTTTGTTAGAAGAAGAGAATTTAGAGTCATGGGGTTTTGTTTGGGAGAGAATGGGAATAAAGAAAATAAAGAAAATAAATGGATTTAGCCACCACTAGCCCACAACCTGTTTGGGCTATCAATCCAACCCGATTCACAAGCCTGTTTCATACTTAGACAGCCTATATTTTCCTTTGCAGGTTGAAAATCAAGGCCCAAGGTACATTTCTATTATATTATTATTTATCCAGTTACATGTATATTTGTATTTCTTTACATTAGATATTTGTGTAATTATTTTTTTATTAGTGTTTAATATTGTGAAATAACCAAATTGAGATTTTTTAAATAATAGAGTAAATTTTGGAATTAGAACCTTTCATAAATCCAATAATGAGATTTTAAAAATCATGAATGAGTGATTTTCTAGAATTTTTTATATGAATTTTTTTTTTTAGATTTAACCCAAATAGAGAAAATTTTATATAAAATTTCAACATCAATAATTGATATTTATTTTTAATTCTTTTAAAAAATATATAAAAACATAAATAAATTTAATAAAAATTTGGGATTGAATTAACAATTACCAAATAATAAGATTTTTAGAAATTTCAAATGGTAAATTTTTTAAGAAATCTCTAGGTGAAAATTTTTTTTAAAATTTGATCTAAATGGTAGAATAATTTAGATGAAATTTTAATAAAAGTAATTTTATTCTTTTTCCAATAAAAATTAAAAATATAACTTAAGAATTTAAGTGAAAATATTTGATAATCATCCAAAGATGAGGTCTTAAGAAGAATCACAAATTGTTGAACTTCACGAGATTTTCAGGTAAAAAGTTTTTTTTCTAAATTAGATCTAAATGGTAAAAAATTTAGAAATAAAATTTGTAAATTAAAAAAAAATTCGAGAATGAAATTCTTAGTAATCACAAATAGATGATTATTTAAGAGATTTCTAGCTGAGAAAATTTTCTAATTTAGGCCCAAATGGTGGAAGAATTAGATATATTTTCAATAAAATGAATAAAAAAGTGATTAAGTTTTTTCGACAATGGAGCATTTTTAAGAAGACAAATGAGATTTTTGAATACTCTTGAAGTAAAAAAATATTTTTAAAAATTTTACTAAATTGATAGAGAATCTTAAAAGTTATTTCTAATATTTAATAAAAGATCATTATAACTAAAGATTTTAGGATAATTTAAGATTAAATAGTACCATCTTAGGATTGGCATTATAGGGGTGCTATAACATTCCCTACATGTAATCGAACTCTTAAACTCTATTCTAATTAGTAAATTAGAACTTATTCTTTTAGGGATCTTTAGTTGAGCTTAGGATTTTCTTAAAAGGATTAATTCATTAGATAGCCAATCACACCTAGATAAAAAATTGGTGGCAACTCTTCTTGTTAAGTTTAGCTATAGATTTACAAATTTATTTGTTATAATAGTTTGGTGACTCCGTTGAGGAAATAAAGAGTCAGGCCATTAATTAATTTTAAATTATCCTAACTTTTGTTTTAGTTTATCTTGAATTATTAATTATTATTTGTTGGCTTTTACTTTACTTCTTATCATTCTTTCACACCTTTGTCACATGCATATGCATCATATAAGTGCTATACTCGAGCTTCGTCCTTCTTAAGAAAGAGTAAAGTACTTACACTCTTGTGAGATGATAATCTTTATATTAGTGAGTGAAATATTCACTTAAATTGAATCTTTTTCATTTATAGCCTATAATGGATGATGATTGGAGTGTCTTATTAATCTATGATAAACAATGATGTCAAAACAATTTGAAAACCTTTAGATTTAACCCAAATCACATATAGTAAAATATAAGAAGCCAACCTTAGGTCAGAGCTCTATCTACTTATCATTAGAATATAACCCTAGTTAGGACATGTAAGTGAACATTGTTAGTTTTATTTTATTTGATCCTTATCTATTATTAAGTTGTTGTATGTTATATGTTATATTTTAATCCAGCATCACCAATATATGTATTCATTCATGCATTATAATGTAACAAACATCAATACATTTATTCATATTTTGTTATGCATACATTCATGTGTTTATGAATCATAGTTTGTTATGTCAAGTATTCAATGTATTCATACATTCATGCATATAGGATTCTTAAAAAGGTTAGGTTAAAAAGTTTTTTTGCATACACATTTAGTAACAGAGCATGCTATTTGTGGTGTAGGGTTCAGAGATAGCTCCTTCATCTAAGAACCCAGTTTAACCCATTCACCATTAGTACAACACCAAAACTCAAGCTAGGCAAATGGAACAAGAAAATGCATATCATCTGAAAAAATAAAAAATATCCAAAGAAAACTTGAATGAGAGTTAAGTAAAATTTTAGAAACCTTAAACAAGTTAAACAAAGAGAAGGCTGTAAAAAAAGATAGCAGCCCACAAAACCATCCATCACAAGATGTTGTTGATCTTTTTTATCCTTCTAGTTATGATTCACTTCTAAGCTTAATCCACGCATGATGCGCCACCACAGCTGTTCACATGTTTTATAAGATATACATACCTTGAAATGCCATCACTTTCAAATCTAGAATATTACCAAAGTTATGTAAATCATATCTTTATTAAGAAGGCAGTAAAGCTAGTCCAAGTCCCCAACCTGGATAATTTTAAAAAAAATTAAAAACAAAAGTGACTGAATCATTAGAGAACTTAATGGCTAATAAAAAAATAAATATGTTTGAAGAAAGGTTGTGAACAGTGGAGAGAATTGATTTTTATGGTTTCATGATGTTGTTGGGCTCTATTTAGTCCTAGACGTCATTATTCCTTCGAAGTTCAAAACACTGAAGTTTAAAAAATATGATGGTACAAAGTGTCCAATGACCTACATTACCATGTACTACTAAAAAATGACTACCTATGCTAATAATGAAAAGCTACTAATGTACGTATTTTAAGACAACCTTAATAGCTCTGTTGCTAGATGGTATATCTAATTGGATAAGACCCGCATTCACTCTAGAGTGAGATGGCTTGTAACTTTATCAATTAGCACTGATATATAATAAATCTAGTTTTTGATCATTTTTTCTTACAGAAAATAGAAAAAATGTGATTAAATTATTTAAGGAGTATGCCAAAAGGTGGAGAAACATAGCTACTCAAGTTCAGTCACTTTTGACTAAGAAAGAGATTATGGTGCAATTTGTAAGTACTTTAAAATCTTTTTACTAAGAAAAGATGATAGGGAATGCAATGAAAAATTTTCTTAATATGGTGATTTTAGAAAAAAAAATTATTGAAAATGCTATAAAGAGTAGCAAGCTTTAGAAAAAAGAAATCACCAGCACCAAGAAAGTAGGGTTACCCAAAAAGAAAGAAACTGAAGCCCAAGCTGTGAATTTTAATGGGCAACAATTTAAAAGCTATGCTTCATATCCACTACCTATTCATCTTGCTTACTACCCCATAGTTAATGGTATTATGCAAGCCCTTTACCAACTTATTCCACAACCAACTTACCTATTAACCTATCAATAGCCTTTTAAATACCTATATATGGGCCTAACCTAACAACCAAGTGAGTGGTTTAAGGAGATCTTGAAATAAACAAGAAAAGGTCCACTCGATCCTATCCCCATGGCTTATATTGAGTTATTCCTAGAACTGGTCACTTAGTATCCCTAATTATTTTAGAACCATTAAAGTCACTCTATCCAAAATAGTATGATGCTAATGTCACATGTGATTACTATAATGAGAACATGAGTTATTCTATAGAAACTTATTTTGTTTTCAAATACAATGTGCAAAGTTTGATCTAAAAAGGCTTGGTAAGCTTCAACGAATTAGAGGGTAAGATGTCAATAAAAACCCTTCCCTTAATCACGTGGAGGCATAATTTTTTATAAGGACAAAGATGTTAAAGCTAATTGAAAGTTGCTTGTCATTTTGGGATTTCTTTCAAAGTAATATTATGATTCATTTTATGTAATAAGATTTCATTTTTTTATCATTTTAATAAAAGATAAGTTGATGCATTTTGTTACATTTTCTCTTTTATTCAAACTATTATTCCATGCTTTATTTTTTTCCATATCTTTTTATTTCCATTCTCAAATTCTAAATAATGAATGTTTAGACAATGATAACAATAATTCTAGGTTTAATTTTGGAAACTTATTCATAAAGTTCAATCTATGGATACTATTTAAGCAAAAGAAGTAACTATTAGTAGATATGAAATAGATATATCTTAAAAATATGCAGTCCTTTATAAAGATCTATGAGTTTATGTTTGTTCAATAAATGATTTTCAAAGAAAGCATTCATGTTTAAGATGAAAAATAGCCATCTTTCTTTTACCATTTACAAAACCATCCATTGTTACTTTTTTATACTTGTTATGATTTTTTTTTCTAAAAAACCCCAACCAATGATCGTCCTTTATATTTAGGAATAAATTTTGAGAAGAACCTACTTGAAAAAAGAAAAAGGCAAAAGTTCGTAAAAAGTTTCAAAGATAGATAGTAAAAAAAAAAGAGAAAGAAGAACCTTTTTATATAAAGAAAAATGAATGCCATAATTGATTTGAAGTAAAGTAATACAAATCCTTTCATGAGAAATAAGATGAATGAAAAAAGATAGGAAAGTAATGAAATGATAAGGAATACGGTAAAGTGCCGAGTTCTATCATGTGATAAGTAGTGATCCTTTGGTTTTAAACCTTTTAAACATATGTTTTGAGTCTATTTTATCCATTTCTTTCATGACTTCTCACCATAGCCTACATTACAACCGTTAAAAGTTTATTTGATTAAATGTGAATGCTCAAATTGAATGATCATATGTTAGCCTAAGACATGCTTGTGATGGAACAATACAATCGTGATATGTTTTCATGTTTTAGATATTGATATGTGGGAGATATCAATAATGGATGAAGTAAAAAAAATGAAAAAGTGAAAAAAATGAAAAAAAAATGAGAGAAAAGGTAGACTCAAATTAAAAACATAAAAGGGCAATTTAGGTAGAAAAATATTTAAGCGAGAGTTGGACAGGCAGTTAAAAATATGAAAAATTGATGTCATCCGAAGATCCTCCAAAATTAGGGTAAAGTTCGATGAGTTTAAAATAATTTTAAAAGTCAATGGAATAAGATCTTGAAAAAGAATTCGACATTAATGTTAAGGATTGTCTAAATATTCATTATTTGGACATTATAGTACCATTCAAATACCATCCCTAGTGATATGTTTTGAATTTGTTCCTTTGTCTATTTATTTTTGTACTAAACTTGTTCTTGTATTAATTACTTTTTCCTCAATTCACCTTTTACTATTTTATTTTCGCATACTCAGAATAAGTTAAAGAAATATATAATTGTATTATATTTATCAAGAATTGAAATGATAATGAATGAATGATAATATTCATAAAAGATTCTTGCATTCTTTTGAAAAGAAATCTAAAATGTCAGGGACAAAAAGGAAATGAAAAAGTGGAAAAAGCTTGAAAAGATGGTTTAAAAAGTCATATAAGGTGACCAAGTGATGAATATGATGATGGATTGATCAACATAATCTATGAGTTGTGATTTGATGATGGAAATAATGTGGATCAATTGACAAAATTTATTTTGAAATTGCTAGTGTTGAGAAGCTAAAAAGGAAAAATATGAGATGGTGGAGTCTTGAGAAACAAATTACCATAATTAATTAGAATTTCATGATATTAATGTTAGTGACATCTGCATTACATGCATTACATTTGCATTGTTATGTGAATAATACATGTATGTAGTTTGGTGAATATTTAAAACTTTGGTTTGGCCATGCATTTGTGTCATGCAATGAACATTTAAATCATGGTTTAGAGTATGGCATCTACATTATTGTGATAATCTAGATTATTGCATTTGCATCATTAAGAAAACATTCGCATTATTATCATAACATTCTTTATATACAAAATTTTGACTTTGATGAAAGATTGAGAATTTTTATGACAATAAATTTTGAACTTTTTGATGAAAGCTTTTTAAGATAAAGTTATGAATCCTCAAATGAAAAAATGTTTTATGAGGAAAACATTTAGAATTCTATAGTTTTAGAGCCTTTTAAAGGAGCATTTTTAATGTTAAAAATAATGAGAATCTTTGAGTTTTAAATGAGAATCTTTAAAAATTTTTAAATAAGATTATTTTAGTTTTAAGTGAGAATTTTTTAATTTTAAATGAGAATTTTTGAATGAGAATCTTTGAATGAGGATCTTTGAATATGAATTTTTGTCTTTGAGTTTTAAATGAGAACCTTTGAATTTAGATGTGAAACTCTAAAATTTATCAAATGTGAATATTTGAACTCAAATGAGAAGCTTTGAAATTTTGGATGAAATCCTAAAGTTTTTAAACGAGAAATATCGAATGTGAAACACTAAAATTTTTGAATCAGAATCTTTGAAATCTTGAAACTAAATCCCTAAAGTTTTTTAAATAAAAATCTTTAACTTTTTTGTGTGAATCTCTAGAATTTTAAAATGTAAATCTTTAAATGTTAGAAGTGAGCCTAGTAATTTTGATACAAATCTGAGTTCTTACGAATCTCTAAATTTGGATGTGAAATTCTCAAATGCGAAATTGAAAATCTTGCAAATCTGAGATTTGAATTTCTCAAATGCAAATTTGAAAATCTTACGAATCTTTCTGTCTTGCAAACCTGAATATTAATGCAAAATAGAAATTCTTATGAATTTAAGTTTTGGCGAATCTTAAATTCTTGCAAATCTAAAAAAATGTGAATATGAGTTTTTGTAAAATTGAAATTCTTACAAATTTGCAAATTCTTACGAACCTAAAATTCATGAGAATCAATTTCTTGCGAATCTGAAAATTATTGCGAATTTGAAAATTTTTGCAAATTTGAAAATTCTTGTGAAACTGAAATCTTTTAACGTTACGAATATTTGAATTTCCAGAATTATGAATCTTTGAGTTTCAAATGCAAATGTTGAATTATGAAATTTTTTACTTCAAATTGTGAATTTTTGAAGTTTCAAGATTTTGTAATTATTATTATGTCATATTTGGACATAATAGGTGTCTATGTCTTTACATAATTCCTGTTGCACAGAAAATGCATAAAAAGAGACTGTTGTAGACACCCTATTTAGTCTGGGCCCATCTTAATTGGGCCCAAACCAATTTGGCCTAAACCTATCTAAGCCTAGTTTTATCATTTTATTTTATTTATTTATTTATTTTATTTGTTTTATGGTTAGATTTTTTTTATATTTTTATCTTTATCTTTACATGTTGATTTTCATTTATTATTGGGTTATTTTGCTATTAGTTTTTATGATTTATATTTAACTTTGATTTGTATTAATTTATATTTATCTTTTGAATGTTATTTGATTAGGAATTCTAAATAAGAATAAAAATAAAAAACAAAGATAATTGTGATTGGATGTAATTGAAAAAAGAAAAAAGGATTTTCTTGATGATAATGTTTTAATTCGATGATGAGATTATTTTTAAGAGAGATTAGGATTCGATCCTAACTAGGAGACCATCTTATAAAAACTAATGAGCAGTGACCAGAGAAGAAAACCACAAAGCCATTATCGAGCTTCTACCACCATAAGCACCATTTCCACCTATTAAGAGCCCTTCAACACTAACACTTGCAAATCACCATAATTCAAAACTCACCCATTTTAGCCAAACCAAACCCAAACACGATCACAGCCAATGAACAAGAAACATAGAGGAAAGAAAAACTAAGCAAATATTAGCAAGGCCCAGCAAATTCCTTTTACCCATTATCTACTATCACCACCGCATGAACCCTTGTGCCTATTACCTAAGACCAAAGCTTAACTGTTTCATCAACATATCCACAATCATTAAACCATCTAAGCCATTATCCACAACCTCACCTAATTCATTGTCTCATAAACTACAAACCCAGTAGCAATATCAATAAAAAAACTTAGTAATTCAATCTCCATAAGTTTCCATGAGTCACTAGATGATTCGGCAAACCTAAGTCTCCATCAAATTGACGATAAAATTAGACACAGTCAATAGAACATACGATGCAACAGAAACCTAAAAAGGCAACAAAAACAAGAATCTCATGTTTAAAATTTTTGAGGAATTTACCATAGTTCGTGGAAAGAAAATGGTTGAGAAGAAAAAGGAACATTGAATATGGGAATAACTGTAGCAACAATGATCAATTCATTAATGAGAGTCCATGTTTTGAAGTTGGCAATGATTGATGCTTGGTTTGTAGATCTTGAAATCTTACCATAGGTTAGAGATTGAAGGAAAGAGAAAATTGAAAAAAAAAAAGAGAGAAGAGGAAGCTATAAAGGTATGTCAATTTTTGGGGGTTCCATTTAGGGTTTTGTTTGAAGAAAAGAATTCAGAGTTATGGGGTTTTGTTTGAAAGAAAAGGGAAATAAAGAAAAGAAAAAAGATACGTGGATCCTACCACCACTAGCCTATGACCCATTTGGGCTATCATTCCAACCTAATTCACAAGCCCGTTTCTTATTTGGACAGCCTATAATTTCCTTTGTGGGTGGAAAATCAAGGCCCAAGGTATATTTTTATTATGTTGTTATTTATCTAATTACATGTATATTTGTATTTCTTTACATTAGATATGTATTTAATTAATTTTTTATTAGTGTTTAATATTGTGAAATAACCAATTAAGATTTTTAAATAATAGAGTAAAATTTTGAATTAGAACTTTTTGTAAATCCAATAATGAGATTATAAAAATCATGAATGAGTGATTTTTTTGAAATTTTTATATGAGAGATTTTTCTAGATTTAATCCAAATATAGGAAAAATTTAGATAAAATTTCAACATCAACATCAATAATTAATATTTATTTTTAATTCTTTTTAAAAAATATAAAAAGATAAATAAATTTAATAAAATCTTGGGATGAAATTAACAATTACCCAGTGATAAGATTTTTAGAAATTTCAAATGGTAAATTTTCTAAGAAATCTCTAGGTAATAAATTTATATAAATTTGATCCAAATTGTAGAATAATTTAGATGATATTTCAATAAGAGTTATTCTTTGCCAAATAAAACTTAAAATTATAACTTAAAAATTTGGGTGAAAATATTTAACAATCATCCAAAAATGAAGTCTCAAGAAGAATCATAAGTGGTTGAACTTCTATGAGATTTCCAGGTGAAATTTTTTTTTTCTAAATTAGATCAAAATGGTGAAAATTTTAGAAATAAAATTCTAAGAATAAAATTCTTAGTAATCGCAAATTGATGATTATTTAAGAGATTTCTTGATGAAGAAATATTTCTAATTTAAGCTCATATGGTAAAAGAATTAGATATATTTTCAATAAAATAAATAAAAAAGTGATTAAGTTTTTTCGATGTTGGAGCCTCTTCGAGAAGACAAATGAGATTCTTAAATACTCTTGAAGTAAAAAAGTATTTTTAAGAATTCTGTCAGATTAATAGAGAAATTTAAAAATTATTTCCAATATTTAATAAAAGATAATTATAATCAAAGATTTTAGGATAATTTAAGATTTAATGGTACCATCTTAAGATAGACATTGTGAAAGTGCTATAATCTTCTCTACATGTAACTAAACTCTCGAACCTTATTTAGATTAGTAGATTAGAATCTATTCTTTTAGAGATCCTTAATTAAGCTTTAGATTTTCTTAAAAAGATTGATTTATTAGGTGACCAATCATATCTAGATAAAAAATTGATGATGATTCTTTTTGCTAAGTCAAGTTATAGATTTACGAATCTATATATTATGGCATACGTCATACGCACGTCATATTTAACAAAAAATTTGAAAAAAATTTCATAGAAAATTCTAAAAAATCTAAAAATTTTTAGGAAATTCTAAAAATTCTAAAATATTTAAATAATTCTAACAAAATTATAAATAATTTAAATAATTTTTTAAAAATTCAAAAAAAATAAAAAACTCAAAAAATTTTAAAAAATTCTAAACTTTTTGAAATTTTTTTAAAAATTCTAAAAATTTTAAAAATTTCTAAAAAATTTGAAAAACTTCAAAAAATTTTAAATACTTGTAAAAATTCAAAATAATTCTAAAAATTATAAAAAATAAAAAAGAATTTTTTAAAATTTTTTTATAGTATGCAAAATTTTTTAAAAATTTATCAAAAATTTTGAAAATTCTAAACAATTTTAAAAAATTATTAAAAAAATTTTAATGTATAAAAAATAAAAAATATGAAATATTTTTATAAATTTTAAAAATTATCATAATTTGGCAAAGTTTTTCTCAGTGCCAATTATCATAAGTCAAGCAATTAAAGGATAAAGTTTTTTTTTAATACTAGCTAAATTGGACTTAAATTTTCACTGGATACCAGTTAAATTGGATTTAGATCTTCATTGGTGAGAGCTAAGCTATGTTTAATTCTTATCGAGTGCTAGTTAAACTGAGCCTAAATTTTTCATGAGGGTTAGGTAAACTAAACCTAAATCTTTCCATTAGGTGTGAAATAAATTAGTCCTAATATTTTTTTAGTGCTAGTTAAATTTGGTTTAAATTTTCACTTACTACCAACTAAGCTAGGCTTAAAATCTGGCTGCCAGCTAAACTAAGCTTAAATCTTTCATAATATGTCACAAAACTGGGCTTAAATTCTTTCATTAGGTACTAGCTAAACTGGGCTTAAATCTTTTCATAAGGTGCCAAATAAATTGGGCTTAGTTTTCATTGGTGCCAATTAAACTAGGCTTAAATTTTTTCATGAAGGCCAGCTAAATTGGGCTTATCTCTTTTCATTCATGTCAATCAAACTGGATTTACATCTTTCATGAAGTTAGCCAAACATAGGTTTAATTCATTCATTGATGCTAGTCAAACTGAGTCTAAATTTTTATTGGTGCAAGTTAAACTAGGTTTAAATCTTTTCATAAGGTGCCAGATAAACTGGACTTAATTTTTCATTGGTATCAACTAAGTTAGGCTTAAATTTTCACTTAGTGCCAGCTAAAATGGGCTTAAATCTTTATTAGGTGCCAGTTAAGCTAGGCTTAAAACTTCGTTGGATGTCAGATAATCTTGGCTGAAAATTTCATGAGTGCTAAAAAAACTCGACTTAAATTTTCACTTGGTCTCAGCTAAGCTAGGCTTAAAACCTAGTTGCCAGTTAAACTAGGCTTAAATATTTCATGATGTGCTAATAAAATTGGGCTTAAATTCTTTCATAGGGTGCTAACTAAACTGGCTTTACATCTTTTTATGAGTGCAAACCAAACTGGGCTAAAATTTTTCCTGTTGCTAGCCAAATTAGGCTTAAATCTTTTTATAAGTACCAAATAAACTGGGTTTAATTTTCATTGATGCCAGCTAAATTGGGCTTGAATTTTTTTTTAAGATGTCAAATAAATTGGGCTAAAATTTTCAATGGGTGCCAACTAAACTGAGCTTACTTAAGGATTGGCGATCCCTATTAAAAATGAAAAAAGTAAAAAAAAAATTTTCAACTAGATTGAATAGTTCAGCATATTGAGGTTTTTGTTCATTCAAAAAGGGTTTCTCCACCTAAAAAGGATAAAAAAGACATATTTTTTCATACAGGTTCACAAAATGAAACATAAGTTTTTTTAAAACATGAATCCCTTAAATGCCAAACATATTCAACACTTTCTTTAGCATTCAAATGTGATATTTTAATATATGTCAATGTTAGCTATAAGGGCTTGAGATTTTGAAAAGTTATTTAGGAATAAGAAAATGTTGAGATTTTTGAAATCAATTATTCTCAAACTTCTAGGACCTTGATATTTTGGATCTTTCAAAAATGTTTGGCTTGTCCTTGTTCATCATTTGCCATATTTAGCATTATGAGTGGCCTTCAAAAGTTGCTTTAAACTACCTTTTTTTAGGGTTTTTACCTTAGAACTATATTTATTTTTTTAATTTTTTACTTTTTATTTTTTTTGATGATTATCACATCATGCATTTAAAAATTCAAACATATCCAAAGGGTTTAAATAAAAAATTAAGTAATAAAGAGGGACCAAAAAGTTTATGGGTTTTCATGGCCATTTTCCCAAGAGAAACTCTTCAATTTCAAGCCTTCATGGTTGATCCAATATGAACTTTTCATAGGATATAACATATGCTAAGGTTTGGGGTTGCCTAAGAAAAAGGTAAGCAAGCTCAAACAAGTGTTTAAGGGTAATTAAAACCAAGAATCATTCTTTCATTTAAGGGATTCACTTTGAGGTATATTCTTTTTCATTTTTTATACTTTTCACCCGTTCATTTCTTTTTTTTTTTTCTCTTTTTCCTTTGTTTTTCTTCATTCTTTCATTTTTTTCTCTCTTTTATCACTTTTTTCTTTTGCATTGTTTCACTTTTTCTTTTCTCGGAGTGGATTCAAAACTTTTGAAAGTTTTTATATTGGGCCTTTACCCCAACATACGAGATTCCATTTGGACATCGCTATTTTTAAACCCTTTAATGTATTCCTTTTGCCCCCTAATATGAAAGGTGATCATTAGTTAGAGTTTATTTTGAAAGAATTTATCAAGCTCAAAGGGGTAGTAAGGGTCAAATTTTTACATTTGTGAAGGGATGATAAAAGACGACCATTTGTTATTTTAAGCATGATCACTTAAATTAAAAAGCAATTCCCTTTAAGAAAATGAACTTGAAGAAAGGCTTTCACTTTAAAAGTTTTCTCTTTTTTTTTTTTTGGTTCTCTTGACTTTTCTTTTAGCTTTTTCATTTTGGACTTTTGTGTTTTCTTTTCTAAAATTGTGGATTGGTCATAGCTTTATTTGGATTTATTTAAATTTCTTAAGTGTATGTTATAATCAATTTTCTTTTTCTTTTTTTTTGTTATTTTTTATTTTTTTATGGCCCTCATAACTCATACTCAAATTCACTTTGCTAGTAATACATTTCATGAAATATGCCTTATTTTAATAAACCATCTTTAATGAAAGTTATTATAAGAAAAACGGTAAGTGGAATGAATGAGAAATGTTCATATGGAATAAACCCATTTAAGGTATCAAATTATCCATGTCACTTTACCAAAAAGAGAATGAAGAGGTTGATCATAGCTCAAATTATCTTAAGGGAAATAAGATCTTTCTGTTTTTATAAACATGCCCTTAGGATGCATGGTCAGGCCAATTTTTAAGTAAAAAGCTAAAAGGTTGGTAAGTTTCATGATCAATGCACCATTAAGACATATGAGCTAGATCAATTTTTTGAGTAAAATGGCTGAAAGGTTGGTAAATCTGAGCAACATGCCCATGAGACATATGAACGAAGCCAATTTTTGGGTAAAAGGTTAAAAGGTTGGTAAGTCTGAGGTCATTTTACAAGATTTGGGTTGGCTTTAATTTTGAAAATTTTTGAAGTTATAGTGTAACATTGACACATTAAATTACCATATCTGAATTCTTAGAAAAAACTATCATGTTTGCCTGATTTTCTAATAATCAATATTTTTTTATTTTGTTAATTAGATGTTTTATTTTTCATTGCCTTGAAAAAGAATATCACCCTTTGTTCATAACATTATCAGGTGAAAGCAAGGTTCACAAATTCAACTTCATATGTTTTAAAGAGTCAAGGCTAATGAAATAAAATCAATTGGATGTTTAAGAATTGGTGTTTAGGTATTTGAGAAATTTTTAATGGTGATCACTAACTCATCTGAGATTTAAAATTTTTTTTTCTTTTTTTTTTCATTTTTATTTCTATAACTATAGGATTTAACTATGTAGGGCTTTATTCATATATAACATTTTCTCCTTTTTTCTAATTTTCTTTTTAAAAAAACCTAAGTCCAAAATTTAACAAAAATTGATAGCATCAAATGACAATATGAATCCATGAAACATTTATGATGCACAAGATTTATTCATATAGTGTAAACACTCAAACCTAACCTAAAAATTTATGTTCACAGTAGCACTCTTGAGATGACACTTAAACTTACAAACAAAAGTTTTCCACTTGGTGATTCAACTTTAGCATCATTGACTCATAATTTTACCGTTATTAATCATTAAAAGCATTAACCAACTCTTTAAACTTCATGAGATCTGAGTCAGTCAAAGTTTGAATCATATCCTTGAAGGTAATATAGTCTTTTATAGAATGTCTTTTAACCCCATCATAGAATTCAAACTTAACATTGGGTCATACCACTTCAGGTAAGGTAGCTTTCTAGGTTTTGTAAGAATAATAGAAATCATCTAATCTTTTACTAGTAAGGTGAAAAGCTTAACGTAAAACATTAGGAGTGAATGGTACATCTTAACTTTCTTTCTTTTATAGCTTTGTAAATGGTTTTGGTTGATCTTTAGTTTTATGAATATTTGTGACGAAGAAAATGGAGCACATAAATAAGGTGGTTGAAAATTACCTACCTATGGTGTTGGTTAGAAATAATACGATAACTATTGAGAATAGTTATCTATCAAATCCTCATATTTTATGGTGAGGTTTCTCTTATTTCACTATTCAACAATTATCCTTTGGGCATTTCTTTAGAAATATTTCTTTCCCATTCATTAGGAATTTCCATATTGGCATCCATGCTCCATAAATGTCATACCTTTTCACGGCTTTTAGTATTTCCTCTAATATATCATGCTTATTTTTTTTATCTCATCATTCATTATTGGCACAAACATGCCACATAGCTTTTCTTGTTTAAAAGGATCATCCAAACTTGGTATAATGATAGGATCAATAAAACCTGATCCTTGATTGACATTCACATGTACCTGGGGTTGGCTAGTAGATGGTCCAACAAAAGTGAAAGGTTGGGTTTGACTAACAAAAGGTCTAACAAAAGTGAAAAGTTATGTGACTGGTGGCTATAAATGGATTCCTTAAAAAGTATGAACTTGAGGTGGAGCGAATCTTAGAGAATATGCTAATTCCTCCATATTAATCCCACTTCCTAGTCCCTGTGTGCTAGTAACCTTTTTGCCTTTTAGAGAGTTAGTTAACAATTGTCTTAACTTGGACATCTGTGATTCGATATTCAATGGTATTTTCATCACTCTTTCCATCATCTCTTCTTGTGCCTTTTTTATCGTTTTAAACTTAGCTAAATTCTCTTCTTCCATAACTTGAAAATTAAAGTAGGTATTAGGCTTGTGTTGACCTACTTAAGCTGACTTATTTAGTTTTACTATCCTTGAACCTTTTTTATTAATCATGAATTAGAATGCATGGTATAATCATTATTGTTATTATTATTAATATTATTACTATTATTGTTAATTTTCTTTTATTAATTTACATATATGCAATGAATGTAATGTAATGAAAAATGTGTATTGCTTTGGATTAATCTAAGTAAAGAGAACATTCATTAACCATAAAAATCTCTGTACATCCATCAATAATCAATGCATTAAAACTATACAAACACTTAATTTGAGTATGTTGCTCCCTAGCTTCACATAAGAAACTCATTAATTGCTGACAGTAATATTAAGTTGATATGATCTCTCACTCAAGTTTTTCAGCTCCCTTTACCATTTCGTTGGCTTTCTTACGGCCTTATAGATTTGAGAAGTTAAGTGCTTCATATACTATTACCTTTCTAGGCATTTTGCTCTTCACGTTTTCTGAGCTTCCATTTTCATATTACAAGTATGGGCCTAATGGTATTTTCTCTCTTATCATTCAGTCAAAATCTTATCTATGTAGTTCTAATTTTTGACCAATTGGATTTCCAAGCTCATTAGCTCTTATTCCAAAGCCTTTTTCACCTTTTGCAAATCAAAACTCCTAGTATGTTTTTCTTTTAATTTGGTCCTTAGCTTTTTGTTTTCCTCTTAGCACTTGACTACATTTGCAAAGACTCTAAAAAGTTTATCTTTCCACATTTATTGTTCTTTAGTGAGTGTAAAGATCATTTGTTTTCTTAGGCTTTACTTTTCCAATACTCTACCATCTTTCTTAATTCTTTCACATCCTTTTTGGATCCCTTTAAAGGTTCGATATCCATCTTCAATCTCTTATTCTTTTGGTGAAGATCTTGCAAATCTCCTTTCAACATTTTTCGCTCATTGATCAACTTTTATAATGCATCACTTTTATCATTAAATTAGACCTCAATTGGTTGACTTGATCTATCATAGACATTTTTTCGTTCTCTATCTTTTTCTTTTCTATCTTGAACTTTCGCTGAGCGATCTCAAGAACTGACAATGCTGGCTTTAAAGTAGGAATCGACAACTAATCTGAAACATCTACTGGTAGGGGCCTAACTTCATTAACTATTTTTATTTTTCATGTAAGGTACCCTTTTGTAGTGTTATTTGCATATCTGGCCAGGTTCATCCAATTAATTAGCTTCTATGCCTTGACAACCTTTTAGATATTTTTCATATAACTAGGTATCCCATAGTCAAACTCAAATGAATTAAGTCATGAGTCATAAAGATGAATTAATAAAAATCATATTACCTCTGAACCATAAAATATAAATAACTCACTACCTTTTATATTCCTAGCAATGATACCTATGACTCATCTTCATAACTATACAAAATGGCTGTGAGAAGTATTAAGGAGCCTTCAATTTTACATCATCACCAATAAGCTTTAGAAAGAATGACATCCATTAACATTTTATCCAATCCTTTTGGCATTTCTTGGTGACAAACTCCTTAATGGGAACAAAATGAATGGAAAAATGCCGAAACGAAATCTTCTCTTTCCCCTAAAAATGACTTTAAGCCAAACAAAAAGCAATAGAGCATATTTTATGAATCAACCTTTACCTTTTCTTCAAAGAAGTTAAGTGATGTAATGATCTCTGTTAAAATGGTTAGCAAAAGATTTATACCTTTATCCAATTGATCGATAAAGTTAACCACTTAGGGAATATCATCTCTATGTCTTAATACTTTAGGGAATATCATCAACCCATACACAACCAAAGCAAACAAATCCAATCCCCGATCTGTGTCAAAATGCTTCTTTATATGCTTTAACAGAAAGGCTGATGGAATGGTTTCAACCCTATTCTTTTCCTTCTTATGCTTGTTTATCTCCTCACCCCTATTTGTATAATCTTGGCTAACTTTTCTCTATATCCGGTGGTCTTTTGCTTATTCTAATAAATCTTATCTTGATTGACAGACTCTATCTGCAGTAAAAATGAATATTCTTCAATTGTGAGGGCCAAGTCTTATTGGTTAAATATGAAACATTGATAAGATGGATCTCAAAACTATGTCACAGCCTTAATTAGTGCCTCATCAATCTTCATTGACAAGAGCAATGCCACATCCTCATACTTCTTAAAAAAAGACTCTTTTTTACTATCTACTGTTGCCTTATGGTTTTCGATTCAGCTACATCATTTTGACTAAAATCTACATGCACCAACTGTGAAAGTGTAGAAACATAACTAATCCTTAAACAATCTCTTTCTTTTCCTTGGGTGCTTTTTGATTGGTTTTTAGCTTCCAAATAATTCTTGCTAGAGGCTAATGCTACTGATGGCTTTATGAATGCTTCTTTAACTCTTGATTGACCCAAAACAAATACCCCTCTTAAAATGCAATATCAATATAATGTATGCAATAAAATTAAATGTTATACAAATAAAAGAAATCAAAGATCCAAACACACAAATAATAACAATAACAAAACAATCATATCAGACAACAAAAATAACAAAATATATACAGTGTCTTAACCTTTGGTAATTTTTAAAAGGCGGCACGACCCTAACTTAGGCAAGCTTCCTATGGCTCACGATATGTCGAGCCGAGATTTTCTTATCTAAAGTTCCTAAATCAATCTTACATCATCATCTATTATACACTAATAAGGCATACTAATCCTCACCCATTATAGGCTACAAATGAAAAAAGTTTGATCTGAGTGAAAATGTTTCATTAGTAAATACGAAGGTTATCACTTCATGAGAGCGTAGTTATTTCACTTCCTTCTAATAAAGACGGAGCTCAGGTCTAGAGCTTATTCATGTAAGTGCATATGCAAAAATGTGTAAAATGACATATTAATCAAAATATCATAAATAAATCATAAACACAAAATCAAAACAAAGTAATAATTAACATGCAATTTACTTTATTTATTAACTTATGCATTTTTTTTATAAATTAAAATAAAGGGAATTAAATTAAAACTTAAATAAAACTAATTAAATCCAAAATTTTTAATAGTGCACAATTAAAAGTTTTAGCTCGACTTTCAAAGTGTCCCCAATGGAATTGCCAAGTTGTCATAACGTATTAGTCTAGAGACTCGATCATTAGATGTAAAAATTTAAGATCATGAAAAACATGGGGAGTCATCACTAATCTTTTTTAAGATAGGATTAGCCACCTAAAAATTTTATTATTTTAATAAAATGTATTTAGAGCTTTATTAAAATGACTATTTTGATTTATGAAAATAAGATTGGGTTCGAGAGCTGGTTATGTATGAAGAATAATTAGCACTCTCATAATGTCTATAGAATTGGTACTAATTAATTATGTGACATCTATAGTTTTGGATAAAAAATGGTTTCATTTTAAGACTTAATAACAATTCCCTTTATTTTTAAGAAAGGAAATTAATTTAAAAAAACTTTATTTAAGAGTATTTTGAAAATTTTAGATTAAAGAAATACCTTCAAATTTCCCGATATGAAGGTAGAATTCAAAGATTGTCTTCTCATCTAAAATTTATCACAATATTCCTTTTTAAAATAATAAAATAATATTATTTGTAAATGATAATTGTTGATAACTCTAAAATATTTAGGCAAAATATCAACACTTATATTTTTTGGAATATTATTTTGATTTTACCCATTATTTATTTTGAAATTAGTTTTTTAGAAAAAGAGCTTTTTATGTAATAACAATAGAAGAAGCTATAGTAAATAGTAAACAATAATAATTGAAATGCATGTATATGCATAATGAGTGCAAGAAAATAAATATATGCAAATGTGTCTTAAATGATTAAGAGATTTAAAATCGAGATCGGGTCTTTAAATATAAAGAAAACCATTTGGGCTCTCTAATCTCTAGGCAGAGTTTGGGTGTAACCTTTTATATTTAAAATCCCGTTTTTTATTTTTATTCTTTACTTTTTATTTAATTTTGTTATTTTAAAAATATAAAATTATATGAAAATTCTCAATGAAATTAAATTTTCTAAATATCTCATCATTTAGGCAGCATTCAGGAACAAATGATTTCATGAAAAATTTTCATATAAATCTTTAAAATTTTAGGATTTTTGGAACTTTGGGATTTTAGGGCTTTGGTTTTTCATTTAGGGTTCACCTAGGGTTTTGGGCTTTACGATTTAAAGTTTCATCTAGGGCTTTTGGGTTGCACCTAGGATTTAGAATTTTGCCTTGGGTTTCACTTTAGGGTTTTGTGTTAGAGTTTCACTTTAGGGTTTCATTTTAGGGTTTTACTCTAAAGTTTTGTATTAGAGTTTCACTTAGGGTTTTAGGATTGACCTAAAGTTTAGGGTTTCAAGTTTTAATTTTGAGGTTTCATTTCACAAATTTAAAAGTCTTTAAAAATTTCTAATATCTATGCAGATTTTCAAAGCAAGCTCTTTTTTTTATTTCTCTAAAAATTAATTTTTATATTTTTTACTTATTTTCATTAAAAATTTTATTATTATTATGATTTATTAATCTTTTATTATTTTTTATTATTTAATAATTCCCTAAAGTCTAGGCAAAGTTATTAATTTTTAAAATATGATTTTTAATTCCCTCTTAGCCAATGTTTTTTTTTTAAATGTTATTATTTTATAATATATTTTAAGAGATTTAAAAAAAAATGCAAATATCATTTAAAATATATGAACATAATTAAAAATAATATGAATATGTTAATTACTAGACTAGTATATATGCAAAATTATTAAACAATAAAAAATCACATAAAAATCAAAATAAGCATGATTATAATAATAGAAATAATAATGATCATAATGCAAAAAGATATTTAACTTTCATATGGTTTAGTTGATCAACCCTAACTTTTTTATTTAATTTTTTTTAAAAAAATTTATTATTTATATATAAAATAAAACACAGTAACATGTGTTTATTCTCCATCAAAACCAAGAAAAATAAACAACCCTACTAGCTTAAAGCATCAAACTTGGAACTGGAAGCATGACCAAGCCAATATACAGAGGAAAGAAACGTGAATAAGGAGGCTTCACAATAGGATGAAGTTTTGTCCAAATCATGAAAACGAAAAAAAATGAAAAAAGTTTAAGATTTCTCCATTTCTGCTCATAGCCAATATGTATATAAAACAACTTTCCCTACTTCCACAAATGAATCTCATGCAACAAATCAAAGGACAAACCTTCCCTCCTATAAATGGATACCATGCAGCAAACCAACATATAAAAGGAAGAAGGTTTGAGCTTTCAGGCAAATGACATGTCTACAGGGAAAGGAAAAGAGAAAGAAGAGAAAAAAAAATGGAGTTTTAAGCAAAATTTTTATAAACTTTATGCAATAACCCTAACTGCAGACATAAATACATAAAAATATACATACATATATATATATATACAAAGGTTACCTTTTCCGCCTGCCTGAGAGAGAACAAACTTGTGGTAGAAGTGGCTTCCTTCTCCCTTTTCTTATGGTTTTTTGTGTTGCGTCTTTGTTTTTCTGCTTGAGGTTCTGCTACTTCCTCCTTCACTGGCTTCTTTCTCGTTCTGCTCTTTACTTTCTATGGGTTCTGCTGCTTTTCCGTCTTTTTTTCTTTTTTGCTAAATACATACTGCCTTTTTATTGTTTTTTTGTTTTCTGGTTTCAACCTTGTCTTGCCTCTCCTTTATTTCCCGTCTGCAGGTTTTTAGGAAACTGTCTGTTTCCCGTGGTCTGCGCACAGCAATACCACTGCTATTCACTGTTTTTTTTCTGCTTCTGTTCCACCCGGTTCATGTTTCTGCTCCTTCTCTCTTTTTTTTTTCTGGGTTGCTGCCCCACTGAACCGTGCCATCTTGGGACACCTGTCCACTTCTTGTGCCGCCTGCTCTAGATCACCCCTTTCACGCGTAGCTCTCCCGCCTTTATTATTCAGGTTTTTTTTGTTGTTTCCTTCCACTGTTTCTATTTTTTTCCTGCTCAACTCCCCGCTGCCAGTTTTTTGGCAGTTTCTTTTCTCCTCTCTTTTGCTACTGCGTTCTCTTTCCTCAAGTGTTGCCTACTGCCTTTTTCTCCCAAGGTCAACCTCTCCCCACGTCTCCAACGTGCATGCCTCTCTTCCCGTTTTCTCCTCACGTGCTGGTTGCCCATCTTTACATGCCTAAGCCTCCTTTTTTGTTTTCAGCTTCCTTCCTCCTCGCACGTTGCCCCAAACCGTCCCCATGCAGTTTTCAGTTTCTGTTCCGTTTCTGCCAGCCTTCCCTTCTTTTTCTTCCAAGCAGTTTTTTTTATTTTTTTAAGCCATCCTCATGCCTTTCACATGGCTATGCATGACATTTCATCAATTTTCCCTTGCTTTCACGTGCTTATGTGTAAGCCACTTTCATGCATAGTCTTTATTTTAATTTGCATGGCTTTACATCTAAATGAGGCTAGCCAAATGGCTATTTTATTTATTAGGCCAAAATTTTTATTTTATATATTATATTATTATTCATTATATATTATATTTATTTTTTATTACTATTATTATTTTTTATTTGTTTTTTCGGTCTAATGGCCAACAATGGACTATTTCGGGCCTTCCTTTGGGCCTATGCTATGGGCCTTATTTTTTGGCTCATATTGAATCTCGTATTTGAGCATTTAAAAATAAACTGTTAATAAACTTAAAAAATTGATCATCGAAGCACAATTACAAAAATAAACCCAGACTAAAAAGATAAAACATCCTAGATAAAATTAGGTGTTTGCAGTATGGTTGGTCCCCAAACTATGAGGCTTCAAGGCAAGATTAAAAACCAGTTGATTATGATATTGATTGATTCAGGAAGCACTCATAACTTCTTTGATCAGGCTGTATCAAAAAGGTTAGGTTGAAAATTAGCCTTAGTGGATGGTATGACTATAATTGTGGCTAATGGTGATCAATTGGTGGTTAAGCAATGCTGCACAGATGTACTGTGGGAAATTCAAAGAATGCTATAGCAAACTGATTTTTTGGTCTTGCTACTGATAGGATGTGACATGGTGCTTTGTGTTCAATGGTTATAGAATTTAGGATCTATCATATGTGACTTTGCTAATCTTTCAATGCAATTTATTGTGGAAGGTTATGCTTTACAAGGTGTTGTGGAAGGAAAAGTAAACGTAGCCACCAGGAAGAAAATTGCTTAATTAAACTTAGCTTCATGTAACTCTTTTATGATGATGCTCACAGGATGCAATCCACACAGTCAGTTCCAGCTCAAGATGCAATTAAGGAAGTTAGCAGACTACCAATGGAGTTACAAAATATGTTGTTTATGTTTTCAAGGGTTTTTGAGATACTGAAAGGATTACCTCCCAAGAGGAAACATGATCATCAATTTCCTTCGCAAGATAAGACTCAAGCTATCAGAGTGTTAGTAAAGCGGAAGGACAGGTCATGGCATTTATGTGTAGATTATAAACAACTGAACAAGTTGACTATAAAGGATAAATTTCCCATTCCACTAACGGAGGAGCTCTTAGATGAATTGACTGGAGCCTGTTGGTTTTCTAAATTGGACCTGCAATCAGGGTACCATCAAATAAGAATGGCAGACACAGACATATACAAGACAACCTTTTGGACACACCATGGTCATTACGAGTTTTTGGCGATGCCCTTTGCCCTTACAAATGCCCCGTCTACTTTTCAAAGTTTTATAAACAGCATATTCCAACCTTTCCCTAGAAAGTTTGTCTTTGTGTTTTTTTAATGATACTTAATAAATTCCAATTGTTGGAAGAATCACCTTATGCATCTCCAGCAAGGGTTTGAAGTCCAGGTACAGAACTAATTGTTTGTCAAGCTATCCAAATGTGAATTTGGGGCAACACAAACAGAATAATTGGGGCATGTGATTAGTCTGCATGGGGTAGCCATGGACAGGAAAAGATAGCTTGTGTGTTGGAGAAGCCATTTCCCAACAATATTAAGGAATTGAGAGGCTTTTTGGGCCTAATCGGTTACTACAGAAGATTTGTAAGGTGCTATGGCTTCATAGCTAAGCCATTAATAGAACTTTTAAAGAAGAATGGGTTCAATTAGAATGAACAAGCTACTAAGGTGTTTGAAGCACTCAAACAAGCAATAGTTTCAACTCTTGTGTTAACGTTACCTGACTTTAGTTCAACCTTTATTGTTGAATCTGATGCTTTGAACATTGGTATTAGAGCTGTTTTGAGCTAAAAAAGAAGACTGATTGCCTATTTTAACAAGGCATTATCTACTAGACATCAGCTATTATCCGTATATAAGAAAGAAATGTTATGTTACCAGCAGTTAAAAAATAGAGTTCTTCTTTGTCTGAAAGACGCTTCTAGATTAAAACTAATCATCAAAGTTTAAAATTTTTTGTGGATCAAATGACCAAAACCTTAGCGTAGTAATTATGGGTGGCTAAAATGATGGGTTATAACTTTAAGCTGGTTTTTAGAAAAGGAACATCTAATTCAACTGCAGATGCCTTGTCTAGAGGACCACATGCCATATTGTGTGCCATTTCAGTTTTGGAGAATGGCTTATTTGACATAATCAAACGATCATGGGTTGAAGATTCCACTATAATTAAGCCACTTCATAAGCTTAGTCGTAATCCAGATACATCTTCCAAAAATACATGGCATGTTGGCCGGTTAAGGAGAAAATGAAGGTTAGTGGTGGGAGCCAATTCAGGTTTAAGACAAGATTGTTAAACTACTTCCACAACTCTACTAATAGGGGTCATTTTAGGAGAAAAGCCACTATCAAAAGGATGGCTAACGTGGTTTATAGGAAGGGTATGAAGAATGAAGTTAGAATGTTTGTAAGACAATATGCCATTTACCAACAATGTAAGGACGACACAGTAACATCTCTAGGGTTATCGCAACCACTCCCAATTCTAAAAAGAATCTGGCCAAATATCTCTATGGATTTTGTTGAAAGACTGCTACGTCATTTGGTAAAGAGGTGATTATGGTAGTAGTAGATAGATTGAGTAAATACGCTCATTTTATCCCACTTTCACACCCTTATTCTGCCATCACAATCGCTCAGCTTTACTTGGATCATGCACATATGTTGTATGGGTGCCCAATAGTATTGTTTCAGATAGGGATAAGATTTTCACCACTCTCTTTTAAAATGAATTCTTCAGATTGCTGGGTACTAATATGAAGTTGTCAACCTCATACCATCGTCAGACTAATGGACAGTCTAAGGTGGTGAACAGATGTTTGGAAACTTACCTTAGGAACATGATAGGAGAAACCTAAAGAATGGGTGGAATGGATACCTTTGACAGAATGGTGGTATAACATTATCCAACACATTGCCATTAATTCTACACCTTATGAAGTAGTATATAGCCGCCTGCTCTAACTCATATGCCCTATTTACTTGGCGATTCTAAAGTAGCTGAAATTGATCAAAGTTTAAGAGTAAGAGATGCAGCAATTCAGCTCTTGAAGTTTCACCTTACTAGAGCACTAAATTGAATGAAATAGCAAACAAACAAGTATAGGTCTGACAGGTAATTTGACATAGGAGATTATGTCTATATCAAGCTTCAACTTTATAGGTAGCTGTTTGTTGTTAACAGGTCATGTTTGAAATTAGTTGCCAAGTTATTTGGCCTTTTTAAGGTGCTAAAAAAGGTTGGACCAGTAGCTTACAGGTTAGAACTACCAACAACTGCTCGTATTCATTCCAGTCTTTCATGTCTTCCAATTGAAGAAGCACGTAGGGAAACAACCAGTACAAGCACATTTACCTCTGTTGGATCTAATGGTACTATTGCCAAAGAACCAATAGCTATATTGGATAAAAGAATGAACAAGAAGGGTAGGTTAGTTACTAAAGTTTTGATGCAATGGAGTAACTATTTTTCGGAAGATGCCACTTGGGAAATTCTTTATGATCTTCAACAGAAGTTTCCTTCCTTTAATCTTTGCGGACAAGGATCTTCTTCAGGGGGTATATTGTTATAGGTGAAATCATAATGAGTAGTAATTGGGCTTGTATGCCAAATTGTCATGTTTAGTCTAATAAGCTTAATACCATTTAAATTCTATTAAGTTTGTTGATTAGTTGTTATAGCTAGGTTAGTTATAGCTGCTGTGTTGTATCACGTCTGAGTCTATGAGGAATATTAGTGGCATGTAACGACTATTTGGAATCATTCTGGAAATATACACCAAAATTTGAAATCTCTCTTTTTCTTCTTTTCTCTATACTCTCCTTATTCTTATTTTCTCAAGTCTACACTAGCTCATTGAGCTTTTGGGCAGTACACTTCTACTCATCTTGGAACTACCTACATCAAGGTGGCTGAAGCTTCGGGTAGATAAAGGAAAGAGAGGAACGGTGACACACGGTGGAAGAGAAAAAAGAAGCGGTAGCAAACAGTAGAGGAAATGGTATAGGAAGCTGAAATTTACATTTATTTGAAAGAGTAAAGAGAGGTTAGAGGATTTATGCTTTTAGAGAAAGAAAAGGCAACAGAAAAATGAAAAAAGCTTGATATTTTTTGGGTTTTATTAGAGTTAAAATGCTATCATTTTAGGTAGCTAAAAGAAGAGTCTGTTGACTTGGTTGTGACTCGAAACCTACGCCAGCAACCCATTCTATCTTCATTGGCCAACCCAACCCAATTTTAAAAGGTCTCTTCTTTCTATTTTTTGCTATTCTATTAATTTTGTTTGATTAGCATAAGATTTAATTTTGTTTAACAATAATGAAAGAAAAATAAAATAAAATTGTGAATTGTAAATATGTTTGTATAAATTTGTTTTGTAAAATTATTTTGAAATTAATTTATAAATAAAATAAAACACATTGTTTTCACATGATATTGAATAAATCTGATGATGATACCTCTTTAAGTAAGTAAAGAATTTATCTTGAATACTTTTGAGTTGAGAAAAAATTTTTGGTGAAAATCTAAATATTTTTTTTCAATATTTAAATATCAAAATTAATAAAAATAATTTGTAATTAAGGTTTAGGCAAGATAATAAAAGATTAATTTAAGACCAATTTGTGGGCATTATGGGGATATTAAAACATTCCCTACAATTAACTAACTCACAAACCTAGTTCTAAAAATGTAAATCAAGACCTATTCTTTTTAAGGATTCTTTAAGTTTAAAACTCCTTTGAAAATAATAGATTCCTTTAGATGGCCAATTACATCTAGATAAAAAAAAATAATGTTAACTCTATTGTTTTTTATTTTTAATTAATAGAATCTCATATTTGAGTGTTATGACAAATGATAACAAATTTAAATAGATAATTGTTCAAGATAAGGTATATATTAATATGAAATATATTGCCACTGATAAGCATCAATTTGGCCTTCATTTATAAAGCTCTTATAGGAGTTGCAGCACTTCAATATTCAATAGGTCCTAGTCTTGATGTAAGTTAAAATTTTTACCAAATATTACTACTAGCTACAAAGCCAAAAATTGGAAAACCATGTTGATTACTTTTATAAATATTGAACTAAAATTATTTACCTCAAAAAGCTACAAGGATTTTTCTTCAATGAGATAAGATGAGAAGAAAAAAAAAACCTTACTTTGATACTTAAAGCTTTATCCCAAACTAAAACACTTTTTAATCTTAAATTTTTATCCAGAATATTTTTTAACTTTATTTCAAAATAAAGATATTTTAACATCAATTAATCTCCACATTCATTTTTCCAACTCACCATATTCTTTCTTTAATCTTCCCATTTCTTTGTCTTCCTTACAATATCTTTTGGATATATATTTTTTTCTTTCTCCAAAAGCATGCTCTAATTTAAAGTATAATCAAATAAGTATTTATAGGAAATAAGACATTCCTTTTTTGCTACAAAATAATTATATAACTTGAAAGTTTATAATAATCAATACAATCAACATTCTGGGAAAAAAAAAACTAAAATTGTAACTCACATTCCTAAGGCTCACTCAAGGTGATGCAAAAAAATCATCCTTAACTAAGATAAAGACCACTGAGTATGGGAGGAAAAGAATTCATTTGAGAGGAACATCCCTTTTTTTGCTTGGTTTGTTACCTAATCAGTCATATATCCAAATTAGCTTTCATGCTTACATAGTTTAATTCAATAACTTCAAATTGATTTCTCCATAGTTTGATATCCCATTTAATAAGACTCCACTTTCCATATAGAGGATTTTTGTTCATCTTTTAGCTTTTTGTGTAGAATTTTAGAATCTATTTTCAAGACTAATGCTTTAAGATTCATACATAACCAATATTCTTAAATTTTGTTGTAAAATTATGTGCCTCAAATGCTCAAGTTTGAAAGTTTCCTCAATTTACCTAACCCATAAAATCCTCTTACTTATCAAAGACTGACATTAAAAAAAGAGAAAAAAAAAGAATTTGGTTTCTATGGCTATTTCAAGGGTTATGTTTTGATTACATTTGTACTTGAAGAAAAATCAAAGACTATTCAAAAGTGGTATTTCAAAAAGAAATTAGATTATACTCTAACAAAAGCCCTTTAATAGGAAAAATAAAGCCTTATAAGAATATACTTATAAGAGCTAAGAAAGTAGTTTATTTTAACAAATCTATGCATTAAAAATATCAAAGAAGAATGATGAGAGAAAGAGATAGGAAAAATGGGTATTGGCTCTGGAGAGATCTCAAATCAATGAGAAAAGCAATCACTCTAGAAATTTATGAATGAGTAAATTCTAATTTACCATCATCATCCTTTTTTTTTTTGTCATTTGTCCATTTCAAAAATATTTTTAAAAGAATACATTTGTTAAAAAGAAGAAAGAAAAAAGAGAAGATTAAAAGAATGAAGATATTGACATGGAGTCTAATTGAGTCAAAATACTTTTGTTTCAGAATAAAGATAAAAAGTACCTTAATTATGGAATTAAGATTAAAAAATATTTTAGTTTGGGAAAAACTCTTGATACTTGTACTTTTTCTGAAAATCTAGTTCATAATTCTCATTTTCTTTGCATATTGATAAAAAAAAAGAAGCCTATAAAATTATGCAAAAATGATTATTTCAAAATTTATTTACCAAATTTGTTTGAAAAAAAATAACCAAATAATTTTTTTGATGACTTTAACCTTGCAAGGAGCTAGGTTTTAAACTAAAATCCTATTTGCGATGGCTTCTTTAGTGGTAGAGCAGTAGTGGATATTTTACCCACAGGCACTTTCTTAGTATGCATATGTTAACCTTGTTTTAGTTCCATTAGTTTCATAAGTTAAGGATTACATCAAAATTTTCCAAGTAAATATGTTGTATTTCTTAATTCCATTTTTCTTATATTTTATCGATGCAAGCTTTTCGAGTGTAAAAGAATTTGAGAAACTCAATTCCTAATTACAAAAGCAGAAATTGAAAAAAAGTATAGAAATTTGAAAATGAGTGTAAGGATGATATGGTGGAGCCTTTATAAGTCATGTGATTTTTATTCTCATTCTAAATTAGCTTCAGTTTCATATAACTACAAATATCTCACTCCTTCTAATGGTAACTTCAAATTAGATTAATTTTGGTTGGACAAAAAACTAGTTAAGAAAAGAAAAAAAGAGTTGAAGGAGAAAGAAAACAATGGTGGGGAAAGTTAAAGGCAAATTTTTTTTTCAAATTAAGGTTTTTTAACGCCTTATTTCTTTAAGGGGAGTACTTTTAAACCATATTATTAAAAGCTAATAATTTTGTACAACTAGATTTCACATCAGCATAAAATTCCACATCGTTTTCCTTTTTTGATTTTGCCTTTCACTTATTGCATGTAAATATGTAATTATGTACCTATTGGGGGCATTTAATGGTAAAAGGGCATTGTAGTCTATTGCCTTCATTAAAGGCTACCAATAGACAACTAGGGTTATTTTAGACATTTGAGTCGACTTGACATGTTTAGTGCCACATTAGCTTGGCCACATCACTATTATCCTCCACAGGTTCTTCATTTTCTATCTATAAATATAGAATATCTAGGTACTATCATTCTAAGTTCCATCTTATTCTAATTTCTTACTTTTCTCTCTTTTTGACTTCTTTTATTTTGATCTTTAACTTATGTATTAAACTGCAAATGCAGGGAACACTTTTTGCCTTTGCATCTAACTGTTTTTTTTTTCTTTTTTTTCCAAGAAAACGCTTAAGTCGAAACTCAATACAAACATTTAGTGCACTAGGTAAGAGGTCTTTTACTCATCAACCAAGTCTAAAATCATGTCGCCTAGGAAGAGAGCTATAGAGGAAGGAGAGACAACCATCTCAGTCGAAACAAAAACACATAATAGCCAAAACATGGATTAACCTACCCCGCAACAGGGTGGTCTGACCATGAAACAATTTCAAGCCTTAATTGAACAAATATAAGCTCTAAAACAAATGCTACACACCATAACCCTACCTTAAGTTTCAAAGGTGCTCCATTTGGTCACCTTTGGCTGATAAGCCATAAAAAGCAACCAAACTACAAGGAAAAAAGTTTTTTTAGCTTCCAAGAATAAGAACATGATATTTCAACCACCCATCTATTACCCTAGCCACAATTCGACATACGCCACAATCCAAAAATCCAAACAAAACAACTCAAAACCCCAATGAAGTAGAGACCTAGAAGCTCAGATGTAAGCTATGAAAAAAGAGCTAAAAGGGAAGATAGTTACTTTTGAGTTCAAACTTAAGTTCTTGGAGACCTTGTCCTTTACTAAAGAGATTGATAGAGCTATGTCTCTAAAGGGATTCAAAATGTTGACCTTGGAAACTTACGATAGTATATCTAACCCTCTGACCATTTGGAGCTTTATAAAACTAATATGATGATGCAAGGTGCAGATAAAGCTCTGATATGTAAGGGTTTAACTACCACTCTTAAGGGCATAGCTTGATATTGGTATAATAGCCTCAAAAAAAGGTCAATTACAACATTTAAAAAGCTTAACCATTCTTTCTTGTCCCTTTTTGTAAGTAGTTAAAGAATAAAGAAAGTGACTCTGATCCTAATGTTAATCCACAAGGCAAAAATGAATCTTTGAAAGACTATGTGGCATGTTTTAATTCAAAAGCTTTACAGGTGAAAGACCTATAGTAAATGATCTTTATAGCCACTATAACAAGTGAACTCAATGATAGAGAGTACCACCTTAAGCTGACCTTATCCTTAAAGCCACTAAAAACGCTAGTTGATGTCCTACTTATGGTCGAGAAATATATAAATATTGAAGTTATAATGAGAAACAACCAAGATGAAAAAGGTTCATCCCTCCTCTTCGGTTGTAAAAATATAAAGATTTTTATGATTTTCCCTTAAAAAAGAGATGAGTTAGGGCCTTGAGCATCAATAGAGAAAGAAACTACATCGCGCTAAATACCTTTAATAAAAGAATTTTGATGCAAATTAAGAGAAATTTAGAGCTTAAATGGTCAAAGCCATTAAGGTAAAATACAAGAAGAGATTCAACTAAAAGATACACCTTTCATAGAAATATAAGCCACAACACTAAGGATTATATTGATCTAAAAAATAAAATTAAAGCTTTGATCAATAGAGGTTAGCTATGAAGGCTTGTAGATTGACAAAGACAATGCCAAAATAGATCGTATTATAAAACAAATCGTAAAGAACCTATAAGGGATAGAAAAGAGATTCTAAAAGAAAAACAGAGAGAAAAATTCATAGGGATAAATAGAAATAGGATAAAGGCCAAGTTGATGAAAATAAGCTAATTGCTGAATTAATTAATTTGATCATTAGGCAATGCTCCACCTTGGCCAAGTGGAAGTTTGATCAGCGTATGGTCATGGCCACTGGCTCATTGATAAAGAAAAATAAAGACTGAAAGGATGAATCGATCTCATTTAGTTTAAAAAGTTTAGAAGGAATCCAATACTTTTATGATGATGCTATAGTGATTATGGTTGTGGTATACAATTATATGGTTAAAATGATCTTGATTGATAATGAAAGCTCGACCGATGTTTTGTATCACACTACCATGAAAAAAATGAAAGTAAAAAAAGACCAACTATAATCGATTACCATGACTTTGATCAGATTTGAAAATGAGTAGGTACCAGTTAAAGGAACTAAGTTAAATAAACTATTAAATTATCGATCTTTTTTAGAATGAAACCAAAGACAGTTGCATCAATCATAAAATTCATGATAATAGATATCCTATCTACCTACAACATGATATTGGATAAATTTAGTTGGTCTATTATGCAGCTTATAGGCTTAACTCTCCATTTGAAAATAATGTTTCTAATGTGGAGAGATGAAGGGAAACCAATCCACGGTATGATAATGTTATGTTACAATAATGACAGAAATGATTGAGAAGTAGACTGATAGTTCAACTAAAACTAAGAAGATTAAAGAAGAAAAAAAAGTAACAAAAACCAGAAAAAAAAGTAAGCGTAAGCACTTATAATAATAAAAACTAACCTAAAAGAAGTGCGCTCTTAAGTTGCTCTAAACTTTTAAGTTTTATTCCAGTAGAAACCATACTTCTGAATAGATTCTGAAAATGAGTGAGTTCTTAAGTCAGCATGAATACTCACATGTCAATGGGATCGAACTAATACGTTAGCCAAAAGAAATATTGAAATGAAAATACATATATTTTGTTTAATTCTACATTTTCATCATTTATCATTTTACTTACTAAAAACATACTAACTACCATGTCGAGATCTGTCCCCGTAAAAAATGGTCCATACCTAATCAAGTAAAAAAAATAATTTATCAAAGACCTAAGGTAGATGAAAACTGATTTAAACCAGTAGAGGACCTTGTGTCTATACCATTCTAGGAGAACACCTTAGAAAAATATATGCAAATTGGAATTAAAGTTAAACATAAAGAATAATTAATCTAACTTTTGAGAAATAATATCGACCTATTTGCTTAGACACCATCTAACATGCCAAAAATTGACCTTAAGGTAATGGTTCATAAGTTGCACACCAATCTAAACATGAAACTAGTTTGGCAAAAAAAAATGACCTTTTGCTCTAAAAAAGTAAAAGGCTATTGAGGAAGAAGTTGACAAGCTACTATAGGTAGGTTCCATCAAAAGAGGTTTATTACCTTGAATAGATAGCTAAGGTGGTCATGGTCAAGAAGTACAATGAAAAATAAATAATGTGTGTTAACATTATCGACCTTAACAAACCTATCCAAAAGATAGTTTTTTTTTCCTTGGTATAGATTGGATGATGGGTTATAAAATCGAACATGACCTTCTTAGTTTTATAGGCAACTACTCTAACTACAATCAAATCAAAATGTTGAAAAAAAAAAGAAAAAAGTAACCTTTATCATTGAGAAAGGCCTTTAATGTTATAAGGTCATGCCATTCGATTTGAAAACTATAAAAATGACCTACTAGAGATTGGTTAATAGGGTTTTTAAAATTAGATCAATCAAAATATGGAGGTATAGGTGGATGACATGATAATAAAGAGCAAGAGCCTAACTGAAAACTTAAAAGACCTAGACGAGACCTTTAATAATATGAAAAAGTATAACATATGGCTTAACCTGAGCAAATACACCTTCGGAGTCACGTTGGGTACATTTCTCGACAATTTGATTAATAAAAAAGGGTTAAAGGTGAATTTAGATAAGGTTTAAGCCATATTAAACATGAAAGCATTGACCTCATAAATAAGTACAGAGGTTAATCGAAAGAATAGCTGCCCTGAGCAGGTTCATGTCCAAGTCAGTAGAACAATGCTTGCCATTTTTAAAGATCTTCAGAAACATTTTTGACTTCAAATGGACCCTTTAATGTTAGAAAGCATTTAATGAGCTTAAAGAGTTCTTCTCATCTCTACCCATCTTTTCCAAGTTAAGGTTTGTTAAGACATTGTATTTGTATATGACCACCACCAACCAGGCCGTCAATTAAATTTTGACCTGGGAAGAAAAAAAAAGGTAGAGGCCAGTCAATTTTTTTAGCAAGGTACTGACAAGGTCTATTAGCATTGAATTGATCCTTATTTTGAAATGACAAAACATTAAGCTAAATAAGCTTGATTAAGATTTTGAAAAAGATTTATTTAGTACATGTTCTTAAGTTTTATTATTTTTGGTATTAAATAAATAATATGTTTTTCAAAGTTTAAACAAACCCTTTTTTATGTTTTCTTATTTCTTAAATCAAAACTATCTTTAAACATTTTTCATTTAAGCTTAAATGAAGGTCCAATTGTTGTCTTAAAGTGAACTTATTCATTTTGGACTCAATACAATTTTGATAATATTAGTTTTGAGAAATAAATTAACTTAAGAAAGTTGTTTTACAAGAACAGAGTTTTTCAACATTGAACTTGTTCTATATTTTTGTATTAATTCATAAAGCTTTAATATTTAAATTTTATATAGTTGGAATGCTCTTTGACTTTACTTTTTAATGGATCAAACAAAATCAAAATCCAAATTTTTTAAGAAAAGATTTTGAATTTTTACTAGACATTTTATAATTGTTTAAAAACTACACAAAAGGTAATTTTGAAAATTCACTATAATTCGTATACAGTGAATTAGTGATGAATTTTATATAGATAGAAAGCCATTTAAGTCTAGTTTCTAAATCTTCAAATAATTTTTGATTTTGATTTATATAACTTAAAATATGATCAAATTAGTAAGTAGAGTGCAAAATATAAGACATTCACCTAGATGGATAGGATCAACCCTTTAAGAAGGGATCAATTGAATTTTTACCCAAAATCTAGCATTGTGCTTTTGGTTGAAGAAAGGATCAATCACCTTATGTAGGGGATCGATCACCCCCTTGAACCAATCAATTGGGTTATGCATTTTCAAGCGTGAATTGGTTCCAAAACATGAACCAATCGATCCCCTCATGGAAGGCATCGATTGGGTATGCCCTGAAATAACTCCAATAGCTAGTTTATCAAGCTTCAATGGTTATTTTCTTCTCTCATCCATTTCCAATGACCATTTTCTTAATTTTTTTATAAATTGGACACTCCAACACACTAAAAAGATTAATGAATCAAGAGAATAAGAGTCAACAAGCTATATTTTCATTCTCTCAAAAAATTGAGAGTAGTTAGGCCTAAAAGTCTACATCTTTGTATTTGTTGTATCCTAATTATTGTTGTTGTTCATTCATCAAATTTTTTTGTACTTTATTAGGCAAACACTTAACCTTTGAGAGGTGTTTTAAGTTTATATTTTTATTAAGTATTTTTGTAATCAAGAGATGAGGTATCCTCTTGAATTTGTAGGATTGAGAGGTTGCTACTTAGCCTAGAAGATAGAGAGTGTAAGGTTTTTATCTTAAGCCTTAAAGAGAAATACATATGGTTATAATTTCAATTCAAGATTAATGGATTGAAGCCTTGGTGTGAACAACCAAGAAAAAAGATGTAGGTACCTTGTAGAGAAGGACCAAAACTTTATAAATCATTGTGTTTAATTTCTCTATCCTTATCTCTTTACTTTGATTATAGTTTATATTTGTTTCAAGTTCATCAATTTGTTGTCATTTGTATTAGATTGTGATATTGATTTTAATTTTTCATTCAATTATTTTGAAATCATTGTTTGGGAAAATTTTAAAGAAATTCAATTCACCCCCTCTTGGATCATGATTTCACTTGAAAAGCTAAAAATTAGTGTCAGAGCTTTGTTCTCTTTTTGTAGGTTTAAATGCTTTGAGTAAAGATCTTATGGCTCAACTTAGGTTTCAAGATGGTGAGGAAGTCCATAAAGCTCTTATGTTTGATAAATTTGAATCTTGTGAATGAAAAAAAAATGATGAAAATGTTCATAATGGCCTAAGATTTTAAAGCTTAGAATGTGATAGAGAAAGGGCTTGAAATTCTTTCAAATGATGCAAATTATATGAGGCAAGTAATGGATGACACAAAGGCCAAGTGCATTCTCTATGGAGCTCTTGACTCTCACAACTTCAACTTGGTTTCAAATTACTCCACTTCAAATAAAATATAGAGGAAGTTGGATGAGCTACATGAAAGATAAATTTTCAACCAAAATGCATCTTGAAGAGCCTAAGGTAACCTTTAACTTAATTTATTCAAATTCATATACTTTTGATGAATTACAAGATACCTTTGATAAGTTAGTTATGCAATTTAAGTCTATGAAAATGAAATACAAGAAAATTATTTCAAAATTGAATGTTGAAAATGATTTTTTGATAAATGCAAAAAATATTTTAAAAAAAAGAAAAATTGAAAATAGATTTTGAAACCTTTCAAAGTAGAAATGAATTTCTAGAAAAAGAAAATATTGTCTTAAAAAATAAATTTAATAAATTGATGAATGAAAAACAAAAGTTTTTAAAGAGTTCATGAAGTACTAAAATAATTAAATGCAATTTTTATAATTTTCGTAGTCATACTGTACATACTTGTCCTTTTAGAAGAAAAGTCCTATTTAAAATTAGATAGGTATATGTTTCTAAAGGAATAAGAGACTTGGTGACTAACTCTTCAGGACCTAAAGCAATTTTGGTATAAAAAATCAAATAAAATTGTCTTTTATACGTGTGCTAGAGTAAAGAGTTAAAATGTGATTTTGAAGAATAGAACTCTAGACACAAATTAGAGATGAGTAACCTCTAAACTTTTATTTTAAGTGAATATGAAATTGGTTGCTTATTCTTGTTGAGCATTGAGTGCTAAATGGATATTGGTTTATGCTTTGTTGATATATCTTGAATATACCAATTTTATGTGATATATGTAAGCTTGAATTGAGTATGCATTTTTTTATGCATGATTTTAATATATTTCACATGCTTGTTGATATTATGTTTAATACTTATTTGTTTGAGATATATTTTTAGGAGAATTCATGAATGCTCTAATGAATTCTTGGGATTACATTTGAATTCTCTTGATATTAGGATTGCATGAATGATCTTGATATTTTGATATTATTAACATTTTTGAAAACTTTTGTTTATGCATGATTGTGTATATGAATGTTGGATATTGATGATATCATGCATGCTTTGTGAAATTGTTATTGGTGCTTGATGTGATTAATTATGTGCTAAACTATTTTTATATTTATACACAAACTTAAGGAGAGCACTCAAAGCTTAATGATTTTGAAATTTTATGTTTTGCTTTGAAAGTGATTTTTGATAAAGTCAAGCCTTAAAATATAAAATATTATTTTAGCAAGCTTTTTATTGTAAAATGAATTTGAATATCTTGAATTCAATGATTTAAACTTGTCCAAATAAAGATAACTTGATAACTTGCAATGGTTTAAAATTTTCATAAGTGCTATATGCAAGTTTCAAAAGATTTTAGAGCTTAAAATATCAAATCTTATTTTTGAACATATATAGGGATAAAAACTATTTAGACAATTTCAAATTGTGATATAAAACTTTTTTAAATGGTTTTAAGAGCTTAAATATGTGTTTAAACATATTTGCCCATATGAATAGCCTTTTTAAAGAAAAATATGGGATTAAGAGTTGACTTTTTGATTTCCTTGTTTTTAATGCCAAATGACTACTTGAACAACTTTGTTTTGTCATTTGAAACTTGTTAGAATAGTTCAAGATGGTTAAAAATGAGCTTGACTAGTTATGAGATTTATTAAAGTCTTTTTCAAGCAAAAATGAGCTTCAAAATATCAAAAATCAAAATTCTAGACATATTAAGCTTTGAATGGAATATCCTATTGTATTTTGCATAAATATATTTGTTTGAATAATTTTAGCATGATGGAAATGATTTTATGATTTTTATACGTATTGATTTGTGATTGTTAAACATGTCTATTTGACCATGATGTCTAAAATTGCTCAATTTGTTTATAATGCTTGGATCTTATGAATTTTTTAAACTTGATTATGTTATACATAATTGTTTTAACTCTTGATTTGTGATCTTAAAAATTGATGATCGTCTTGTGCCTAAATCATATATATTGATGTTTGATTGCTCATCTCTTGATTTATTATGACAAAATCTTGAAATATGCTTTAATTATTTATCCTTATTAATTCAAGATTTATTTATTCTCTTGTGTTGATGAATTAATGAACTTTATGTGCTTAAAAGATATATATTGATTCTTTGTTCATCTATGTTTTTGGTCAAAATATGTGCTAATATGATGATTGATTCAATTTGACCTTAATGCTTGTGGTTTAAAATGCTTGAATTATTTATCTTTTGATTGTGAAAGATATTTTGTGAAATATGCTTATTTTTGTGCTTAAATGTTTTATTAGTTTTGTGAAATATTTTGAGTTTTTATGCTTAATTTATGTATCTTTTGATTTGTAATTTTAAATATGATGAGCTACTTATTTGTAAATGAAATATGTTGTTAGTTCATCTATTGTTCTTGTCAAGTGTATGCTTATGTGATAAATATTTTTTATCTTGACATAAGTGATTTTCTTATGATGCTTATTTTTAGTTTAAGTTATTGTTGATTATGGCCTTTAGCTTAAGTTTATAAATATATCTCCCTTGCAATTGGCAACTTATGGTTAGTGAATAAATTTTCTTTTGCCTATAATGGCTTAAAATATGGAATTCATTTCTAATAATTGGAATAATTTTTATTAATTGATTTTCTTAATACTTCTAATGAAAATCTTTTGTCAAGAAATTTTCTAAGTCTATGCTAGGAGAACTTGAAATAAGCGTAAATAAGCCTATATTTTTAGAATTTCAAGTAGAACAAGCAAAGTAACTCATCTTCATTAATTAAGCTTAAGTACATCAAAGACTAGCTCAAATGATATGGAATGGAGGATTCAAAGCCTCACTCAACTACAATGAGCACAACAATATAGCTTGATAAGGCTAAGGGTATTTGTATTTAATCTATTATATGTGCCTATGATTTATAATGTTTAATGCATGATTTGATAAATGCTTGCTTTGATATGTACAAAAATGAGATATTATATTTGAATTGGTGAACATTTTGCACAAATTAATCACCGAGCTATTTTATAGAATTTGTCTTAACTTTGTTAAATGATTGGATTGATTAATATTCATGTCTAGTTCTTGATAGCTTTGATTAATAGTTTTTGTTGCATGAATATTTGTTTGAATCTTTAGACATGGATATGAGTTGAATATATTGATTTTTTTTATCTTTTAATTGCCTTGACTCATGGATTATAAACTTACAATTTTGAAATTTTATATACATGTCCATTGATTGAATCCATTGAAATAGCATGTACCAAATTGTGCCTAAATGCTTGCATATTTTTAATTAGGTATATTGCTTATGCATTTTGCATATGCTTGTATGATTTTGATTGAAAAATATGTTTGAACTATATTTATGTACTTGCATATGTTTGGATTAAGAATATTGCTTTGCATTGAAATAATTTGGATTATAATTGAATAATTATGTTTTCATTATTTCTTTATTATAGCATATGTACCCATCATGTTTGAAAAATCATGTTTCTATAATTTTTGTTAGGACGTGATGATTGAACCTCACTAATATTTGTTAGGATGTGATGATTGAACCTTACTGCTCATTGGTACTTATGATTTATTATATACATATGAGTTTTTTATTCTTGTTTGGATAGGATAGATTATGAAAGATTACTATTATCATTTATAAATGTATTGAATGAATCTTTCATATGCTTGAAGTATGTGTGCTCTATGAAAGTTGTTGAATAAAATTGCTAACAATTAATATCAAAATTGCTAAAGTTCTTTGAACTTTCAGAGATGCTTATTTATGTACCTATCATTGATATAACTTATACTTGTCATGCAAATTGTGTGTGCCTTAAATTGATTAATCATTATTTTGGAAATGAGGAGAAATCTTAGAATACAATCTTACTTAATTTGTTTTGCGATAACAATTGGTATGCTTTATGATAACATAACTTTAACAATTGGTATCCATAACAATTGGTATGAGCTTGTATGCATGTGCTTGAATTTATGCTTAATTACTATTGATGTTTTAGGTTCTAAGCACATCTTATCCTAACATGATTTATGAGTGGATTGCATATCCTAACATTATCCTTTGCTCATAAATTTCATGTAGTAAATTTGATTACTTGTGCTAAAATGCCAAAATTGGATACTTTTATCCTTTTGTGCTTGAATACATGTATGTGAACTTCATTATGCATATTATACTTGATTACATCCATTCAAAATACTATTGATATTATTGGTATCAAGCATTTGGTCCTATGACTTGAATTGATCTCTTTTTCTTTTGAAATGAAAAAAAAAAAGGGAGAGTTTAGAGATATTTCTTCTTGTATGCTTATAGCAATTAATATAGGAGCTTAAACATTTGGTATTAAGAGCTTAAACAACAAGGCGGAGAAATGTTTCATGAATATATTTGTTAATGATACCTCTTTGTATTTATTTGCTCATTAATATGCTCATGCCTTTTTACTAAGACAAAAAGGGGGAGATATATCATATGGATAAATTTGCTTATGCTTGACATACGTATGTATTATTGTTCTTATTTCATATATTTGACTAATATATGTTTGTTAGTTGTGTTGGATTAGGATGCATAAATTAAGTGGGAGTTTTGACATGCATTGTTTAAGGGGGAGATTTTCAAAATGTTTTTTAAAATCTTAAATGTTTTAAAGAAAGTTTTTTATCAAACAAATTTATCTTTGAGTTTTGTCATATCAAAAAGGGAGAGATTGTTAGCCTTGAATTAATCCTTATTTTAAAATGACAAAACATTAAGCTAAATAAGCTTGATTAAGATTTTAAAAAAGATTTATTTAGTACATGTTCTTAAGTTTTATTATTTTTGGTACTAAATAAATAATATGTTTTTCAAAGTGTAAACAAACATTTCTTTATATTTTCTTATTTCTTAAATCAAACTATCTTTAAACATTATTTATTTGAGCTTAAATGAAAGTTCAATTATTTGTTTTAAAAGTGAACTTATTCATTTTGGACTCAATACAATTTTGATAATATTAGTTTTGAGAAATAGATTAACTTAAGAAAGTTATTTTACAATAACAAAGTTTTCTAACATTGAACTTATTTTTTTGTATTAATTCACAAAGCTTTAATATTTAAATTTTACATAGTTGAAAAGCTATTTGAATCTCTTTCTAATGGATTAAACAAAATCAAAATCCAAATTTTTTAAGAAAAGATTTTGAATTTTTACTAGACACTTTACAGTTGTCTAAAACTACACATAGGGTAGTTTTGAAAATTCACTATAATTCGTCTATGGATAGAAAGCCCATTAAGTCTAGTTTCTAAATCTTCAAATAGTTTATGATTTTGATATGTATAACTTAAGATATGATTAAATTAGTGAGTAGAGTGCAAAACATGAGATATTCACCCAGATGGATAGGATTGATCCCATCAAGAAGGGATCAATTGAATTTTTACCTAGAATGTAGCATTGTGCTTTTGGTTGAAAAAGGGATAGATCACCTTCTGTAGGGGATCAATCACCCTCTTGAGCCAATCGATCCCCTCAAGAAAGGGATTGATCGGGTTATGCATTTTCAAGCGTGAATTGGTTCCAAAACATGAACAAATCGATCCCCTCATGGAAGGGATAGATCGAGTATGCCCTAAAGCAACTCCAACAGCTAGTTTATCAAGCTTCAACGGCTATTTTCTTCTCCCATGCATTCCCAATGGCCATTTCCATAATTTCTTTATAAATTGGGCACTCCAACACACCAAGGAGATTGATGAATCAAGAGAGAGTCAACAAGCTATATTTTCATTCTTTCAAAGAATTAAGAGTGGTTAGAGCTTAAAAGTCTACATATTTGCATTTGTAGTATCCAAATTATTATTGTTGTTCATTCATCATATTTCTTTGTACTTCATTAGGCAAACACTTAGCCTTTGAGAGGTGTTTTAAGTTTGCATTTTTATTAAGTATTTTTGTAATCAAGATGTGAGGTATCCTCTTGAATTTATGGGATTGATAGGTTGCTACTTAGCCTAAAAGGTAAAGAGTGTAAGGTTTCTATCTTAAGCCTTATAGAGAAAAAGATAGGGTTGTAATTTCAATTTAAGACTAGATTGAAGCCATGGTGTGAACAACCAAGAAAAGAGGACATAGGTGCCTTGTGGAGAAGGATTGAACTTCTATAAATTATTATGTTTGATTTCTCTATTCCTATCTCTTGACTTTATTATAGTTTATATTTGTTTCAAGTTTAACAATTTGTTGTCATTTGCATTATATTGTGATACTGATTTTAATTTTTTATTCAATTATTTTGAAATCATTATTTGAAAAGAATTTAGAGAAATCTAATTCACCATTCTTGGATCATCATCTCACTTAAAAAGCTAATAGGGTCAAAAATAAATTACATCACACCTATGTAGTCATCAAGTTGGTCAAAAAACTCAGGCCATACTTTCATGCTCACACAATTCAAGTATTAATTGAACAACTGCTCAAGCAGGTCTTACAGAAACTAGAGCTGTCGGTCAACTAATCAAGTAAGTAGTAGAACTTAGTGAATTCAACTTGCATATGCTCCTCAAGTTGGCCCTAAAATCCTAAATATTAGTGGACTTTATTGTAGAATTCATGTCGGCTAAGCAGATAAGTGGACTAAAAAGAATAAGGAAGTTAAAAAAGAAAAAATGTGGAAACCTTTTATTGATGGATTGGCTACTAGCTATAATAGTAGGGTCAGCCTCATCCTGGTTAGTTTGGAAAGCTTACAATATTAATACGCCCTCAAATTGAATTAAGGGCATTTAACAATAAAGTTGAGTATGAGACATTAGTAACTGGCCTAAGATTGGTAGTTGAGCTAAATGTAAAGTATATAATTGTATGCAGTGATTTTTAATTAGTGGTCGACAAATAAACGATGAGTTCTAAGCTAGATAAGAAATAATCTAAAAATACTTGGACAAAACACTAGCCTTTATCATTTCCTTTTACAAAGTTGAGGTAAGAAAAATACTAAAGTCAGAAAACATGTTGGCATACTCTTTATCCAAGTTGGCCTCAAAGATGATAATGAAAAATTTAGGCTAAGTCATAGTGGAAGAATTAGCACAAAAGAACATTAAAAAGAAACTGGTTAAATAGATTGAAGAAAAAAAAACTTGGATAACCTCAATCAAGGTGTACTTGACCATAAGAGAACTACCTAAATATAAGGTCCAAACTAAAACCTTGATGAGAAAAGCTCATCAGTATGACATAATCAATAGGAAGCTATATAGGAGATTTTTTAGTCTGCCTTACTTGAAATGCGTAGATGACAAAGAAGCAAACTATGTCTTTAGGGAAATTCATAAAAAGATATACGAAAATCATCCCGAATCTCGATCGCTTACTTACAAGGTACTTAGGTAGGATTACTATTGACCTACCATTATAAAGGATACAACCGACCTAGTGAAAAGATGTGAGAAGTGCCAAAGGTTTACCTATGTACAATATCTTTCATCAACCAAACTCATTCTTATCATCAACCCTTGACCCTTCATGTAATGAGGAATTGACGTCCTCGGACCCTTCACCCTAGTGACATGGTAGAGGAGATTTGTTCTGGTAGTAATAAACTACTTCATAAAATAGCTTGAAGCCAAGGCCCTAACCATTACAATGGAAGCCCAGGTTGAGAAATTTGTATGAAAAAAATATATTCTACAGATTTAGCCTACCTTAGCCCATAATAACCAACAATGGTGAACAATTTGAAAACTCAAGATTAAAAGAGTGGCGTTCCAACCTCGACATTGATTTAAGATTCACATTGGTTGCCTAACCCCAATATAATGGACTAGTTGAAGTGACCAACAAGACAATATTAGAAGCCTAAAGAAGAGGTTGGATAAGCATAAAGGCAAGTAGGCCGACAAGGTCTCTAAAGTACTATGAGCTATGAAAATGATCATAAAGGTCCTTATAAGAGAAACTCTTTTTCACCTAGCATTTAGGACAAAAACTATGGTGCCCATTAAGATTAACCTCTCGAGCTTAAGAGTCAAACTCAACTCAAAATAAGAAAATGAAAGGCTCTTAGAGCTGACCTAGATTTGGTTAAAGAATAAACAAATGTGGCTTTGACCTAAAAAGTAGCTTATCAATAAAAGGTATCCAAATACTATAACAAGAGAATTTGATGTAAGAATATTAAGAAATGTGACCTAGTACTTAAGAAGATTGAAGCCTCAAGAGTTGATGATCGAGGTGGCAAGTTAGCCTTGACCTAGGAAGGACCCTACATGGTTAAAATGATCATCCTGAAAACATGGAATGTAGATAATTTAAAAGTGTACTACTAATGCTCAGATGAAGCTGAGCTTACACTTGTAACTAAAAAATCATTGAATAAAGTTATGATGATTATGTTTACTGTGAGTCTTAAAATTAGGCTTTGTTTGACCTAACCTAACCTTAACTAAGTCTAACCTAAGATTTCAAGTCAAATATGATTACATTTATTCTAACTCCTAAGCGTAGGTTTTGACTGACCTAACAAAGTCTGACCTAAGACTTGTATCAAAATAGATTCTTAAGTTAATTTATAATATTCTTAAACATTTCATTGAATTTTAAGCTCACTTGAATCGAGCTAAGACTTTTAATTATTTTGAGTCAAGTTAACATTTGGTTGAATTATTTTGAGTCATCAAAGCTAAGTTCACTGAACTCAAGCCATGAGAACATTTTGTGAATTATTATCTAAGCTTAGACTTGTGATTCTTTTACTTAAATGTTAATAAAGTAAAAAGGAAAAAACAAATTGAATAAACTGAACTAAGACTTGAACAAAAATATCATTTTTCATTAATCATCGTAAGGTTAGTACAAAAAAAAAATCTTTGATTAATAAAAGTTTAGTAGAGTGATTTTCATCTAAGATCACTACAAAAATCCAACCTTACACTTAAACAAAAATGTACAAAAAAATTAACAAAAGAATGAAAAGAAAAGAAAATAGCCTTTCATGCATCTCCTTGATTTACGACAGTAATAGCAGCAGGTCATTTCTTAACTTTAGATGCTAGGATAGCCTCAAGTTAGGCATATATAGTTGTATCCTTGTACTATTTTTTTCCCTCTTAGAGTGATGTGAAAAAGACCTTAACTTGATATTGTTTAGGCTGATGTCAAAGAGGTCAAGGTAGAGGTAAGGATACTTGATATCACATTTTCTTTTGTAAACTTGAAGGCACCGAGGATGTTTTTTCTTAAGAACTCTATCAGAAGCTAAGTGAATTCTTCAATGGCTTTGAACTCTTAAATAACATCATCTTTGTAGACCTCCTTAGCCTTTTGCTTGATTTCTTCTTTTTCTTTCACCTTAGCCTCTAGCTAAAATCGTAGCTTAACAATTTCAACTTAAGCTTCACTAAGCTTAAGCTTGACCTAATCTCTCATGGATTCTATTGAGGCTTTTTCTATTTAGATGTCTTCCAGCTTGAACATTAGCTCATTTATCTTTTTCTTCTATTTGACCTCTTATTTGTGAGAGATATTAAGGTTGGACTGAAGTCTGACTAAGGACTTTATGCCTTTATTGTGTTTTTCACTCCATGTCGTTAAGTCATTTTCAATCTTAAGTATATGAGCCATTACAATATAATTATGGTGCAAAGCCTATCTGATGCAGATGGGAGGCTGAGGTGGAAGCTTCTAATAGACTGCAAAGATAGAGCTTAGACTTAAAAAAAAATAACAAAGCTAAAAATAATGATAAAAGAATTGAGCTAAAGTGATACTTACTGCTTGAAAGGACCATGACCTTGTAGAACCTTGTAGCTAATGGATTCTCATTGGAAGTTTACTCTAAACTGGTACAGATCTTATCCAAGCAAGGCCTTATGACCCTAGCCTAGAGATTTTTTAAAAAGAAAGATAAGGCCTCAGTCATTGATTTTTTTAGCTAGAGGAAGAGCTAATGTGGAAATTTCCCTATGCACCGTCTTCTTATACTTACTCTTAGTGATGGCAAAAAGCTGAGCTAAAGAGCTCACTTGCTTCTATGTAAGATTGATTGGTTTATTTCCCCTTTGAAATAAGGCACCAAGCTGAATCTTTTTATTTTGGCCCTTATTAGGCCTCAACTTATAGAAGAAATGAAAGGAGTCAAAATCTTTAGCTAGGTTGGAAGACATCTCTACAAAAATGAGCTCAAAGTTGGAAAAAATAAAAAAAAAAATTTAAGACCCTACGAGGTTACGTTATACCTACCCCAATACTTAGACTTGTTTACCACTTCGGGAGAGGTAAGCTCGTAGGCATCTATGACCAGCTCCCCTCTTTGGGTGTAGTCCATTATTTTGTCTCCGTTTGTAAGGTCTAAGATAGAGAGAACAATAGGTACATCACCATATTTATTTTTTTCTTTTTCTAGAGGTAAAAAAAGGGTAGCTTCCAATTATTTATTGAGCTTGGGTAGTTTGTGAATAATTTTTTATTAGGTCAAGCTGTGACATAAAACCACCTTTTATCACAATGGTGTTTTTCAACAGAAAAGAATTCCCTAAATAGAAAGAGATACGAAAAATACCTAACTATTGGCCAAAAATTATAAATCTTACTATGCACCAAAATAAGTTAGGGGTGAGCTAGGTGATTATTAAATTATAAGAATTAAAAATTTCAATAAATAACAAAATGTAAGAGAAACCTCATATCAACCACCATAGAATCCTGGTATACCTAATGCCAATGAGATTTTAGCTTACCAATGACCCAATTTAAGGTTTTTGGCATCATTATACTATACCCCTTTATGGAAAGAGAAAGTTCACTCCTAAATAACGGAGGTAATGAGTTGAACACATATTAGGGCAATCCTCAGAGTTACCCTACCTTTTAAATTTTTAATCAGGTCCTTAGAGATTATGCTTAAGGAACATGGGGTATAAATTGGGACATCAATTAGCTCATATGCCCCTGAAGAGGACTCTCCCCTCACATTCGCCTTCATCAACAGGGTTATCCTCCCCTGCCTGATCCTTTTTAAATGCTTTCTCGTTGTTGGAGTCTTCATTATTAGAAGATTTAAACTTTTAAGTAAGAGCAGGATTCTAAGTTGAAATAGTGGTAAAGAGCACCACAATGATAGAGAAGGGATGAAAAGACTCCTTGAAAAAAGAATGAACATTAATAGAAGTTGACCGAAGAGGAAGAGAGGAAAAAATAAGAGATTCAACGACAAAAGGTAAAGGAGTAGATGCAAAAAAAAAGTTAATGAACTAAACCCCAAAAGGGGGAATAGTTTAATAGAAATGAATGTCAGTCATAGAAGACAGACCAACCTATAATATTAGAAAAGAAAGATTCTCTAAATCAAAATCTATTTGAGTGCATAGCTCGTTCACATCTAGGACCCATTCTTTTTGGGCCGAGCATTCTTGTCAATTTTTTGCTACTTTTCTTAGGACATTAGGTTGAGCCAATGGGCTATTTTTTTGTAGTCCCAAACTCTAATGATCGGTGAAACTAGATTATTGTCATCATGCCCGAGTTGACCTCTTTTTTGTTCTTCCTTGACACTTCCTTCACCCTATCATAACATATAGATCCGTAAATCTATAGCCAAACATTGACTTGATGAGTCACCACCAATTTCTTTTATTTAGGTGCAATTGGCCACCTAACCGAATCTGCCTCTTTTAAAGAAAAATCCTAAGTTTGGCTTAGGTATCTTTAAAAGTTAGATTCAATGTTTGTGAAACCAAAACTAGGTTCGAGAGTACGATTACATGTGAGAAAGGTTATAGCACCCTCACAACCCATTGAAAGATAGTGCCAGCTCAATTTCGTATTATCCGATAAGCCTAAAAAATTTTATCAAGTAATTAATTATTAGAAATTATTCTTAATTAACTCTAATACTTTTGGCAGAAAATTAAAAAAAATTCTCTTACCTTAAGATTATACAAGAAAACTATTATTTTTCTTACAGAGGCTTCATCGTCGGATTATTTAACATTAAAAACTTTTTCAAGAAAAGAAAAAGACAAAAGGAAAAAAAGATGATGATTCGACTTTTGATATAGATCTATTTTGTATTTTATAAGAAAAAAACTCATGCTTTTATATAAGAAAAATTGATACTTTCAACTTTTCCTTAAAGCATTTTAAGGTTTTATTTTTCAAGGAAAATTGATATCTTCAACTTTTCCTTAAAAATAATTTTTTTTTGAAAATTTTATTTTTAAGGAAAATTAGTACTTTCAACTTTTTCTCAGAAATATTTTTTAACAATTTTATTTTCAAGGAAAATTGATACTTTCAACTTTTTCTTAAAATATATTTTTTAAAATTTTATTTTCAAGAAAAAAAATTGATACTTTCAACTTTTTCTCAAAAATATTTTTTTTGAAAATTTTTGTTTTCAAGGAAAATGGATACTTTCAACTTTTCCTCAAAAATATATTTTTTAAAAATTTTATTTTAGAAAAATCATTGAAAAATAAAAGAATGCTTACTTAAATAAATAATTTCAATTTAATAAATAAATAATAATATAATAAATAAATAAACAATGAAAAAAAAACATTGATATGACTCGATTTAGCAACTGAAACGACTCGGCTCGAGGCATAAAAATGGCTATAAGGCGTGGCTCAAGCGGTTCGGCTCAGCTCGGCTGAAGGTTTGGCTAGAACGCGGATTGGCTAAAAGTTGGTTGTGCTCGGGTCAGGTTGGCCAAAAGTTGGTTGTGCTCAGGTCGGGTTGGACCAAAAAGAAACGCGTAGATCATGGGGTCTCTTAATGCCCAAAGCAACGTTGTTTTATGATAGTATAAAAAGGTCGAATTCGATTTTTTTCACCAGATTTCTCATCCCCTTTCTCTCTTTTCCCCATCTTTTCTCTTTTTCTCTCTCTAGGATTCAAAAACACCAGTTGAATCTTTCGTCAGATTTTGAGATTTTCATCGAAATCTGGGTAAGGTCACTGAAATCTAGCCGAAAGTTCACTGGTTTTTGGAAAATGGATGCCGAAAACTGAAAACTTCGTCAAAAACTTTGAATTTCATCGAAAAGTTGTTGAAAAATTCAAATCTTGTTGGAAAATTGCTCGAAATCTAGAATTTTTCCAGAAAGTTACCAGAAAAAATTTCAAAAAAATTTCCTAAAAATTCTAAAATTGCCTCTATTCTTTTAAACACTGTTTTTATTTCTGTGTCTTGTGATTTTTCTTTCTGTTTCGTGTGTTCTCGAAACTTACCTAGAATCTATATTTATAGGACTTTAGGGCCACAAAATCCAGTCCCAATAGAAATTCAAATTCCTTCGATCCTTTAGTCTCACTCAACCTCTCTCAATCCGTCCAAACTCCTCAATTTAGTGTTTTACACCAATTCAACCCTTCCTTTTTCATTTTTTTTTCATTTTTATTATTTTTAATTAATGAACAAAACTAAAAAGTTGACCCTGGACAGATTTGGTGTCTACAACTGCCCTTCTTTGCATATTTTCTATGAAATAGGAATTGTGCAAAGACATAGACATCCATTCAAGACTCAACTCGACATTTTTCTTATTTTTTTGTTTTTTTTTTATTTTTTGTAAATTTTAATCAAAGCTCCTCTAAGTAGATGCTCAACGACTTTGAGAAACATAAATGCTCTTCTAAACAGAGGCTCAACGACTTTGAGAAATAAATTATTCCTCTAAATAGAGGCAACACAACTTTAGAAAAATAAATTGCTCTTCTAAATAGAGGCAACGAAACTTTGAAAAATAAATTGTTCCTCTAAATAGAGGCAACTGAACTTTAAAAAAATAAATTGTTCTTCTAAATAGAGACAACAGAATTTTAAAAAAATAAATTATTCCTATAAATAAAGGTAATAGAACTTTGAAAAAAATAAATTGCTCATCTATAGAGCCAACAAAACTTTGAAAAATAAATTGCTCCTTTAAATAGAGGAAGTAGAACTTTGAAAAAATAAATTGCTTCTTTAAATAGAGGCAACAAAACTTTGAAAAAATAAATTACTCTTTTAAATAGAGGCAACCACAACTTTGAAAAATAAAATGCTCACTTAATAAAGGTAGCCATTGAAAAATAAAATGCTCATTGACAATCATGTCTAAAGGAGTTATAAATCATGTCTGAAAGAATTTTAGGAGATTATACTCGAAGGTCTTACAAATCATTCCTAATATTGAAAAATATCATTTTTCAAATATTAAAATCTTACCTCACAAGCTTCTTATCAAATGAGGATTTGAAACTTTTTCATCAAAAAGTTTTTACATTTGTCTTCTTCATGTGGGATCTTGAAACATCTCTGCACTAAACCATTTTTAAATACAGTCTATGCTATGCACTAGACATTTAGAAATGCAATGCATGCTATGCAAATGCTGATTAATTAATTCTCATTCAATTGTAGTACTCAGTTTCTCAAGCTCTTTTCTTGGGCCCCAAACCCCTCAATCTTTAAGTACTAGGGCCAAATCAATGTAACTCTGAATCATTTTTCTCATTTAATTCTCATCTTCTCTTTTTCAAGAAATCCCTTTCCAAATTCAATGTCCTTATCAAGAACTGAACATTTCAAATTTGCCTTTATCACTCTCAACTTTTCCAATGTAATGTAAAAATCTTTCATGCTATTATTAATTTATCAATCATTATTTCAATCTCAAAAAGTAAGAATGCATTCACACATTTCCTCCATTGTAAGATATTGAAGAGAAATGAATAAGAATGGCTAGGAAATAATTAACAAAAGAGACATACAAAGAATAAAATAGAGTCTTTTATTAGCAAGAATGATAGCAAACTTTGGCCAATTAGAAAAGAAAGAATTACAAAAATGGGTATAGGGACAAAGCCCAAAAATAAACAATCAGATAATCATGATAACATATCCGAAAGTCATTTTCAAAAAATTCAACCACCTAATGCACTTAACAACTTAGAGCTCCTCAGATTATGCTAGCATTTTTGCCAATAGACTTCCAAATTCGATGCTGTATTATTCTTATTTAAGCTGCCTTTTTAGCTTTTTAACTTAGATAAATCCCCTTTTGACTCAAATCGCCCTTTTAAAGTTTTCTCCTTAAGTCTTTTTTTTTTCATTTTTTTTTTATTTTTTTATTTTTTTCTCTTTTTTTTTATTTTTTTCTCAAGCATAGTACTTCTTCATAGCAACAGAATTTATAAGATGAGATAGATCATTTTCATCCATCTCAGTTATTATCAATGTTTCACTAGAAAAAGTTCGTTTTACGATAGATGGTCCTTCCCAATTTGGAGTCCACTTTTCTTTACTATTATGCTGACTTGAGAGAATTCTTTTCAAGACTAACTTTTTTCCCAAAAACAATGAAGTCGAACCTTTTTATCATGAGCCCTATCATTTTTCTTTGATATAGTGGACCATGGTACAACGCGGTTAATCTTTTTTTTAATAAGATTCAACTGGTCATAGCACTCTCAAATCCATTTAGCCTCTTCCAGTTCAACTTTCTTCAAAACCCTCAAAAATGAGATCTTTACTTCTATTGGTAGTATAGCTTTCATCCCATAAACAAAAAACAATGAGGTTGCCCTAGTAGAGGTATGCATCGATGTTTGATATGTATGCAGCGTAAATAACAACTTCTCATGCCAATCTTTATTGGTCTCGATCATCTTTTCAAGAATTTTTTTATATTCTTATTTGCTGCTTCAAGTGCCTCATTCATTTTCGGACGGTATGACATAGAATTATGGTGCTTGATCTTGTACTAAGCACATACTTCTTGCATCATCTTGCCATTCAGATTCTTTGCATTATTTGAAATAATTCTCTTTGGAAGTCTATATTTGTAAATGATTTCTCTCTTTATGAACTTACAAACCATAGATCGTGTTACATTTTCAAATGATGCTACCTCCACCTATTTCATGAAGTAATCTATCATCACAAAAATAAACCAATGCCCATTAAAAGCTTTTAGGGTAATAGGACCAATGACATCCATGCCCCATATAGAAAATGGTTAGGGTGGTGTCAAAACATGTAAAGCATATGATGGAGCATGAATGTTATCAGCATAAATCTGGCATTTATGATTTTTTTTAGTATAGTCAATGCAATCATTCTCTATTGTCAACTAATAGTACCCTAGTTTCATGATTTATCTTACCATCATATGTCTATTAGCATATGGCCCGTATATTTCATCATGCATCTCTTCAATAATTTTTTTTACCTCAATCATATTCACGCATCTTAACAATACTTGATCACTGCTCTTTTTGTATAAAACATCTCTATCCAAGAAAAAGCTCATAGCTAGTTTTTGGATGACCCTTTTATCATTCTTTATTACTTGGGCAGGGTATTACTGATTCTTAATGTACTGTAAGATATCATAATACAGAGCTTCCCATCCTCCTCTTCTTCTGCATTAGAGTAGTGAGCCAGCATATCCTTGACATCTCACCTGATAGGCTAAATGTTAACGCTATCATTAATTCAAACTATTGCTGCTAAAGCAGCCAAGGCATCAACAATCAAATTCTCCTCATGAGGTAAATGATCAAATTGAATATCTTCAAACTAATTGATCAACTCTAGGATATACTTGTGATATAAAATGAGTTTCGAATCTCTCGTCTCTCATTCTCCTTTCAATTGATATATAACTAGAGTTGAGTCTCCAAACACTTTTAATGCTTTAACTTTTTTGTATATAATAGCTTGCAAACCTATGACACATGCCTCATATTCAAAGATATTGTTCGTGCAATTAAAATTCAACCTCGCTGTTATATGATACTATTGTTATTCTAGAGAAATCAAGATTACCCCAATTCCATATCTCAATGCTTTAATAGCTCCATCAAAATACATTTTCCAATGGTTTTCTTCATACCCTTCCCCTTTCAACTGGGAAATAGTCATCAAATTTTCATTAAGAAATTTCAATCTCATCGGTTCATAATCTTTAGCAATACGATCTGCGAGAAACTCAGCTATGGTGCTTCTTTTTATTATTTCACATATATAATATCATACTCTGAAAACATTACTTGTTATCTAGCAATTCTTTCAGACAGAGAGAGTTTCTTAAAGATGTGTTTAATTAGATCCAGTTTTGCTATGAGCTAGGTGGTGTGATAGAGTATGTATTATCTGAGTCTTTTGGCGGTCCATGCAATACATAACACATTTTCTCCAAAGAGGAATACTTGGATTCATATTTTGTGAATTTTTTACTTAGATAGTAAATAGCTCTCTCTTTTCGACTAGACTCATCTTGTTGCCCCAACCACATCCTATTGAATTCTCGCACATCGTCAGGTATAAAATTAAGGGTCTCCCTAGAACAGATGGCACTAATATTGAAAGATTTGACAAGTATTACTTAATTTTTTCAAAAGCCATTTGACATTCTTCATTCCATTCTCTAGGGTTATTCTTACGAAGAAGCTTAAATATGGGATCTCATTTATCGATAAGCTGAGATATGAACCGAGAAATGTAGTTTAATCTACCCAAAAAATTTTAAACTTTTTTTGGTGTGCTTGGAGGTGATAAATTTTGAATAGCTCGTATTTTATCTGGATCGACCTCAATCCTTTTTTTACTGACCACAAAGCCTAGAAACTTCCCTAATCTTACTCTGAAGGTGCACTTGGCTGGGTTTAGCTTGAGTCAAAATTTTTCAAACTTTTAAATAACTTTTTAAGGTTGGTGACATGATTTTGGCCTTTTTGAGATTTTGTAATCATATCATCTACACACATTTCAATCTCTTTGTGCATCATGTCATGAAAGAGTGTCACCATGGCTCTTTGGTATATTACCCTAACATTCTTTAAACCAAAGGGCATGACTTTATAGCAAAACATTCTCCACATGATCACGAAAGTGATTCTTTTATGTCATATTCAGCCATCTTTATTTGATTATACCCTGAAAACCAATCCATAAAGGAGAACACCAAATGCTTGACCGTATTGTCTACCAGTGTGTCAATATGAGGTAAAAAAAAGTTATCATTTGGGCTAGCCTTATTCAAATCATGATTGTCTACACATATTCGTACCTTTCTATCTTTCTTGGGGACTGCTACTATGTTGGCTACCCATTCTGAATACGTGACCACTTGTAAGAAACCTACATCAAACTACTTTTTCACCTCTTCTTTAATCTTCAATAGCATTTTAGGTTTCATTTGCCTTAATTTTTGTTAGATTGGCTTACATTTTGGCTTCAAAGGCAGTTTATGCTTTACTATTTCTATACTGAACCCAGACATATCCTGATAAGACTAAGTAAACACATCTTTGAATTCTCACAATAGATTTTTCAATCGTTGTCTGCCTATCAATGAGAGTGACATGCCAATTTTAACCTATTTCTTATTCTTCTCATATCCTAAATTCACTAACTCAGTTGTCTCATGATGAGGCTTAATTGGTTTACTTTCTTACTCAATCAATCTCATTAGGTCTGGAGAGATAGCATATTCTTCAAAATCATCTTTATTATCAAGTGCATCAATGTTAATTGATTTTTCAAAATTAATCCCTTGATCATTATCATGATTATTTTCTTGTTCATTTAAGAACCTGAAATTGAATGAAATAGGATATGTTGGCGAAATGTATGAGAAGAATAGAAAAACAAAAAATGAAAAAACTAGAAGAAATGAATGAAAATGCATCATTCCTAATTTTTATTAAAATAATAAAAGACAAATGACCTAAACAAGAAAGACCACCCTAAGGCCTTGGGCATAAGCTATTGGGATGTTTAATTACATTGAATCGGTATCAAGGATAGCAGGCATTTCGATAATGCTCTAATTATTCAGCTCATAATTTGGTGGACAAAGATAAATCCATGTTTTTGGCTTGTACCCATTTTCGTTTTCAATCGTATGGATGGATAACTCAGCAAATGTCTTCTTCATGCTTTGTTCTAAATCTTCCTCTGTAATTAGGTACATAAATCCTCAAAGCCTGAAAGTCTCATATAAGTGTGGGATGATCATTGTTGTCTTGATGGCTTATCTTCCCCTAATTTCCCAATTTTTTTTTCATAATCAAAACCTGATTTCTCTCTGTTGTCCAACATTGTCGGAGGCTCTCTTATCTTTTGTAAATTTTGCCTAGTCCTACTTTAGGATATCAACCTTTATTAATGACCTAACATATCACTATCTTTGAATATTGTTGGCTTTAGGTCTTTCACCCATAGAGTTGACTAACTTAAAGGATTGATAAGAGCATTCCATTACTTCTTCAGTAGCTTTCATATATAAAGCATTCAAAGGTTGGGTTACCAGTATGTCTTCTTCCTAAAACACTACCATCAACTGACCGTATTAAACTTAATCCTTTGGTGCAAGGTAGAAGGAATAGCCTTTATCATGTGAATCCATGGCCTTCACAATAGATAGCTATAAGATAGGGAGATGTCCATTACTTGAAATTTTACATTGAAAGTGTATGGCCTAATTTGCATGGGTATCTCTATGTCTCTAAAAACTTATCGTCTGATCCCATCGAGTACTCGGACAACTATTTGGCTATCTTTTATATGTGAGAAATTAACAGTTAGCCTTGCCAAAGTTGACATAGGTGTGACGTTAATAGCATAATCGTTGTCGATGAGGACTTTGGCTATAATATGGCTTTTTCACTTGACAGTGATATACAAAGCCTTGGTGCTTCCCCTTTCTTCTGAAAAAATCTCATATCACTAAATGATATGTAATTTGGCATGACCAAGTTTCCAGCTAAGTGGTTCACATATTCAACAAACACATTATGTTTCACATATGCTTGGTTCAACACCTTTAGTAAGGCATTCCGATGTGGTTCCAAATTCAATAATAGTGCAACAATGAGATTCATGCCGGCATCTTATTTAACGTTCCACCATTGAGTATTCACTATGTTTTATCAACTTCAAAAATTCACAAGCCTATTTTTTTGACATTGGTTTTGGGCAATCCTTTTTAGGTACTACTTTTAGATTATTTTTTTCTTCACCTTGCTTAGCCTTTTCTTTTCTAGCCTTTTTCAGCGTTTCTAGAGTGTAACACATTCCACTTCGGGTAATACCTCCCACACCAATTATATTAGTAGTATCAGGCTAAGAAATATTCTCTTTTTGCCCTTGGACTATTATGTCACAGTTGTATTCTCATGGCACAACCCTATTGTTCTTGTAAGAGAATAGAACTAGGACTTTAAAGGTTATTGGCCTGGGAGTGAACTTGTTTATTGTCGATTTCAGCCTATCCCCACAATAAATTGTTAACGACCTTGAAAATAATTTGGGTGGTTGATCGGTCATACACACCTTAGCATTCTTTGAACTAACCTTTTTTTCATAGAATTCAATCTGATATGAATCCATAAGCTTTTATACCTCATGGCAAAACTATTCATAATTTTTAATAGAGTGGCCAATTGCCTCACTATGATATTTACAGCTTGTACCTACCACATATGCTCTATGATAACTATGTAGACCTACTAGTTGTATCATGTTAGCTTTTCATAAAGCATCAAATAGCTGACTGAGAGGTGTCTTAATATCTGTCACTTTTCTCTTCAAATAATACTCATGTTTTTTATTTAGAGCATTCACGTTATCATTATGCAAAGGATTGCCAGTAACATTTGGTACAGTTACCCTCTTGTATCAAAGTTAATCATTTCATCCTTGATCAACTGTTGCACTTTATGTTTCAAGGTAATGCAATTCTCAGTGAAATGACTAACAATCCCGTAGTGATAGTCACAATGGGTTATGGGATCATACTACTTAGGGTAAGGTGGCTTGAGTGGCTCTAATTTGCTAGGAGCAATCAAATGATTTTTGTAAAGCTCACGATATAACTTTGTATAAGTCATGAGAAATGGATCGAATACAGGCTTTTTACAAGTAGTTCATTACTCTCGTGAACCATCTATTGGGCTAGCTAAACGGGTCTGATATCTTAAGGTAGATTGAGTATTAAGACTGTGTATGGTATTTTGAGGTCTAAATAAGGGTTGATATGTTTTGAGGTAAGATGACTGTGGGATTAGTTGGTATGGGTAAAGGAAAATATTATTCACAACAGGATAATATGAAGAATATCCTTGTGGTAGGTAGGGTTTTTATTGGATGGAGTTATTCTTGAACCTTGAATACCATATTTTAGAATTAGCAAGTTTATATGACTATTCATGGAAACCTAAATTGGTTATTTTGTTAAATGTAATGAATAAGAATGCAATGAATGAAAATCCGTGCATGCGAAGAACATTTGCCTTAAGACAGTGTTCAATCAAAAGATTTCATTTATTCTAAAGAACTTTATTTGCATATAATTTATCATCCTAGAGTTATAACCATAGAATCATTTGATCTGCTTATACTAGTCTTTTACTTCTTCAAAAAAATTCAACAGACGTTGTCCATGTTCCCTTATTAAAGCCACCGCTTGCTTCAATACTTCTGCCTCTTTGACCATTTCTCTTACTATACATGCCCCTTTGTAAATTTCAGTTGTTAAGTGCTCAACATACTTTTTTCTTCCCAGATTTTCTCTTTTACTACACCATACTTGGTATGATAACTCTTTATGCTTTCTAACCAATGCAGTAATATAGTCTTCTTGTTCATTCAACCTTTGTCTCAATCTGCTTAGGTAGCTGTTCAACATGTTTTTTTTTTCTGTGCTTGGGTACTTTTTTCTTCTAAATCAACATATTCTTGCCTCAACCACTCATTTTCATTAGTCAATTCAGTGATTGTTATCTCTTTGGCTTTGACCTTTACATACAACCTTTTATGTTCTTGGTGTAGCTCCTTTAGGTCTTTAACAATTGTATCGCATACTCTAGCAATCTTGTAAAATTTGACCTCATGTTTTTTAGCTCTATCTTTCCATTGATCTTTATCCTTTTGAAGCTTTTGAATCTCTTACCTTAGCCTATCTTTTTCAATCTCGAGTTTTTTCTTCGTAAACTCTAATTCTGATGGTATTTCTTCAAGCTTTCCTCTTATTGGTTTTGAAAGCCTTCATAAGTGAATACCAATTCCTATCCTTATCTTGCTCTCTAAACCAAGTACCTATGAGTGACCTTATCAATGAGTGGTCCAGGACTCACCCTACGAGGGTTTTTTCATGCTTTAATCACATCAGTCATCCTTTAAAATGCTTTTGGCTCATTGCAAGAAAAATTTGATTGATAAAGCTTATGTGTCATGAGAATGAACTGTTCTGCCCCAAACTGTCTTTTCACTAGAAGTGGGGCATAACTTGTTGCTCCTCATAAACCCAAAAATGGGACCACAATGTTATCTCTACACTAATATAACATAGGTTCACGATTCATCCACAGGGCCAACCATCTCACCTCGGTGCTTGTGAGCTTTGTTAAGGACGCTATCCACTCTTTTTTAAACTTTTGTTTTGGCCACTCGTTTTCATAGAATTCCTTAATTGGAGCTTGGTTGTGAAAATATGATTTCGAGAATGCACTTCTTTTACACTCAAAATAGCTTTTCATTCATAAATACAATAACTATATGCGGCCTATAAAATGCCCTCCATTCCAATAACAATAACTTAAAGATCTGATAGTCTCTGCTAGTATTACCATTGAAGGGTTACAGCCATTGATCACACTTTCAAAGAAGTCAATCACTGCTATTTCATTATAACCCAAGACCTTAAAAAAAAATCACCATTTCGTATATGGCTAAGGCAAACATGTCTAACTCCTATTCTTCATCAGCATGTTATACTGGACAATCATGAAAGAACTTTCAAGGTAGGCAAAGCTGTTCTTGTTTTTTCTTTGTATGAGAATCCATAATCTCTTTGTTTATCCCCATAATATAGGCCAAATTCTTACAAAATCCTAATTTGTATTTTTTAACATATATCTTATTAGGAACCTGGAGGTACGACCCAACAAAGTCAAATATTCTTCAATGGTCAGTGTCATATCAATTTCATTGAAGATGAAACACTTGTATGAAAGATCCCAAAATTGCACTACAACTTTAATTAGTTAATTCTCAACATTTACTGCAAAAAGGTGTCTATATGCCCATGTCTCTGGCAAAACTCCTCTTATCTTGATGGACTCATCTTTTTTCATATATCAAGCAAATCCTCTAAATTATTTTGTTTGAGAAGGATGGATGTTTCTTGAGACAAGTTGAAAGCATAGCGAATTGGCAAACAATCCCCCTCATTTTATTGAATTCTTTCTGATTGAACCTTTACCTCGTTGGGTGACTCATAATGAGCTAATACAGACGAAAAGTAAACTAGTCATTCTGTGGAGTCCATGAAAAACTCTTTGTTGAAAACCATCTTTCAAGCAAATGTTCTTTATGCAACTTTATGATATGAGCATGAATCAATGCAAAAATGAATAAGAGAAGAGGTTAGTACACAAAATAAAGAGAAATAAATAAATAAATAACTAAATAAATTAAAACATCACACATAATAAGAGGAATGAATCCTATGCTTTTGGTCGATTCTAAAGGGAAGGAGATGGTTCTATATATAGGTTAGGCACTTCTAAGGTTCACTGTATGTAATTTATGATTAAAGCCTAAAGGTTCTCAAATTGTTCCTTACATCATTGTCCATCACAGACTAGTAAGATACCCTAATCCTCACCCATTATAGGCTGCAAGCAAAAAAGGTTCAATTTGAGTGAAAATATTTTGCTAGCCACTACGGAGGTATTAAGACCTCATGAAAGCATAAGTACTTTACTACCCATAGAGGGACAGAGTTCAGGTATAGAACTCATGTTATGCACATGCATATGAATGACATAATTATCAAACAAATAAACATAATGAATGCATAAAAAAAATCTTTACAAAAAATTTAATTTTATTAGGCTTTTAGATAACACAAATTTATTTGTTGACTTGACTGTCGGCATGTCCCCAACGGAGTCGCCAAACTGTCATAACATATAGATCCATAAATCTATAGCTAGATATTGACTTGAGTAGTCGCCACTAATCTTTTTTGTTTATGAGCGATTAGCCACCTAATCGAATTTACCCCTTTTTAAAGAAAAATCTTAAATTTGGCTTAGGTACTTTAAAAGGTAGATTTAATATCTGTGAAACCAGAACAAGGTTTGAGAATACGATTACATGTGAGGAAGGTTATAGCACCCTCAAAACGCCCATCAAAAGATGGTACTAGCTCAATTTCGTGTTATCCAATAACCCTAAAAAATTTTACCAAGTAATTAATTATTAAAAATTATTCTTAATTAACTCTAATACTTTTGGCAAAAAATTAAGAAAAATTCTCTCACCTCAAGAGTATACAAGAAAACTATTATTTTTCTTGTAGAGGCTGCATCGTTAGATTGTTTAACTTTAAAAATTTTTCAAGAAAAGAAAAAGACAAAAGCAAAAAAGGATGATGATTCGACTTTTGATATAGATCTCTTTTGTGTTTTATAAGAAAAAAAATTCATGCTTTTATACAAAGAAAATTGATACTTTCAACTTTTCCTTAAAAATATATATTTTTAATTTTATTTTTAAGGAAAATTGGTACTTCCAACTTTTCTTTAGAAATATTTTTTAACAATTTTATTTTCAAAAAAAATTGATACTTTCAACTTTTCCTTAAAATGTTTTTTTTTGAAAAATTTTATTTTCAAGGAAAATTGATACTTTCAACTTTTCCTTAAAATTATATTTTTTTTGAAAATTTTATTTTAGAAGAATCATTGAAAAATAAAGAAATGCTTACTTAAAATAAATAATTCCAATTTAATTAATAAATAATAATATAAATAAATAAATAAATAAACAATGAAAAAAAAAAACCTTGATATGGCTTGGCTCAGCGACTGAAACAGCTCGGCTTGAGGCACAAAAGCGGTTACAAGCCCGACTCAAGCGGTTTGACTCAGCTCAACTCGGCTTGGTTGAAGGTTTTACTAGAACTCGAGTCAGCCAAAAGTGGATTACGCCCGGGTCTGGTTGGACCAAATAGAAACGTGCAGATCCTGGGATCTCTTAATGCCCAAAACGATGTCGTTTTGTGATAGTATAAAAGGCCAAATTCGATCTTTTTTCACCATATATTTTTTTTCTTTTTCTCTTTTTCTCTCTAGGATTTAAGAATATCGGTTGAATATTTCATTAGATTCTGAGATTTTCACCAAAATTTGGCCAGAAGTTCATCGATTTCTAAAAAATGGATGTCGAAAATTAGAAACTTCATCGAAAACTTTGAATTTCGTCGAAAAGTCATCGAAAAATTTAAATCTCGTCCAAAAATTGCTCGGAATTTGGAATTTTTCTAGAAATTTCCTAGAAAAAATTTCAAAAAAATTTTCTAAAAATTCTAAAATTGCCTTTGCTATTCTAGAACACAAATGGCTTAGAGAACACAAATTGACCTTGGCCCAAAGAGGTCAGATCCCTAGCCCAAATAGGTCGAATCCCTGGCAATCTTTTAAGCCAACAAACATATGTAAGATAAATTAATCACCTACCTAACAATCTGATACTCAAACTACCCAATAGAAGGATAGAATGTTAAAGGCATTTAATGGTCAAAAGGGCATTATAATCTTTTTCCCTTATTAAAGGCTATCAACAAACAATGATGAGCATTTTGAACATTTGAGTCGACCTGACATGTCAAGTTGGCTGATATGTTTTGTGCCACATCAATTCAACTACATCATTGTTACCCCTGAAGATCCCTCATCCTATCTATAAATATAGACATCTAGATATTATCATTCTAAGTTCCTTTTTATTCTAATTCTTTACTTTTCTTTCCTTCTAACTTCCTTTGTTCTTATCTCTAACTTATGCGTTAGATTATAAATGCAAAGAACACTCATTACCTTTGCATTTAACCACTCTTTCCCTTTTTTTTTTCTTTCCAAGAAGACTCTTAGGTCGAAACTCGACACAAACAATATCTATTTATCTTTTCCCAAATTCTTTTATCTATTAAAAATCAAATCAATAAAGTATATGAAAGAGTAATCTAAATAGCAAGAGTTAAAATCTTTCAAAAGAAAATTTAAAGTGAAACAAGTATCCATTTATTAGACTTTTTGAATCATTATCCTTCAAACAAATTTTGGATTATTGTGAAAGTATGAAATCATCACACTTTTGGACAAAAACAAATCATCACAATATGTCTGTTCACATTCACCAAAATAGCGTTCTTAAAATATTATTTTATAGTTATTTTCAATTTCTTTACTTTTTCCTTTCTTTTTACATCTTTTGTTCTATTTTAGATTTTCTTGTTTTTTCTTTATTTTTTTAATTTGTAGTAGTACAAATTTATATATTAGATTTTGCTCATCTCCAGTTTACATTCAAACTAAAAAGAATTGGTTGATGGTGTGATGAAGTTCAAGCTCATCTAGTGTTAAAGGAAAAGTAAGGGCTACAATTGAGACATAATGTAACTAACTTAGACACATCTAACATTAGAGGAAATGGGGTTATTTTTCAAATATATAAATATTGAAAGATAAAAGATTGTTTAAGAATAAATATTTCAACAAAATGTATAAGACAAAAAATAAGAATTAAAGAATCTATTTTTCTTAAAAATTGAGAAGTGGAAGATTTATGTATTTTTACTGTTTGCTTTTATTTCCCTTGTTGGTAGTGGGGACAGAGTTGCATTGATCTTTGTGCCAAGGGCAAAAATGTGATGTTGACTATTGAAAGGATTGTGAGAAAAATTGGCGATTGGGTGGGGGAGGTTGTGATTTCGTACTTGCTTTTGGTAGAGAAATAAAGCAAAATGGAAACCCAATAAATTTTATCATCATCCTCTCCAAATATTCTCCCCTTTGATCATCTTTTTCTTTTATTTTGTGACTATTATCATCAACTTAGCACAAAAAGGGATAAAAACCTTCACAAAATTCCAAAAATTAAGAATTTAGTTAAATCACAAGTATGAAAAAATAAAAGAAAAAACAAGAAATATCTTGTGATTTGTCAAATATGTCTGACATGGATTCCATACGTATGAAATATTTTGTTTTAGGAATTAAGTTCAAAACTACCCTAATATAGTTAATAAAATCAAAAAGTGACTTCACATAAGAAAAAGCTTAGTTAAGAGTTAATGTGGTAATTAAGTACTTATATGACAAAAAAATCTAATTTTGAAAATAAGAATAAAAATACTTTATGTTGAGAATAAAGATTTTTAAATCACTTAGTTAGGACAAAACTTCAGCTAACCAATACAGAGTTCCAAGTGACTTGGACTCTGAATTGGGTTTGGTTCATGAGGAAATGGTTTTTTGGTTTTGTTTAGGCTAATATCAATCCAAGACCATAAGACTATTCCTAATTTTTAGGCTTTCATTTTATTAATTTATTACTAATTATTTGATTATTGACCAACTAAACACTAATGTCTCTAATTGGTCAAACTTAATTACTTTTTTATGTGCTAAGTCCCTTGACCTATTTTATGAATTATTTGGGTGTCAACTAGAAAAATAGACTGAAATTATGAAATTCTTATTTTTTTTCTCTACTTGCATCTTTTAAGAAGAAAACTTCTTCACATTTACTCAGTTATTATGCCAAATTATGCCAAAAGATTCTATACTTTGCCAAAATTTAGAATTTAGTTCCAACATTATAATTTATACAAATTTAATCCTCAAATTATTTTTAATTTTATAATTTTAATTCAATCATTAATTCGTTATATTTTTATTGTAAAAAACTACTGATGTTGGTGTTGATTTATTGATGTACCATTGACTATATTAATGTGGTAACTTGGATGAATAAAATCAGTTACCAAATTACGCAAATAGTCCCTATACTCATATAAAATTTAAACTTTAGTACATCTTATACAATTTTAAAAAATCTTGTCTTTGTACAAGTTAATTTTAATAATATCGGTCCAATTATTAATAAAAATATTATTTTTTACTTTTAAAAAAATCATATGTTAGTTTTTTTTAAAATCAACATTTGAATTTTTTAGAATTTTTTTCATATATTTAAAATATTAAATTTAAATTTTTTTTAAATTTTTTAATTTTTAAAATCATATTTTATGAATTTTATAAAGTTTGGTTTTATTTTTAAAAGAATTCAATATTTTGAATATTTTAGAAAATTTTATATTTTAAAAAATATTAAATTTAAAATATTCAATATATTTTTTAAATTTCATGTTTGAAATTTTTGTATTTTTTCAATTTTAACACTTTATTTAATCAAAATATTTAATTTTAATATTTTTTTAAAATTTTTATAAAATTTTCAATATCACTTATTTTTATGTTTCGTTTATAAATGTTTTTATATGTTCTTTTTAAATTTTTTGTGTTTTTAAAAAGAGTTTATAAGTTTTAAAAATTTTCTATATGTTTTTTATGTTATTGAAGGAAAAATATATTATAATTAAAAGCTCTTTATCATTCTTTTTATTACTCTGCTTTATTTTGATTTTTATGTTCTTCTACCTCAAATATATCAAAATAAAACAAATTTTAAAAACTTGTGTCTTTTTATAATTTATTTATTTATTCATCTAAATATTAAAATATATAGAAATTTTCTAAAAAAATTAAAAAATATAAAAATTCCAAAAAAATTAAAAATAAAATTTTGATATTTTGATTAAATAAAATGTTAAAACTTTCAAAAATATAAAATTTCAAAAGATAAATTTTATTTTAAAAAATTATAATATTTAAAAAAGTAAAATTAATATATTTTAAAAAAATCTAGAAATTTTCTAAAAATTTTGCAATATTAAATTTTTTAAAAAATAAAATATGATTTTAAAAAAATAAAAAATTATTTTTAAGAATTCCAATATTAAAAATATTAAATTTAATATTTTAAAAATAGAAAAAATTATAAAAAATTGAAATAGTGTTAATTTTAAAAAAAATTAATATCTGATTTTTAAAAAAATAAAAAAATATGATTTTTATTAGTAATTGGACCACTATTATTAAATTCAACTTGTATAAGGACAAAGGTTTTATTAAATTAACTAGATGCATTAAATTTTAAATTTAAATTGGGTACAAAAACTATTTGTATAATTTAATAATTGATTTCATCCATCTAAATTATTGTATCAACAAAGTCAACATCTACATTGGCATTTTTAATGACAAAAAAATTAATAAAATTAGTGATTAGATTAAAATTATTAAATCAAATAATATGAAAATTAAATTTATATGAATTACAATATATATACTAAATTTCAAATTTCAATAGAGTATAAAAATCACTAACATAATTTGACCCAATTATAAATTATATTTTTATTCTTATTTTCTATTTCCATAACTTTTTTTCCTTGTTTTATGTTTTTCCTTTCATCCTTTTTTATTTTAAAAATATAATTTATCAACATATTTAAACATTCTAAACTCTTTTGATATAAAAAAATAAAATAAAGTTGATAAAGAAAAATAAAAATGCTTTAAAACATTTGAAACAATAAGAAAATAGTGATAGTATACCTTTTTAATCAATAACTCAGTATTTAAAAAAAAAAAAAGGTGTTTGAATTAAATACTCGCGCATTACTACATGATAAACTCTTTTCAAATAATTTTTACTATTCTTTAAAAATATTTTTATTTTTCGTAAAATATGTTAATATATTAACACTTTGAAAATTTGCTAGTGATTATTGAGAAACAAATTATATTGTATCTTTACTAAGAAAATTAACAATTAAAATTCTTAAAATTAATAGTTATCCAGTAAAATAATTTGTCAAAAAAATTTAATATTTGTTTAGTGAAGATATTAGTAGTATATTATCTGTCCAATATAGAAAAATAGGTCATCAAGTTGACTTTACATTGAATTTATATACAATAACTACAAAATTAATTACATGCATACTATAAAAGTAGTCCCCTAACTACAAATGAATATACACCTCATCATTGTCTTACAAAAAGATTGGGGGTTAAATTTGGGAAAAAAATTGGTTTACGGTCCATCGCCTGTTCCTCCCCTCTCCTTCTCTCCTCAGGGGTCTTTTCCTCTCCTCTCCTCTCCTCTCCTCGATGACAACTCTTTCTATTCTGTCATCCTTTTCGTTCCTTTGTTAGCAGTGTTGCCACCGTCTCTTCCACTGGCATGGCTACCGTTTGTCAACGTTGGTTTCCCCCGACTCTTCTTCATCAGGCTTTGCTCTGAAAACCCACTTAAAAAACCTGAAGGATAATGCCAGAAAATAACTTTGGAATTGATTATTTCTGCTGAAGGCTTTAAATGTGCCAAAAGGGGAGAGACATTGAGAAAAGGAGCTGAAGAATCCGAGGTAAAATCCAAACAGTAGACAAACGCATCGGTACCTGAGATTTCGTCAAAGTTGAAAACCAAGGGAGAGACTGTGGTTTGATAGTGATGATCTTGTTGATCAGTAGGCTGTGTTCATGGAAGCCACAAAAACTGAAAAGGTAAGTTTGAAAGATCTGTGCTTTTATGGAGATGTGAGATTAGTTCATGCATGAATCTTATCCACCATCCAATCCCTTCGAACCAGGTAAATTCCAATTTTTGTGAAACATCCAGTCAAAATTGCAATTAATTCCTGATAGAACTGAAACTGTCTTTGGCAGGAAATGCAATACAATGGGATTATTAACCAATTAGTTTGCTGACATCATTCTTGGGAGCTTTGAAACCCTTTCTAAGTTCCGACTCGCCGCCGACTTTAAACGAAAATAAAAAAGTTGGATACTACTGCCGTTTCTGGTTGTTCCTTTGTCTTCAATAATGTTTTCATTGATACCAGCCCCGACACCTACTTGGCCATGATCTTCTCCGACTCTGACACTGTTTCTGATCTGAAAAGTAAGTCGCTTTCTCCTTTTTCCCTCTCAATTATGATTTCTAGGTACTATTGTTTAGTTGGCATGTCTAAGCAAATTTTCTTGCTTTTCTCTGCTTTTTTTTTTTTTTTTTCTTTTGGGGTTATAAATGCTATCTGGATTCAGTTCCATGCTAAGCAACATTATGGGTGTGACTTTGTGATCTCTTTTTCGATGATTTATTCAATGCCAGCTTAAGTTTTGTTTTTGTTTATATACTGTTTTCATCCATTTGAGACCTCAAAGATAAAAATTTGAATCAAAATTTACTTAAATTTCCCCTGGAATGGACCTAAAATCGAGAGAGCTAGAGGTGTTCAAATGGATGAAAGAGTTGGTGATGTCACCAAAAGTTCTTCTAGAATGTTTGAACGGGAAGTAACATTGGCAATGTTACGATAAGAAGATTTAGTTATGTAGTGGAAGTTATGGATTATTTCTCTTTATGCTTTATCATGCTGAAAAAAAGTTAGTAGTTGTTATTTATGCAGTAGAAGTCATGGATTATTTCTCTTTAAGCTTTATCCTTCTGAATAATAATTGCTGGTTGTAATTGTTTAACTTCTTTTTGAACTTAATTTAAGTTAATCTACAAAACTTCTTTTCACCAATATAAGGTGTTTAAATATTGTAGATGGAGGGTTTTTTCGGAGGCAAATCCTTATAAACCACAGTTCTTGCTCTCAAACTTTTAGTGACTGATATAATCTTCAATTTTAATATTAACTGGTTGTGTTTAAAATTCCGTTGTTTAGATAATATCTTTGTGCTCCTAATGTGCAGAAAAGATACCATATGAACACCCATTGCGCCTTCTTAATATTGGGGAGATAAAGATTTATGCCTTAAAGGTACGATGCTATATCTTGCATTTCTAGGTTTTTAGGGATGCTTATTGTTGATTTAAATCCTATGTTGAAATGGCTGCATACACATGAACAGGTAAAGCGTAGAGGATATTTTTATCACCTTTCAGATTCCATGTTTGTAAAAAGCGCATGAGCAAAAGTTGGTTTCTTTCTGTTGATGCCTCAAGTGCAGAAGAGCATAGAGAAAATCATAATTACCTCCAAATCAATACACGATTAGGCTCTCTCCCATTGGCTACGAATAATATTGCTGCACTTAACATCCATTATCAATTTATCGTTAAAATATTTAGTGAAAAAATGGCTTGAAAAGAAATTTCGAAAACTTGGCTTCCTTGAAGCAGTTTAGTTCTAAATGGCTAATCTATATTAAACCAAATAGTAGTAATGCAGCGCAAGAGTGTGGAATGATGGCTTTGACTTGCAAAACATGTTTTTTTTTTTCTAGGTAATGTAACTATCTAATATAATGCATATAAACCTGAGGTAAAAGATAGAAAGGAGGTGCAGTTCTGTTGGTCTTGGATGATGCAGCCAGAGAAGCTTGAGTTGGTATTGATATTCATATGATGGATTATGTAACATTCGTGCATAGGAGCTTGCATCGATGATTATATTTACATCTAGCACCCTGCCAGGGATTCATTTGACGTGTATAAATATTTGATTTTGTAATCTAAAAGCTGATTTCATTATGGATGTTTTCCTGTCACCATGCAATGCCAGATAAAGCTCTTATTTTCTTTTAATCATTATTGGTTAGCCCATTATCATTTCTTATGTTTGTGTATTACTAAGGCTTTTCTCTTTGTTGTTTGGCAGAGATCTTGATGAAAATATGAGGGATGCACTCCATAGTTTCATTGAAGAACGACGGGTGAATGAGAGTCTGCTTTATTTTATTTCATTATCATTTTGAATGTATTCACATTTTTACAAATTAATTTAATTAAATGTCAATGATAGACTCGTAACGAATACTTTTTAATTTAATCATTAATATTATAATTGTCTTAAATATCATTTTTTTTCTTTCTTTCTTGCTATGATCTTACTTTTACTTTTAATAATATTTTTATATCAATTTACAATCATTTTAAATTTTTTCTATTTATTTTCTTTTTCAACCTTTTTATGCTTCAATTTTTTTGGTTGTTTTCATTACAAGTTTTTGTTCTCCATTGTTTAACATTTTTCTTTTTTTTTTTCTTCTTTAATTCTCCTTTCTCTTCTTTTTTCTCTTTTTATTTCTACCTTTCCATTCTTATTATTTCAATCATTTTTTCTAGACCTCGAACCTGAAAAATTCATCCAACTTATCCAAACTTGAGCTAGACCTAAATTGATTTGACTAAAAATATCAATAACCTAAACCAACTTAACTTAAAAACCAAATCAACATGAACTAAATGATCCAAAACTAAAATAACCTAAAAAAAATTCAAAATAACTCGAAATTAATTTAAGTGTAATTTTATTTAAAAATATCAATTTAATAAATATAACACAAATAATAACTTATTAAAAATATTAAAAATATCAAATTAATATATATTTTATTATCGAACTAATATAAATTATATATATATACTATGTTACTTATAAAACTTAAAATTTGTAATATGATTTAAAATAAATTATATATTTTTAATTATTACTGGTATGCAAATCATTGTATTATTTAAAATAAATTGTATAATATATTATAATTAATAATATGTATCAATTATCATATGATTTAAATAAAGTATATAAAATAAGTAATTGATTTATGTATTATACTTTATGTTTATATTATCATTATATTAATTAATTTTTACATTATGCAATTAGATTAAAAATTATAATGAGCTACAATTATTCAAAAATACAAAATAATATGAGTTACAATTATACTAAATTAATTATTTATATTATAGTTATATTCTTAATATAAGAAATAATTGCGTATTAAATGCATATCATAATTAAATATTTAAATTATTTTATATGATTAAATTAAATATATAATTATGTATTATAAATAAAAATTTAAAATAATTTTTATTTATTTATATTAAATTAAAATAAATATAAAAAATTATTAAATATGTCAAACGTGATAAACATGTTTCGCGTATCTTATACATGCACTTATATAGCATAGTTTAATTAAATACATTTTTGTATCTTATACATACCAAAATTTGTGTAAGCACCGTTAAATGCGGAACCTTTTTTTTTTTAAATCATGCAATTTTTTTTTTTAATTTCATTTTGGGGTTGCATCATATCATAAAATTTATCAAATTTAATAAAATTATTTTTTTTATTTATATAAAAATTAACTTTAATTTAAAACATACAAACTACAATATTTACATTTATTTTTAAAATATTTTTTTATCATTTAAAAAAATTATAATAAAATTTAACTTGAACTCAATTAAATAATTTAATTTAATTCTAAAAATTAATAAATTAAATGTGATTCAAACTCAAATTATTCAAATCCAAATAACTTGAATGTCAACTCAAAATATCTAAACTTAATTTGGGTCTCTCAAAAAATAATTTAAACCTAAAATAACTCAAAATGAAACCTAATAAAATTTGACTTAATTTTTTAAAATTGGAAATGAACAGAATTGAATTTGCCCAACCCGAACCCAATTTGCCCTGTCGACAGGTCTGCCTCTTCTTCCCTCACGTTTCTTGTTTTTCCATTTTATTGATAGAATATCTGCATCTTCATAATATTTCTTTCTAATATTGCATTGTACTAATTTGATATTTTTAGTGTTAGTGATGATGTAGGATCATAAGGGTATAATCGTTTTTTACCCGAACTGAAGATAATTTCCATTCCAAAAACATTATTGTCTTTTACACCATCCTTACGTGGACAAGACGATTATAGATATTCCCCCTTGTGTGACCTAAATTCTCGGATCCAGATACCAACGTCGGACTGCCTCAAACAACGATGTACACCTCACGTCTCATCACTCTCACATGATCATATACACTTGTCATTCAGGCATTGACTATCCAAAAACCGTATCGGCTCATATTGATACCACATCAAGTCGAATCAAACAGATCAGACCACATCATCCCTCTAGGTAAAAATATCACGTTTCTTTCGTGTCACTCTTTAACACCACTCATTTTCTCTCATTTACCCATTCTTAGGCCAATCTTTACTTTAATCTTCCTTCACCCTTTTGACTTAAATGTCCGAGCACAAAAGCAGATCAACCTCCAACCTCCAACCTTTGTCTTTTTTCTTCATTTCTAATATTTGCCCTCATATCAGTTTTCAACAATAACAAGTGCCAATTTGGGGCTTCGGCAGAAATGATGGACAACCTCCGCCTAGAATACTTATCTATTTTTGTGCTTGAACATGAATATAACCGAGAAACCCAAAAAGGAATAAGACATTCCTCTCATCAAACAAGCTATAATATAACTGAAGATTGAAAGGATTGTCATTTATTTGGTATGGCACAATTTCATCTTCACAACCTAAGGGTGTACTAGCAGTTGCAAGATATCTAGTTCTTGTCCATGTACAATTTCAACAACTAAATCGGAAACATTCGACCAAGTATGTCAGTTAACAATACAGCTTTATCTATGTTCTGTCCTGTCTTCCAAACCTTAAAATCATTAGGGAAGTAATCAGCATCCATCCAAGCTTTTAGTGATTTGAGAGAGAAGGGGCCCTGTAAATCTCCTTGAGGATCTGCATAATGCCACATCAAGCTATTCACATCCTCATGTGCCTGAACTTCATTTAAATCCTTCTGTTCTTCATCATCACTCAAGTCAATCACTTGAGTATTGAATATTTTTACAAAGCTTTGTTTGTCTATGGAGCCATTTTTTTCTGGTCCATTCACAAGTTGTGCACTTTCATCATTACCCTCTCTTGGTTGTGTTAGCCGTTTGTGAACATCATGCCAATGAACTGCAATAAATGAAATAAATGACTTACAAGGATGATTGAGAAAAGAAGCAAAAGATTGCACACTTCTGCGTGATGGGGTTTTGTCTCTTTTAAGTCCATACAACAAGTCCACAAGAAAAAAACTGCAGTCAAGAGTCTATAAGGTGATTTTCAACCTTCATAGCCCTGCACACACCTTTTGTATATTTGACACCATAGAATAATGAACCCTCAATCTAAATGACAGGGTGTAGACATGATAAATATTTTTTTTCCCTCTATTAGTTAACAATTCTAGATGGATTATAAGGACTAGCATATCTGCAGGGTTGAATCATACTGAGCACATTTTCCTAACCCTTCATTTTGGTAATGAAAAGAACAAAGTGAAGAAATATTGACAAAAAAAACTAATTTACAAATGTTGCTCCTCCATTCCTTTCCTGCCTACTCTATCTAAGTGTTTTCATTAACAAAGAAAAAATTTTATAAATACCAATATCATCTTTTGAAATTGGGAAGGAAGATTGGACCACTGCAGAAATAAAATAAAACAAAGTTAGTGGCTGTTAAAGTTACACTTTGAAATACAGCTATTGGAACAGTTATTGATTTAAGCTCCAGTTATTCGAATACCATGCAAAGTATGAGAAATCCTAGAATCAAGGGAAAATCAGCATTTAACATTTGCTTTTGCTGATTAATAGAACAAAGACTGTCCAAAAAACTAATAGGATTAAATTTTCGTAACCATTCTTGTACTTTTGTTTGGAACTCAAAATGTTTGCACGCTTCTACTTTTATATAATGACAACTTTTGCAGGGGAATATTAAAAGCATAAGTTCTGCCTGGTACCTTGGTAGGTCAAGGAAAATAAACAAAGTGCAGATCATTTTTTTTTTTATGCTAAAGCCATATGGGTTTAACTCAGATGAGCTTTCCTGGAAAGGAAAGGGGATTTTTTTACGCAGAGACAAGCATCACAACATCTGCATGTTGCTGTGGCATATGAAAATTATGTTTTAATATTTTTTTATATTAAAAATTGAAACATTTAATGAAATTAGATATAATATATATATAATATTTGTGTGTAATAAATTAATACTCTATTGACAAGTAAGTTAAATTGAAAATTTTGTAAGAAGTTATTTTTGTATTAATATTCATATAAACAATTATAATTAAAGGTTCACACTACTTGAGCTATTACCTACTGATATCGTTATTAAGAGTTAGTTCCACTAGAATTTATTAAGTATAATCACACATAAAGTACTCAATTAAGCTAACATATATGAAGTGTTCACTCAATTGAATTTAGAAATATATCATTACAATTAATAATCTTTACTTAAAAGTATCATTTATGAAAGAATAAAAAGCTAAAGTGGTAGATAATACATCTTACCAAAAAAATATGCAAACTAAAATAAGGTAAAAGAACAAAGGAAAACAAAAGGTAAATTAGAAAGAAGAAAAAAAAAAGAAAGAAAAAAAGAAGTAAACATAAAGTAAGGAGAAAGACTCAAATTAATTAGAGAGAAGTGAATAAGTTCTTGATAAAAGGCAGAAGACTCTACTAAATATAGAAATATTAGTTAAATTAAATTTAGAAATATATCACTATGATTAATTATCTTAACTCAATAATTTCGTTTGTGGAAGAATATAAAAACTAAAGTGGTAGAATAAATATTTTACCAAAAAATTGCAAATTTAAATAAGGTAAAAATCCAAAGGAAAACAAAAGGTAAATTAAAAATCAAAAAACAAAAAAAACCAAAGAAAGAAAGAAAGAAATAAAATTGAAGGAAAATGACAACAGTGAATTAACAAGAGGAAAGTCATTGTAGCTATAACAATGACTTAAGAACACTCTTTTACTTGTATTCTATATAGTATACTATGATATGAGGTCCAAGTCATAGTAATCATCTAATAGAGAAATAAAATAAGCACTTTGTTATGACATGTCTGTAGATGAATTCTTAAGACAAATCCCAGAAGAATCCCTTGTTCCAAAAAAAAAAAAGAGAAAAACCTAATATTTTAATTTCTTAGAATTTGGCCATATGGAATTCAAATGTTTGCTTCTATCTATGGAATATTTCCATAATGATAGTAAGGCAAAGTTGGATACTTACTATTTTAGCTAAAGCATTTTCACTAAAGCAGCAGGATTACAATCACAAAGCTAAATGAATTTCCAGCCACTTAGCAAGAACAACTGAAGGTTACATTATGTATGATGATGCCAGCCTTTTATTTTTATTGAATTTCAATTTCATATCTTGTAATACTATCAAGTTAGCTACATGTATTCTTCACCGGGAAGTAACTCTTGGCACCCAGAAAGAAAAAAAGAATAAAGAAATAATTCTATTTTCCCTGAAAAGCACTCGGTTGAAATAGAAACATGACACATTAATTTCAGCAATCAAATCAAATAAGACTAACTGATTCAAGCAACTGAAAATGCAGAGTATGGTTATATTTGAGGCCACTTTAAAAGTTAGGTGAGCCTAAACATTACTGAGATTGACAGGAAATATAAGTCCAACAAAGCCACCGACCAACAAGTAAAATAAGGACTTGAAATATCCTTCTTGTAGAAGCATGATAATAATGCCAACCAACAAATATTAACAGCTGAGACAGCAAGCATCTCCAAGGAGTCAATGGTTTCAAAATAGGACTACCGGAAGTGAAGGTGGTGTTTACAATGTTACAGAGATTGCAGCACTGGAAAAAGGTTTCTATTTTATTTTCTTTTACCGGGAATCAATACTATTTCTATTGTATAAAATCCACAACAAAACAGCATAATTTTCAATATGATAAATGATTTCGCAACAATGTCATCCTACCCTGCACACACTTCACAAACAAACCAGGGTACTTGTCTCAAATGCCAAAAAAGTGAGTATTTACATACACACACACACTACATGCAATATTATACATTTTTCCCTAAGGCTAAAATATTAGGTGATAAAAAAGAACTATCAGTTGATCAAGTAAATGCACTCCCTAAGCGAAAACACAATGCATTTTCTATTTAGATGCAATATCCGCAGATCAAATCCTCTCTCTCTCTCTCTCTCTCTCTCTCTCTCTCTCTCTCTAAAGACAAAGAATCTGACAAAAAAGGAAATAGTCCTATATGGATAGCCTACCTTTTCAGGCATGTGTATAGTCTCAAAATATTACATGTGCTGCCATTACTTCACATTTCAAAAATTAAAATCCAAAGCTGATATTGAAATTTATAAATAAATTGCAAATATTTCTTTTCCTTTTATGTCAAAATAGTAAAAGACACTACATGTACATATTTGAGTCCTTAACTAATCTGTCTCTCAATCACTGTTACAAATAGATGGCTCAAAGGTTGAATTCCAATATAGTTTTGTAGGTTCCACAAGCTTTTGCCTATCATTCTCTTTATTTTTTCCTTTTAATTTTTGTTGTCTAAAGTTTTATAAGTGACAGTATGAAAAAGCTGAAAGTGTGAAGAAAAGTTTATAGTATTATATTGTTGTTTAAAAATTTATGGAGTTTATATATCCACTATTCTTTTGTGCTCTTTCATATCATTACCCGATATGTCTCGACTAACTATTTTAAACAATGTATTTACATAGTATGATTTTAAGAAGCGTGACTATGTTATTTTTGAGAAGTATGACTATGTTATTGAGGTTAAGATTAATCCTTTTGTTTGATGTTGTGATTTAGCTCTTGGTGGTGCAAGGTTGTTTTAAGACAACTCTATGGTGTTGAATATCTTTTACTTGAGTTTAAAAGTTATAGGCATAATGTTGCTAATATCTGTTGGTAATGACTGTTTGTTGAAGAGCTGCATGTTCACCAGAATATTTATAAAAAGTTTCAAATTTAACATAGAGCTTAATACCAGTTTTGATTTTTTTTTCTTTTCTTATATAGTTAAGCTTATAAAATTTAAAACATAATTGATTGAAGATCAGCGATGATTAAAGACTAGCATGTTTGTGGTCCTTATTTTGCATGTTAATAGGTTTGCTCATGTGATTTTTTTTTGGTCGCACACATGGTAATAAGGTCATAATGTTGCTAGTGCTTGTGCAAAATATGCTCTATCTATAGATGTTGGGAGGAATCAGATTTACTTACTATTTTTGTTCTTTATATTCGTTTGATTTGTTAATCATGGAGATGGTTTAATTTTAGTTTGAATGAATTGCTTTCTTCTATTAAAAAGAATGAATTATTGTCTTGAAGGCAATTGTTAATCTGAAATCAAATGAGTTGGAGAAAGCAAAGTTGCAAACCTTCAATACCATGTGACTCTAAAACTAAGATACAGTTTTTGTACACTAGACAAGAATAATGTTTGCCTTAATTTTATATAGCAATTGATAAAAGGTTCTATGCGCCGTTAGTGTTTTACATGCTGAACAAGTATCCTATAATTTTAACTTATAAAAGCTTAATTTTTTTGGGTCAACATAAAAGCTTAGTTAATATGCATGAATGTGTCACAAATTTATTTATATATGTATGTACTCTAATTGTTAACATGTAAAGTTGCAACCACAATATTTGCATTAAAGGCTATGCATTCAATCATGCATGGTTTAAGTCATTTTTAAACTATTAATCACACCATCCCATAAATAAAAAGTTTCCTAACTGATCTTAAACTAAGAACAGATTAATTATTTTGGCAAAAGATTCATCTTTTCATTTTAGGAAGAATAAAATCCGTATATAAATTGGCTATGATCAATTCCTTTTTATATCTAATTATAGAGGATTCTTAGTATTTTCATTAAAACAATTAACTAAAAGTCAAATTCTTGTATAATATATATGCAAGACACTTACTTGGTATCTTTAAAACAACAAAAATTTTGATCACTTTCCTTTTGTAGGATAAACACTAAAAGAAAAAGGAAAACCATAATTTTAAAGGTACTACATAAATAGATCTCTAACAAAAGAGATTTTCATTTTTTCATCTCATTAAAGGTGCACATTTAACCTATTTTTAAATTTCCTTTTACTTTTAGATTAATATTCTATACACCATCCATTGACATTTCAAATTCTATAATTGGAGTTAAAGTGTTGCGAGATGATTACTTAGTTATTATCTTAAGTTATTAATTTCTTTATATGTAGCATAATGGGACATATGGCAACCCTCAAATCCCACTTTGGATTTCAAAACTCCATTTTTTGTGTATAGGATAATTTTCCTTTATTTATTATTTTTAATGTAGAGCACATAATTGTTTTAAATGTAAACAATATAATTGATTTGATTCGATGATTCAAATTTGAATTCACATTTGTAGCAATGTTTAAATAGATAACAGATGGTACTTTAAACTAAATAGATTAATTATTAAACAACCAAAAGTTGGCCTAATAATTGTTACCCTTCTTCGAGAAATACAAGGTCTAAGGTTTCTTGATTTGGTTTTTGTTTCCCTTTTTTCCAAATATCCCTATTGAAGATATTGGAAAATGTCACCTTGGTCTCCATAAAATTTCACTTCAATTTGATTAATATGTTTTCAAACCTTTTTAACTTGGCTTTTTATATGCTTATGAATTATGAATATAAAAGAAATTGCATGTATAATTAATTATGTTTTGATACATCAAACATAAGGATTATTTCATGCATAATGCATAGTAACAAATTTATTCTAAATCTTATATTACACCACTAACGCCGATATATTTCTATCTACAATATGTATATTTACTAAGGGAAAGTTTTCCAGAATTATTTCTGTAGTTTTTTTTTTTTTTTTTTTGAGAAACATAACTTTGACTGATGTAATTTTATATTAATTTTTTGTTACAATTGAATTTTTACATTATTTATATTATATTTTTAATACATAAAATCTAAAGTTGAAATATGAAATTCTGCATTAATTTAGTATTACAATTTTTTTTATGCCAATGTCACTTATGTGAACTTTTAGAACTATAAAGATAAACTATTTTTATGTATTAATAACAGATTAACTTATATAAATAAGATTTAATGAGATTTTGCAATTTTTTGGTAATTCAAATAAAATTAGGAGTTAGTTTTTTAGTAAAGAAATTTTCAATGAAAAATTTCTATGATTAAGACATTTAATAAACACAATGTGACTTAAAGGAAAAAGAGTGGTAACATAGACAAAAATAAAAAAATTGAAGGAAAAAAAGTATCAATTATTTTGCAAATTCATTAACTCTAAGTATATATCCCATGCATTGCACAAAATAAAATCCAGTATAATCTAAAGAGGTAGATAAAGGCATCAAGTATGCACAATCAAATTAAAAGAACTTCAAGAGAATTTAGGGAAATAAATGAAAAAAAGTTGATGTACCAGACTCTGTGGTTAAAGGCATCAAGGTTGACAATTTTCCATTTGAAGCTGGAACGCTAAGAATCTTTGAAGTTCCCCTGACAGTTGATATCTGCGAGCCAGCATTTTCATGTTTACCATTTTGTGGTGCAGTTTCAAGTTCTATTTCATCTGCAATAACATTTGGAACCTCAAGCAGCAGCCGTGATTGTTCATCTGGAGTCTGAAGAAGCTCTCTTTTCTCCATGTACTCAAACATTGTAAGAGCTGAAGCAAGTTAAGTAGTCAATTATGCTTAATGGAAATGCTTCATGCTAGATACTCACAAGGTTTGACAGGCTCCAACCAACATGGCTACTTGAGAAAGACAATGTTCATTGTCAATTTTTTAATGGTAAACTATGACAGCCAGCTCTGACACAAAAGTGCATCAACCCAAAATATTACAAAGAGTCTAAGCCTCTTCATCCCTTGAGAAAGAATTGATGTACACAATAAGCCTACAAAAGAATAAGTTTTAGTCTCATAAAAAATCAAAAAGAACATTTTGAACCATTTTACTGGCGAACCCATAGAGGCATAAAAGCAAACACCACATGGATTCCCTCCCATTAAAATACGAAATCATTGATTTATAGAGGCAAAAGTAGGGGAGATGAACAAGCTCTACATCTTTGTTATGTCCCCTAAAGAACTCCCATCATAAACGTAGTAGACCTATCTGTAATCTTAAGTAAAAGACAAAAAAATCTCAGCAGTTGAACTATTTTAAACAAACATAAAATAAATTTTGTTTTAACAATTATATTTTAGGTGTGTCTACCACCTCAACAAATTCATTCAACAATATACATTGAAAGAACTTGGTTGAGTAACAAAATTATTAACACTAAACTACTGCATTTTCTTATCTCGTCACAATACCTAAAATGCAATGGGTGAGCTCCATAATTATTCAAAGTATATATTTCTAGGCATGTAATCAACAAGTATTCTAAAAGGATATTCTTTGCGCCATCCCTTTTCATTGGCACGATCAATTAGCTTTGGTAACAAGGTAAGTTCTGCAGCAATCAACTGCAAAAGAAAAAAAAAAGTACAAAATCATAGAAAAAAATTTTAGGAATTCAACTACTATACTAACAAGGTCATCATAAGCATTCCCAAGGAAACAGTGTTGTCAGCATAAATAATTCAGGTCCATAATTCACAAATACATAGAAAATATATGGTAAACAGCATTTCTTTAATACAACAACTGTTCAGGTAGCAAATTTACAACTTCAAATAATTTATATATTTTTTGTCATCTCTAATTCAACTAAAAGCCTGAAATGGAAAAGCACTAAGGTGCTATTTGATAAAAAAATTGAAGAATTTCAACCATCAATAATTCAAATTTCCATTACAAACCTTCTCAACGTATTTGATAATTTAGAAACTCAATGGAAAGTTTTCTATGAAAAAGTGTTGAAAATGTTTAAGTAGTTAAAACCTACTTTTAATGTATTCAACAATCATATTTAAGTAAATTCTTATTATTTAAGTACATTAATCTTATATCCTTCCTTTTTTAAACCTTTTTTATGTAAATCCTAATAAAACCATAGGTATCCCTTTTAGAAAAAAACTTTAATAAAATATCTAATCAATATTTATCTTTAACTAGCATGCCAAAAAATTTTTGTCGTATAAATTTAATACATAAATAAATTTCTTAGAATTAAATGTTCAACACTTAATTTTTCAATTTATCAAACAACACCTAAGGAACAAGGAACCAAATAGAAAAAGAAAATTGGCCATCAATCGACACTGCAAACACCGATAACTAGAGAATAGAATATTCAACTTCTCTAACAGTTTAAGTATGGCGTGAATGAGAATACATACATGCTTAGTTATATCTGCATGCAAAATTCGAGCCTTTGCTTCGAGTTCCATCTATCAACAGTTTAAAATAATTTTGGTATTAGGAAAAGTTAAAAAGTCAAAAAGAAAAGGGAAAGATAGGAGAACTAAAAACTAAAAACACAACAAAGCAAAATCAATGGGTAAAACAGGGATTGGAGGGTAGGGAGAAATACATGGGGAATTGATATAAAATATTAAGTAGTAACCAAACATAAACCAATAAAATCTGCAATAGCTTCACTAATTTGGTTGGTGTGTAAAAATCAAGCATAAGAGAGCATCCATTAAATATGAACTTTAGAATTTAATAAAATATCAAATAGAGAGCTATAGAAATATACAGCCAGCTTAATGGTAAGTGTAATGCAGTGAAACCATGAGAATTCAGCTTTGTGAGACATCACCAGTGCCCCATTGATGTTTAGTTATTAAACTATAGACGATTAGGACACCAGAATTCCCTTCTTGGGTTTACTTATCTGAGCAGGAACCAGACCAGGATGTGTTCCCATCTGATTAATGAAAATGGCCCAAAGTCAATATCATTTGGCTCAATAAGAGGGTCATCTGACTGAGGCTTTTAGACCTCGGAAGAAGGTCTGACAACTAACCAAAGCCAGAACTAAAACCAGTCAATGGTTAAGCAGTCAGCACAACCAGGCTGGTTTTGGTTTTAAAAAGTTCACCAACCGTAAATATAACAAGCATGAAACAGATTTATTGAAGGAGAACATTGGCAGAATGAACCACAGTTTTGACAAAAATTTCAGATCTGAAACCAGTTTATTTTTGCCATCATAAAACCCTTTTTAACCATTCTTTTCAATCACAGTTGCACCCAAATCAATCAACAGTCGGAATTAAACCTAAAACCCTTAATTAATGTCCACAGGTATAGCTCAAACTAAACATTATCAGTACAACTTGCTAAATTCCTAATCTGTTCCTCCAACCTTAACTCTACAGCAAGCTTCCCAGCTGTCCTATACCAACAATATGATTAGGCCAACAAATAAAAAGCTTTTACCGTGCAGAATCTTTTATTTATGAGTAATTAATTGCTTGAAAACTTTGACAACCTCAATTTCAACAATAATCCTAATTTTAGGAATCCAAAGAAAGAGGAAAATTCTCCTGCTCCAAAAGATACTGGCTTTTATAAACACTTAAGAATTCAATAGATGCAACATAGCCTACATATCAGTTACTGACCTCAGCTTACTCTCCCATTTATAAAAGGACACATTTAACCAGACTAAATCTGAGAGTAACCACAAAGATTTTCCATATATGCTACAAAAGGTTCATTGAATGATTTCAGTTTTATGGAACCCAAACTTATTGCAAACATTCCAAGACAAACAAGACAAACACCTTGATTTTTCAGGCATAACATAGAAAATCAATCACAAAATCTCACACCTTTTACCTTTTTGGTAAAGATGACAACAGTAAATGATTTGTACCTCAAGAAGTCTAAACTTGGTACAAACTTCTAGTATCTATTCAAACAATGCTACATCCATTACAATTCCAGAACAAGACTCTGGAATTAGCTCCATCTTTATCAAAAAAGTTTTAAGTTTTTGAGTTCTGCTTAACACTTCACCCTATGTAGTTTCCAGTTTACCTCAAACCATTTCAAAGGAGAGTTAGAAAATGGACAGTATATATGGTACAAACTAACATAGCCCTTAAAGACATAGCTTGTTAAATAGACAAAGAAAAGAAAATTTTCCTTCCCCAACTAGAATGTAATATAATGGATTATGCAAACGGTGTGAGCTTACAACAGTTGGTCTCTTCAGCAAGCCATTTTTTACTCTCTGATGCAAATCCTCACATTCTTCCTGCAAAAAAAGCCAACAAAAACACTAAGATACCCACATGCATCTGATATCTATTTCAGTGTAAACAACTACCAAATCAAATTAAGATCTTTTGCTATACCATATGCAGCTGCTCTACCAATTCTAACCTACCATAACTTCAACTATGTCTTCTTTGGAACTTCTAAAAGCACATATGCTCTAACATAAAATAGATGATCCTCATGGGACCTCAGATAAAAATGGAATGTAAATGATGAACTGATCTAAGATCTAACCATCATCAAGAGAATATTTTACGTTGTTTTTTGCCAGAAAAAGTTCAGGAGTTTGAAATAACAAGTTTCTAATATTACTAGCATCAGCAATCACTAAAGAAGCCAGCCTATATCTGTCTATAATTTAGTGTCCCACAAGCAAACTGAAAAAATATATATATATATATATATATAAGTGAACTATTACTTTACAGTTTTTCACTTCATGTCAACAAAAGTTAGTGTTTTCTTCATCAAGCACCTATTTACAATAATTTAAATTCTGTTTCAGTTTTAAAGTGAAAGGAAGAGCAACAATTCATCAAAATTATTCAAATTTCCAGAAGATTTGCTCCCAAAATTAGAAAGATGGTAGAAATTTCAGCTCGGCATTGAAATATGTAAAAACTACATGCTATTTGAATGAAGTAGCAAAATTGTTGCATATACAAGTTACCTGAGAGAAATTATCTTCAGAAAGCATGGAAATGCTAACATCTTTCACAAAATTTGAAACCCAGAGAAGAATGTCTATGTTTGTATCATTGTTTCCAGAGTACTTCATCCCTGACATCAAAAAATTCTAACACCATAAATTACCTAATTAAAATAAATGCAAAAATATTGCACATCCAATATAAGATACAGTTGCTAAATATAATAAACAACACAGATTCTGCATGTATTAATGGCAAAGGAAAAATTAGAAAATTTGGTTTTATAATTGCATTAACTGTGTGCCAATGGCTAGCCTTAAAGAATTGCAGAGAGTAGTTGTATAAAAGGTCTAAGTCATAAAAAGAAATACCAAATAATTGTTATTAGCTAAGGTTTGTTAAAATGCTCAAATTTCTTTACATGTAATAAAATAAACTAATATCTTTCCACAACCCCCAGTCGCCAATTGATCATTTAAAAAAGAATTGAGTCTAGAGTTTTTGTTCACATACTTAAAAACTATTTGAATTGCATAGAGATCCTTATATCACTTGCTTAATAGTTATAAACAGTAATTATTAGTAAAAATGAATAGCACTTCCCCTTTAAATTAGGCCCCATTTGTTTCACAGAATATGATTTCCAAAAAATAACTTCTTCATTTTTTGATGTTTGTTTAGTAGAAAATTGACTAATTGATGAAAAATGATTTATTGGTCAACAGAAAATAAAGTGTCTTTAGGAAGACAATTTCTAGAAAAAAGTTGTCAAAGAGTAGGGCTACTCGCCAAGGCCATGAGCTTAATTCGAATTGAGTCTGGACTTGTTCATGATTTTTTAAGTTGGGATCTAATTTGATTCGATTTAAAATATTATTATATTAATAAAATAATTTTTATTTTTTATTAAAAATAATTAAAAACATGAAAATATTAATATAAAGTCTTTTAATCTTTTATTTTTTTAATTTTGAAATACTAAATATTTCATTTTTATTATTATTGAAAATAAATATTTTTCATATTTAATAATAAATAGTATTCTATTATTATTTTAATAATTAACAATAAAAATTGTTTTTATTTTAATAATGAATATTATTTCATATAACACTATTATTATTTTAATAATGTTTTTTAATAATTTGAATATTTTTAATCATTTCCTAATATTTTTAGATATAAAACATATAGCATTTTTAAGATTTTAATGATAAATGTTTTTATATTAATCTTTTCATAGTAAATATAAACAAATAATATTTTTATCTTTGAATACTAAATATTTTTATATTAAAAACTTAATATTTTAATAGTATAAAGATGTTAATATTTTAATAATAAATAATAATGTCTTAAGTATCTAATATTAATATAATACTTTATTATTAAATATTATTATTAAAATATTACAATTTTAAAACAATAATATTTTAACACAAAAACCTTGTTAATATTTTAATGATAAATAATTTTCAATATTTTAATGATAGATGTTTCAATAGTTATTACGTACATATTTATCTTAATATTATTTTAATATTTAGTAAATACTTTTCAATTTTTTTAATGATAAATAATTTTTAATATTTTAATAGTTTTAACAATATTACTTTTAGAAAAAATGCAAATTTTCCCCAAAAAAAACCATACAACGAATAACATTTTTTATTGATTCATCCAAACATCAAAAAATATCTAGTTTTTTGAAAAATGTCAACATTTTCCAAAAAACATTTTCTGGAAGCTAATTTTTGTAAAACAAGCAGAACCTAAATGTCTATTAGATTTATTTAGTACATTTATGTATCAATTAGGATTCCAACCTTAGAACAATATTAATCACTCTGCTTCCTACAAGACCCACTCACAACATAAAGAATAAAAGTCAGAACTTTCAAGCACTTCAACTCCTAAAAGAGATTGACTCCAATTATATTTGGAATAGTTTTACAAATGAGCTCCAAATCTAGTTATTTAGGCTGTTTGGAGAAATGTATCATCCCAACATCAAGTATACAATTACCGGAGGTGAAGACTATTATCATCATAGATGTCTTCAATGTCAACAAAGAAAAAGCAGGAAAACCATCATAGGCTTCATTGAGTAAGTGAGATAGTAAAAATATGAAGATTGAAGAATGCTAAAAATATGCTTGGAGTCATCCAAAATAGAAAATTACACATTTAGGCTTTGCATGGTAGGAAAGATGGAAAGAGGTGAGGATGGAAAACTTGTTAATCTAATAATTAAAATTCATAACAACTTTTTTACTTTGTACCTTAACTATTAGATTAACAAAATTTTTATCTTCACCTCTTTTCATCCTTCCAACTAAGCAAAGCCTTAAGTTGTTAAAGCTTTCTTACTAGAGCCAAGTTGTCCCAAACCCTAGTGGATTGAGAGAAAAGCATCCAAGAGTCTTGCTGAAGACAAGAAGCCGCTCGATTAGTAGGATTTATTAACATACCTAGTTTTATATTTCTCAAATTTCTCTGCTTCAACTTTAAGTCAGGGACAACACCATTTTCTTAAAATTTACTTATAATTATCTTGTGTGTTGAAAGTTAAATAGAAATTATGTGTAATCAAGTACTGGGCCTTTCAATTTGCTATATCGAAGTGAAAAAAGTAATTCAAAACAATGCATGCAGCTATTTATTTACAGAAATATCTAGCTCATTAAACCAGAAACCCCCCTTATTCTACTTTCAATGTCAGGTTTTTTCTATTTCCAGTCAATATGCTGTTGACTCCTGTTTCTGTTTTTTAGACTGCATAAAAAATACGCAACAAGACAGAAATAAAAAGAGCACTTCACACCCAAAGAAAAAATGTAATTTGAAGTAAATAATTGCTAATTGCATAAGCAAATTACCTTTAACTAGCACAAGCTGATGAGAGTTTTTCTGAAGGAAGTTATTGGGGTCTGATTTGATCCTCACAAAGCTACCTACAACTTTAGATTCGAAGCTTTCAAAATCTTTCAAAAGATCCTTAACTAAACTCCTTTTCAAGTAAACCAGTTTAATATTATCTGGAACAATTGCAGCGAAGCAACTTTTCGGTGTTTCAAAAACCTTTTTCTTTTGGTAAGCCTTTCTCTCCAAACTCAAACCTTTCTGTTCTTCACCGAGATTCTCCTCATCTGAGCTAAAGAAAAAGTCGTCATCCCATGCATCTTGGTTCTCAGCATAGTGTGTCTCAAGCAAGTCATAGACTTTGATTCGGCTAATTGTTTTTCTTCCAAAAATAGAATAAAGCCTCTCATCACAAAGAATTCTCTTCTTTTTTGCCGGGTGTAGAAGGTTACTGTCATTAACATATTTTCCTATAATGTCAGTAACATCGTGTTGAGAGATCTGTTTAGTGGTGTCTATACCAATAGATTCAAGAAATTCAATGAGTGGTTTTGAACCCCAATGAACAAACTCCAGTTTCTTTGATTTGGCCTTTCTTTTCAAACTGGCAGGAGTAAGTGGATTCCCACTGTATTCTTCCAACCAAAACACTGGTACTGCTTTTGCATCCATATTTTTCACTCAAATGATAAACACTAACTTCCTCAATTTGAAAATTTTCAGTTGGACATGTACCAAAAAAAGCTTTACAAGGCAGTGTGTTCATTTCCCACGGATAGAAAGACATATGCTTACCATCCTGAACATCTACCATGCCCTGCAACCAGAGCAGAAGATAATGATGTTTAATAAAGATCATAAATGAACAAAGTCATAATGCCTATGTTTATGTTAGAGAAATCATTTTTTGGGTTATTCAGTCCCCAAGTAAACAGTTTGTGTGTGCCAAAAGTTTGCAAGCCTTATGCTGATTCAATTATAGTTGCAACAATATTCCTAACATACATAAAATAGTAATTTATGTTATTGGACATGGGAATCATTTAACTAGTAGCAGATGTTGAGAAGTTACCAGACAAGTCCGTGCAAAAAAGGTAGAGACAGCAACGTCCAAACGGATGGCTGTCTAAACTTGTCATACTAAAGACAGTATGTAGATATTCTGTGAAAAGAAGATAGAGGCTGAAACAACTAGGAGCGAGCAAAGGGAAGGGTGATTCAGATGTTTTGGTTATGTACAAAATCAAAACGTGCAGCAATAAGTAGTGGGTATGTAAGAATGATTTGATTCAAGCATATAAAGCATAAAGAGGGATTACTTGTTCTCAACAAAAAGCTATAAATTCCACAAACAATTTTGTGATTTTACAACACAATAACAGTAGTTGCTTTTTAAATTACATTATTATAGATAATACAATAGAAACTAAAGCCCTCACCATTTTGTCTATAAATAAACAGCAGATTATTATTAACAAATACAATAATAACAAGTAATTATTATTCTCCTTGTTCGGTTTTGGTCATTTTATGCGTCTTTTGAAAGAGGAAGAAAGAAAGGGGGAATTCCAAGGGCGAATGATACGAGTAATGAAATAGCAGAGAAGAAATGGAAATTTTTTGTTATAATGACGCTTTGGAGTCTTACCTGCAAAACCAGGAATTTTGCTGCAACTCTATCAGCCACTCGGAGTTCCACGCCCCACACAACAACCGCACTTCACTTGAACAGTCTACACTCTACAGCGAGGCGAGAGGCGACGATCCGACTACCATATTACCATTAGGCAGCACACACGACGTCGTTTCTTTTTTTATTCCTCCCCGTTTTTAGTTACGTCATTACAGATTTTGCGACAAATAAAATGTAATGTCCACATAAAAAAGGAAGAAAATTTAGAATTATTAAGCTTACCTTGTTTAGATTTATTTCTCTCCATTAAACCCAAACAAGTAGTGTTATTAAATTTCTTTGTGTGACATGCACCTTTGACTGGGTTGCTGGGGTTGGTAGTCAAATTTAGATAAGACATATTTACTTTGCTGAGATTTTATTTGTAGTTTGCTTAGATGTTTTAGCAATTAAATAATGGTATTGATGAAGCTAAACTTTAACTCAATCAATTGAGATATTTTGTGAGATGAAGTTTTGAACTTAAATTTTAATATTTATAATACTTTTTTTCATCATTTTAATTTATTATTAAAAGAAGTTAATTTACTGTAATTTTTTTTATTATAATTAGATTTGAATTCAAAATGTTCTATTTTAAAATGCATTTCAATATCTTTAAACTAAGGTATTATAATATATTCTCACTAATATTAATCCTTTCTAATTTTGAACGAGGAGGAGCTCCATGATGGAAATCGAATGGACACGACTCGTCTATTATTGCATTTAAATGGGAAACAATTTGTTTACGATGAGATGGAGTTCCACCTTGTATTAAAACGAAGGGTTATTAATGTGCTTGACTCACAAAAAAAAAAAAAAAAAAAAGGGTATTAATGTGCTAGATCAAAATACTTACAATGATAATATTTTTCATTAGAAAATAAAGTCGTTAAACCTAAAGAAAAATAAAATAAAAAAGGCCAGAAACATAAAAGAGAAAACAAAGATTATGTGTTTCTATTGGTATTATGTTCCACTAACGATGAAAACATTAGCCAAGTTGAAGCATAAAGATAAGAGAATGATAGTTCTTGGAATGATGATGATAAAAGTTCAAAAGTTTTTATTCACTCTACTAATCTCTTGAAGTCTAACTAGAATTGACAAGTGCATTTATTAAAACTCCCTCCATCACACCATCACGGTGGCTTCCTTTCCCTCCACTGTCAAACTCAATAATGAAATTGTGTAAATAAAAAAACATTGATGCTTCTATTTGTACCTCGTTCATATATAAATTTTTTAAATTATCTTTAAGTGAAATTATTTAAGTATTTTTTTTTCTAAAAAAAAATTTCTAAAAATTTTTGGATATGTAATTGCCAAGTTTTTAAAAGTTTTTGGATACTTATACGTAAAAGCTTTTAAATTTTTTTGAATTTAAATAACTTAAAAATCTTATTAAAAACATCAATCGTTTCTCTTTCTCTCAAACTGTTAAAATCAAGAAAAACTTCAAAAATTCGCATACTGTGATCAGATTTTTTTTTACTCAAAATTATAATTTTTATCTATCAATTTTTAAAGAAACTTATCATTATTTGAAACAAAATTTTTTTTGATAACGTTGTAGAAATTCTTCAATACATGAGATTTCATTTTTTTTCAACTAAAATTTTGGATTTAAGGTTTAAAATTTAGGAATTTTGAACTTAAAGTTTCAAGTTTCAAGTTTATTAATTTTTTAGGTTTAAGTAACTTACCATATATGAAAATCTAGTAAGTTATACAACTTATAGTAAACACATATTTAGTAGGTTATATAATTTATCGAAAACGCATACCTAATAAGTTATTTGAGTTACCAAATATGGATATCCAAAATCTTTTAAAAGTGAGAAAAGTAATTAAATAATTTCACTTATAAATAATTTTTAAAAAATAAATAAAATGAATGTAAAGATAAAAAATAATGGTACATTTAAAAGCTCTAAAAAAAAGCAAATATTGAAAAAAAAAAAAAAAAACATTGAGTATGATTACCTCTAAGTTCATTATGAATGTTATTGAGCCTTAAAAAGATGAAATAAAATTCAATTATACCTAAAACCTAGGTATATTTGGTTTTTAATTTTAATGTTTCAAGCTGATCTAGTTTTGAATAAAACTAAGTAAAAAAATCAAGAAAACTAACAAATCAACTCAAATTAGGAAGTTTGGATCACTTCAAATTTTAAAAATTTCAGTTCGAATGTAGATAAATGGCATTATTAAAATTGAATAAATGCAAATCGATTTGATTTATTCCAATTGAATTTTAAAAAGCTGAATCAACCCAAATTTTTAAAAAATCCAAAAAGTTTAAATTTCAAATTGTTTCATTAATATGTTCAAATTGAATCTAATTGAATTTTAAAGGCCTTAAAGCCCAACTTAAAACACTATCCACTCTACTGACAATTCATTAATTTATTATCTTTTTAAAATTAAAAAACTGACAATTTCATTTTTTTTAAATTAAAACTTACTCTATCCACATTTTAGAACCCCAAGTCCTAACACTACCAGGTTTCCACTCATATTCTCTTAATCTTTCATCAAGCCACTTGCTGCCTCACTCATTATCTAACATTCACCATCATTTTTTAACTTCATTGCTGATGTACAATGCATTTCCATCATTGTTCAAGACCTACTCTCTAAGTTCTCTTTTTTTAGTTCAAACTTCAAACCTCTCTTATGTTGTTCCCTTCAACTCTCACCTCATGCCTTATGGTTCATTTTTCTTTTGCACTTTCACTTTCCTCTTCTAAGAAACACCACAGATCTTTAAGATATGTCCAATTTTTTATATTAATAGAACTTAGATGTAACTCTCAAAATATACCAATTTTTGGTATTAATAAAAATTAAAATTAAATGGCCACTCCCACTAAGAAATATTTTAAAAATATGAAAATATTTGATTAACCTAACTACCTTAATCAAAAGAGAAACCATATTAAGTTATTTAACTTATGGAATGGTTCAAAGAATATGATTCTAGATTTAAAGAATTGAATATAGAAGACTAATCAAATAGGTAGTCAAATACCATGAATAAATGAGTTGACTACCTTAGGTTTCCAAGAAAAGTAGTCTATTACTATTTGCCTTGACAAATAGAAGCAAAACTTAGTTTCTTTATAAATAGTAGTCTACTACCAGACTTGAGCAATTGACTACTATGGCTAGATATTAGTAGAATTGTTCAAAACTCTATTGGAATCAATTGGTATTAATTGATAGTCTTCTAAAAATTAGCCTAAGTTTAAAGTAGTTGAATACTAGCAAATAGGAGTTGACTACTCTATAAGAGGCTGAATGTGAAACTTTTTTGGAAATTGAAAAAGAGTTGATAGCTATATGAAGCAGTCGACTACTTACATGTTAAATGCATTCTATAAAGATGAAAGAAGTGGACTACTTTATAGAGTAGTTAACTACCTTGCCACAGAAAGCATTCTAGAAATTAGAATTACAAAGAGATAGTCAACGATCTTCTTGAAACAGTCTATTGCTTTATGTGTAAAGTTACAATTTTTAAAAATGAGAAAAGTGGTTTCTTTTAGATTGAAAAGGTTAATAAGTGTAATGAACCAATTCATCTTTAATTATTTAAAATGAAATCTTTTCAATAAAAGAAAGTGATCTTTCATTGAAACAATACAATCAAAGAGTCATAACCTTAAGAGGAAATCTCTATAAATTGAAATTATTGTGAGTTCATTTGATATAATTTAGAAGTTCTTTTCTTCTTAACTTTTCTCTCATTTCTTTTAAGTAAAAGGCTAGTTTCTTTGGCATTGTTTGCTACAAAAAACTTTGTTATAGACAAGATATTTTGGTCTTTCATCAATAAGTGTATAGTGGTTTGGGTTTTCTAGGGTAAAGTAAACCTAATGTAGGTTTCATTATATCTTAGAGGTTATTTGGTCCAACATTTTTTGCATACCATAATTGGTTCAGGCAAAATAAACTATAAGGAAAGTGGCACTTGCAGTATGCCTTAAAGCTAGTTATGTTCGTGATTGAAAGTTCATTTTTGCTACTCAACTTTCAAAATAAAAAGGCTATAATAAGATCTTAAGTTTAAACATTAAGTACACATTATTTTTGTATTCTTTAAGCCTTGTAATTTTTAACATTCTTAATGTTATTTACAACATGAATAAGTTTAATTCCACAAAAAAGATAGCAACTAATTTCTAAATATTGGAAAGGTTTGACAACGGCAACTTCCTAAGGTGGCAACAAAAGATGCATATCTTTCTATCCTCAATAAGGATTGCATATGTTTGATTGCTACTTTTTGTATAGCCTACAAGTACATAGATAAAGTAATAAAATGAAAGAATTCTAGTATTGTCTCCCAAGAAATTATAAATTGTAAATATTAGGTTGCTTTCAAGTCCTAATGTTGAGATCCTAAAATCTTATATTTAAATAAATTGAATTTTAGGGTTGATTGCAAAATAAAAAAAATAGAATAATAATAGAGGCTTAGATCTCACTTATCTAACTATCACTTGGTAAACTAGAGACAATAGCCAAAACAAGATCTAAAATGAACAAGAATAAAAATCTTGAAAATAAAAAAATTGAGATTGCCGAGCATGAAACTAAAAAACTTGAATAGGGAAGAATGATGATGGCCGAAACTTGTATTGCATTAGAGTATGAATGCTTAAATCAAACTTATAAAATAAAAGAATGCTTGTGAAAAATAAGAAAGTAAAAAACATGATTTGAAATCAAAAGTAAAAAAATAAAGTCATATTGCTTTGAAGAAAAAGAAATCTTGAAAAACAAAATACTTCTTGAATTTAAAGAAAAGAATTTAAAAAAAAAACTTTTGTTATTGACAAATCTATCACCTAAGCTAATAACTAAACTTAAGAAAAACTAAGAAAAAAAAAAGGAAAAAAAAAAGAAAATGGGATGATGAAACAAGTGAGAACAACCTCTCTATTTATAAAGGGGGTTGGCTATAAAGGGATAAAAATTACAAGAGTTTGATTTTAAATCAAATGCTAAGAGATATAGATTATCTTTATCTTCAAAGTGCTTTGACCTAATGGGATTCTTGCTTCTTGAAAAGATGTAGCCGAATGGGTATCTTAGGAAGTAATTTTGGCCATGTGATCTTTGCTTGATATAATCTTGATGCAATCTTCTCATAGGTTCAGCTAAAATAGGATTCAAGACAAGATAATTGATTCTTATCCAAAGTCCTAAGTTGTAGGTTGTAAATCTTCAAAAAGATAAACGAAAAAATCCATATCAAACACAAACAATCTTGGCTGAATAAGATAAAGTCCATGATAGCTTGAAATTCTTCAATGCTAAGTTTAAAAGTTATGGTAGAGTCCAAACTTCTTTCGGCCACATACGATATAGTCCTTGTGCATTTAAATTTGCATGTAATCTTTTTGAAAAATAAATAGGGCTAAATGGTGTAAGAGTCTTTCATGGATGCAAATTCATCTTTTGGCTACATGAATAAGTTTTAGTGCAAGTAAAAGTCTTAGATCTTACTTTGGTCGAATACAAAGATGACTTAAGAATCCATATACATGTAAAATTTTTCTTTGGCTACATAATTAAATGGCTTTGAACCAATGACATTCAACTAACCCTTGATCTTGTATGGCCAAATATGCACCTTCATGCGTGGATTGCATGTTTTCCTCATCCATAGGCTTTAAACCCTAAAATGTAAGAAAATAGCATTAAGGCACCAAAATTTGAACAAATTTTAAAATTTAGCTTTGATTTTTGCATGTAAAAATATTATATTTTTAGGTGCTATCATACCTCACACTTGAATATTTGCTTGTCCTCAAGTAAAATCATCAAATCAACACAACTAAAAATCATCATACATACTCACAAAGTCAAAAATTACATAAAATTTAATTCATGCACTATAGCATAATACAAAGCTAAATATAAACATAGAGTTACAAGAAATTTCTTAAAAAATAAGCTCTTAATATCTTATGCTCTTTACACATATAAATTTACTCAATCTTTAATTTATGCATATAACTCAAGTAAAAAGAATGCAAAACATTTCATTATATCTTCACTCAAAGACCTAATAGACTTCATATGTTCACTTTCCTATTCCTTCTCTACTAATGTTAAACTTACTTATTTGACTCAAGATCAAAGATCTTTCAGGCTTGTAATGTAAGGCTTAGATCAATGTAGAAAAAAAAATTTATGCTCATAACCCTAAGCTTACTTTCTTTGAAATTTCTTAGACTTTTAATAATTAAGGGCTTTTTAAAACTTTAAAATTTTGAAGCATCATTTTATTCTTTATTCACAACTTTTTTTTTTTTTAACTTTAGCCATATTTTTTGCTTTATTAGGGTTTGCCTTGCATTTGCTATTTTTTTTTCTTTCATTCTTTATGTTTTCCTCTCAAATACATTAAGATGTCCATAATGTATGAATGAGAACAATTGGGTTAGGTTAAAACAAAAAAAGAGATAATAATCAAAGAAAATGCTTATTGGGCTTATTATATGACTAAATAAACAAAAAAAAAAGAATAATATAACAAGCTTAAAATATAGGTAATAGGGATACATTATTAAAAATTGGGCTTGAAAAGCTTAAATGATCTAAAGAAATGTTTAGATCGTCTCTTGAGTCAAATAAGTCTAGGATTTTACCTTGAAGGTTGAGTAAGTGAATTTTAAAGTACTTACTGAATCTTCAAAGTTCATGTAAATCTATATTTCACAAAATTTTCACAGGAATCAAAGCATTTCATTGAAAGAGAATAAAAATATATGTACAAAAATCATATCTAAAGAAAAACATGTTCAAGAATTTCTTTCAAATTCCACCATACTCATATTCAAACTTTATATCATACCAAAGTCAATCTTGAAATTTTATACAAAATCAACTAAGAATGCATATCAATAAAATCTAGTTTGTCAATTTGGTTTGAAAACAAAATTGGGTTAAAATTCATTTTAAGTTCACAGAGTAATTTTTCCCCCAATTCTTGAGTTGAACAATATATTAAAACAAGGGAAAAGAAATACTCCCTAAATTTTTGCTTAAGGTTGAATCTTTACTTGTATGAGATATCCTTCTTGCTTCACTTCTCCCTATCAAAACAAACTCATACAGAAACATCGAAACATACCTATCCTAGCAAAAACAAAAAGTAAAACTAGTAAGGTAAAACTTATGTTGCCTTTTGAGCAATGCTAGTTTTGGTCAAGCTTGACCATACATCTTTCCATGGGGTTACATAACTACCCCACACTTAACATCAACATCTATTCATTTAATGGTTTTTCTTCTTACCATATCTTTATCAATAGACTTTAACTGGTAGTGTGGTTTAATTATTGTGGTTAGATCTCTCACCTCTAGCAATGTATTCATTACTGTTGGATTATGGTAAATAAGCATTGGCTTCAATGCCAATGAAAATGGTACAACCATGAAAACTAGAAGGTTGGTTTTAAATATTAAAGGTTCCTCCATGATTTGTTTCATCAAAACGGGTGATGTGTTCTCATTTTTTTCCTTAGGCTTAATGAAGAGTATTTCTAAAGGTTTGAGTAATTCATTAACCAAACAACCCTTATCAGTTGGCTTTTTCACCTTATTCAATTCCAAATCATGATCTTCATAGGGTTGGGTAATTGGTAAGGGTGGACTGTAGGGCTCAGATTCACTTTTAAAGGGATTATTACCAGATTTTTCAAAAACGTCTGATCCTAAAATTGATCCATCTTTCTTTACTTTCATTTTATCAGAATGACCCTCCACATCTACCATCCCTTTGTCCACCACCTTAACAATTATTGTTAAATCAATCATAATAGGCACCTCATTAGCTTGCTCTTCAACATATTCTTCAATCTCATACTTTTCTTATATCTTCATAGTTGTCTTCCACTTCAAGTTTTATACTTACTAAGAGTGTTGTTGCAACTAGGATGAGTTCTTCTTTTTCCTTTGTAGAATCTATTTATTCATCATCATCCTTTTGTGGATCTTCTTCTTAAACTTCTTTCTCATCAAGTACTTTCATAAAACTAGGTAGGTTTATTGCCATAAGCTTATCAATTACATCTTTCTCATCATCATCATCAGAAAAATAAGTCTTTTTTTTCCCATAGAGGTATATATTGTTACATGCTTCGTTAATTTGTTTATATGGGTTGGACTTGGTATTACTAAGCAAGGTACTTACAAGGTGATTGGCTATTGCTTGAGCTAATGACCTATCTACTTTTTTAAGATTTTTGATGGATGCAGGTTGGCTTTAGATTATTGCATCGTTGGACTGCATCATTGGGTTAGCATATCTAGGTTTAACTTTTTTTCTTGAGGTGGATTGTATGTTTGAGGAGAATATTATTGAGATGGAGGGTTAATAAGTTAGGTGAGGTATATATGGATGATAGCTCTTGACTATTTCTCCATGCATAATTAGGATGCTCCTCCCAATTTTGAGTGTAGATGTTTGAATAAAAATCGGATTAGTTTTCTTAACACCTATCACTATAGTATTTCTCGCTATAACCTTAACAATTATAAAATTAGCTTTAGACTGAATGAACATATCTAAGATTACACTTTTTTTCAAGATCATTTACCTTTTTAGTCAAAGAGGTTAATTGTGAGGTTATGGTTGAAAATGGGTCTTCTTCATATCTTTAAGTAGCTCACCATGATGGCTGGATTTGCGAATACTCAAAAGATAGCTTTTCATCATCCCCAAAAGTTTTAGCCTTATTATAATAAAAGTTTGACGTAAACAAAAAAGAAAAGAACACACATTAAAGTAAGTACAAGTAAAAAAAGTGTTTTGATTACAAAATGTTAAAAAATCCTTATTGATATTGAAAATACAGGTGTAATTTCTGACAATAGCACTAAAAACTTGATTGCTGCTTTTTGTATAACCTATAAGTGCACAGATCAAGTAATAAAATGAAAGTATTCTAGTATCGTTTCCCAAGGGATTATAGATTGTAAATGTTGGGTAGTTTTCAAGTACCAATGTTGATATCATAAAATCTTATATCTAAACAAATGAAATTTCACGGTTCGTTGCAAAATAAGAAAATAAAAGAGTAATGTAGGCTTAGATCTCACTTATCCAACTATCACTTTTTAAGCTAGAGACAAAAGCCAAAACAAAATCTAAAAAAAATAAGAATAAAAATCTTGAAAATAAAGAAAAATTTGAAATTGTTGGACATGAAACTAAAGAACTTGAATGTGAAGGAATGATGATAGTTGAAACTTGTATTGCATTAGAGTAGGAATGCTTGAATCAAACTTGTAAAATAAAAGAATACCTGTTGAAAATAAAGAAGTAAAGAACATGATTTGAAATCAAAAGTAAGAAAATGAAGTAATATTGTTTTTAAGAAAAAGAAATCTTGAAAATAAATACTTCTTGAATTTAAAGAAACAAACTTTTGTTATTGGCAAATTCGTCACCTTAGCCAATAACTAAACTAAAGAAAAACTAAGAATAAAAAAAAAGAAGATAGGAGAAAAATGGGATGACGAAACAAGTGAGAATGGCCTCTTTATTTATAGAGGAGGTTTGGCCATTAGAGGATAAAAATTACAAAATTTTGATTTTAAATCAAATGCTAAGAGTTATGGTTTATTTTCATCTTCTAAGCACTTTGACCAAATGGGACTCTTGCTTCTTAAAGAGTTGTAGCTGAATAGATGTCTTAGGAAACAATCTTGGCCATATGATATTTGCTTGATATGATCTTATTATGATCTCCTTATAAGTTTAGCTATAGTAGAATTCAAGACAAGGTAATTGATTCTTATCCAAACTCCTAAGATGTAACTTCTAAATCTTAAAAAATATGAGCAAAAATATCCATTTCAAACATAAACACTCTTAGTCGAATAGGGTAAAGTCTATGGTAGCTTGAAATCCTTCAATGCTAAGCAAAAGAGTTATGGTAGAGTTCAAAGTTCTTTTGGCCATATAAGATAGAGTCCTTGTGCATTTAAATTTGCATGGAGTTTTCTTGGAAAATAGATAAGGTTGAATGGTGTAGGAGTCTTTCGTGGATGCAAATTCCTCTCTTGGCCACATGAACAAGTCCTAGTGTAAGTAGAAGTCTTGGATCTTGCTTTAGCTGAATATAAGGATAACTTGAGAGTCCATGTACATTTAAAATTCTTCTTTGGTTGCATGGTTGAATGGCCTTGAACTAATGAGGTTCGGTTAACCCTTGATCTTGTATGGCTGAATATACACCTTTATGCATGAATTGCATATTTTCCTCATCCATAAGCTTTAAAGCCTAAAATGCAAGAAAATAACATTAAGGCACCAAAATTTGAACAAATTTTAAAATTTAGCACCAATTTTTGCATGTAATCATACTATATTTTTAAGTGCTATCAATGTTTTCACTATTCCAAGACCGAAAGAGAAATATGATAAAAGTTGTAATAAAACTTAAAAAAAGCAAAAAATGGAAAAATAATGACACATGCATAGGTTGCATTTTAAATGGTATGTCTGACTCTTTATTTGATACTTACATTTCATGTACATCGACAAAAAAAGTTTAAGATAAGTTGGATGCAAGTTACATGAAAAAAGATGTTATATAAAAAAAAATTCGTAGTTTGAAGATGGCACATGTGTAAGACATTTTGAAATAATGTTAGATCAATTTCTTGAAATTGAGACAATCTTAAATAAATATAAACAATATAAAATAAAATAGATAAGGCATTTTTGGTGTCCTTATAATTGACAAGCTTTCTTCATCATGGATAGATCTCAAGTAAACATTGAAACACAAAAGGAAGATGTTAATCTTGAAGAACTTGCAAGTAATTTTCTCTTAGAAAAGCAATTGTCGTAATGTGCAAGTTCAGGAACCCAACTACTGGACATGGGAAAAAATAAGTAAAAAGCATTTTCAAGAAAAATCAAAATTGGAGAGTTGTCAACAATCTTTTTAAGGTGTGATTGGCCACCCAAAATTTTATTCTTTTAATAAAACATGTAAAACAAGCTTAAAGCTTATTAAAAGAATATTTATGACTTGCGAAAATCAAAGTTGGGTCTTAGAGTCTATTATGCATGCAGAAAGATTAGTACTCCTACAATACCCTTAAAAAAAGTACCAATTGATTGTATGTTATTCTTAAATTTTTGTAAAAATGGTCATGTTTAAATGTTTATAAATTAATTCCTTTTTCACACTTATTTATTCAAAAAGTTGAATCTTTTTTAAATTTTCTTTTGAAAGCAAATTTTTTTGAATTTTTTTTTAAAAATGAGAATAATATATTTTTGTATCAAGATGAAAAGTCATAAGTATTAAGAAACTTCCTTTACTTCCCTATATTTAGGCAAAACTTTAAAAATGCTTCTAACTTTAGAAGTTTTCAAAATGCTCCATGAAATTGAGATAATACTTTGTGTAAATGCTAACCATTGAGAGTCCCCCTATATTTAGGTCAAACTTCAATGGTTATTTTTACTTGGAGTAGCATCTTATTTATTTTAAAATACTTCCTGAAAAGATCTTATTTGTAAAAACATGTGAATGGTATGCATGAACACAAGTATATATAACGTATGCTTGATAATTAAACATGAATGACAAAATGTAAATGTATGCCAATTCAAGAACACATGTAACAATAAAGTAAAATAAGATGTGAATGCATGAAAGGATTAAGGTTGGCTTTTTAGGATTTGTGGATTGGTTTTTGGGTTTACTTAAGTGTTAGGTTTGGTTCAGGTTAAGGGGCCTAAGGTTAGTTTTAGGGTTTAGGGTTTTAGTTTTAAGGTTTAGAGTTTTAGCTTAGGGTTTAGAGTTAGACTCAATTTGGCTTAGGAACTTGGGAGTTGGTTCGGTCTAGGGCTCTTAGGATTGGTTAGGTTTGATTCTATTTAAGGTTTGGGGTTGGATTAAGGTATAGTTTAGGGTTTTTGATTGGTTTGGGATGAAGATTCGGGTTTAGAATTTAGTTGAGGGTTTGGGTGTTTAGATCTAAGGCTTAGGGTCAAGATTAGGTTTTAAGGTTTATGTTAAGGTTAGGTTTGGGCTTAGGGTTAAGGTTAAGGTTTAAGGTTTTAAGGTTAGTTTTAGGCTTAGGGTTTAAGGTTAGGTTTAGGGTTTAAGGTTTTGGCTTCAAATTTAAGGTTAGACGTATGGTATAGGATTTAAGGTTAGATTTAGGGTTTAGGGATTGCATGGGGGTTTAGAGGTTTTGCATAGTGGTTTGAGGTTTGGGGTTTTGCATAGTGGTTTGGGTTTCGCATAGGCAATGCATATGACAAAATAACAAAGATATCAATGATAAAAATGAAACCTTTAATGCAAGAAATGAGGATGAATGTGGAAAGCAAGATGTAGGCATATTTACAAACATATCATAAACTAAACATGCATGCAAAAAACTTAGCCAAAAGAAATCAAACAACAAGGGCTTAAGGGCAAGAAAGGTTTGGCCAAGCCTTGATTAAGGGTTTGACCTAAACTTTAAGGCCATTTTCATGCTTCATTATTATGGGCAAACACTAGTAGGAATGTGTCCACCATTTTGCTTTAAATCAAACACATGCAAACAAGGTGAAATTTACCAAAAAGTTTAGTAACTCTACATTTTTATTCATTGAAAATTTCATCAAACACATAGTATAGAGAAATAATTAAGAACTCAAGCAAACAAACATGAGATATCAACTTTTGGCCATAAAATACAAGCCTGGGAGTTTTAGACAAGTAATGGGGAATGCTTGGCCGAATGCCCCCTTTGGCTTCTCCACAATCATACTATCATTTATTTTAGCTAGAACATGCATCAAACACTTAGAAAACTCACTTATGATGGTATTTTATTACTAAATAATTTTCCTTAAAAATATAGTAAACTACCTAAAGAGGAAACATTAGAAATATAAATACCAACCAAACATATCATGCAAACTACAAAAATAATCAACAAGCATGCAAATTCCATACAATATAACACCTAAATGATCAAGATACATTATCCAAAGCATGCAAAACATAGGAAATGACCTAAAAGAGGTTCAACCATGGATGAATGAAAGCTTGGCTAAACTTACCTTTAGGTATTTAATGGTAGACTTTTTCTTTTCCTTGATCACTTTTGTTTCAAACCAAACCATTGATTAATTGGTTGAATTTTTAGATCAAGCTTGAAATTATGAAGGCAAACAACTATGAAGGATGTTGTCTTCTCCTGAAAGAACACAAAAATCAAAGAAAACCAATACAAAAATGTATGGAAATAAGTATAGAAATGTAGGAAAAATAGGATTGAAATTATACCTCTCAAAAGCTTCCCAAATTTTTTCTTTTTTTCTCATTTTTTCTCTCTTTCACGCCACTTTCTTTGGTTACCTCCTCCCTTCTCTCAACCTTAAATGATGAATATAAAGGCCATGCAAATGCATGCTAGCCTTTAATCAATTTTGCATCCAAGGGTTACTAGCACTCCATAAGTTTATTTACCAAGCAAGCACCTTTCACCCCTAGATCTAGCCTTTTGAAATATTAATGGTTCATGATGAATTTAACAAAAAAATATAGCCTTTGGTGCAGTTGTGACAACATGAAAAACCATTTTGCCCATTTTATAGTTTTGACCTTTTTATGTGATTTTCTTGGAAACCTATGATCTCCTCTTTGTTTTTGTGATTTTTAATACACCAAAAATCATAAAATAATACTAAATCATGATCTAGAGCTTTTCGTAAAAAACTAACTTTGAGAATATCAAATTACAAAAATAATCCTAAAGGGTATTTTGATCATTTCACATCTCATTATGTGATAACAAATTTTAATACACAAAAAATCATAAAATAATTTCAAAACATGATTTGAAGCATTTTGCAAAAAGCCAACCTTGAGAAGATCAAAATACGAAAACACTCTTAAAAGACATTTTAGTAATTCACACATTTCAAGGTATGATCAAGGTTTTTAATAAACCAAAACTTATAGAATAATGTCAAATCGTGATCTATAACTTTTCACAATAAACTGTCCTTGAAAATTTAAATTACAAAAACATCATAAAGGGTATTTTAGTAATTTTACATCTTTCAAGGAACAATCAAGGATTTTAATTCATCAAAAACCACAAAATGATATTTAATCATGATATAGAAGTTTTCACATAAAAAAAAATTCAAAAAAGTGAAATTGCAAAAATACCCCTGAAAAGCATTTCGATAATTTTACCATTCCCAAAGTGCAATCAAGGTTTTTAGTGCATTAAATCACAAGCAGGGATTTGAATAATTCTCATGATTATGTTTTCGATCACATCATATTTATCACATTTTCGGATATAATGGAAATCATTACAATGATCGTGCTCATGAATTTTTTTAATTTTGCACAATTGTTATAAATTATAATAATTATAATTATAATCATAAAAACTTTTATTTAATGATTTTTAATGTAGTTTATGACACTATATGTTTTTTATTTTCTAAAAAAATTATTCACAATTTTATTTAGATTATAATAAAGCATTCATATTTGGTTTAGCAACAAAAGTTTTGCTTGAGCCAAGTTCATATTCAATATTTAACTCTAGACAAATCAAATATTAACAAAACATAATATGTTAAATACCAATCATCTATATTTAATAAAATTATAAACTTAAAAATATAATAATTTAAAATTTCATCAACTACAAGTATTGATATATATTTCAAAATTTACCACATAATAGAATGATAAGGAGAATCAAATTCTCTATCTTCACTTTGAGAGCTAAGTTAACTCCATCCCTATCTCTGTGGCCTTATTCTTGATACATTTAAGGTAAGGGATATATTTGAGGATGATACATTTGTGGTGGGAGATACATATGTAATAAAAGATACATTTGAAGTGGAGGATATATTGATAATAACCATATAGAGGTGGATAACTATAAGGAGGTTGAAAATTAGGTTGTTCCGATTGATAGTAACATCTTTGAGTACTAGCAGATGATTCACTATACTCAAATTACTAGAATTTGATCTTCTACCTAAAAATGAAAAACCTTTAGAAATATCATAATGGTGCTTATTGGCTTTTCTTTTCGATCAAGCTATACATGCACTTTGACCCCCAATAGATTCAATAGATGGATTTGCTCTTATTCTGCCATGTTAATGAAAAATCCACCAGTAGCAGGAAGACCAAGTTCTCTTGCAAATGGGTTGTAAAGTTGATTTGTAACCATATTACCATCGAAATTCACACCATCACCACCATCATTATCTGGACTTAAACCACTACCATCATCACTCTGACTTGGTGTTGGAGTTGAACTTGAATGAGACATATTCCTTTATTGATATTGGTAGGACTATTCAACATTTATTTCATATCAAAATTATCTACAAGCAACCAATTAGAGTTTTGACCATTTAACAAAAGATTTTTTTTCTTTTGCAACCATTCTATTAATGGATCATCATCTTCAAAAATATGGTCAAAACTAACAGGATTAAAACTATTATTTATCTCATCAATGTTCATTCTTTTTTAATGTCTCATTCTTAGCCTCATGTTGTAATAGGTATATATAAGTTTTAGAAGTCTTTCAAACTTTAACTTGTTTCTTACTTTAGTGTGAATATAGCTAAATACACTCTAATTACGTTCACAATTTGATGCAAATGTTGTTTGACTAAGCACTTTGACTGCTAGTTTTGGTAATTTAAGAACATAAATGTCATATAACATCCACCCCTCAATTGTATAAAATTATTTAAATTAAATATGAATGTGCTATACAACTAAATAATATAAATAAATTATAATTATTTAATATTACAATTTACCTGTATTCATTTGCTTCCAAGCTCTTTGTGCTTGTGGAATACCAAATATTTCATGCTTGTCTCAAAATAATAGCAACTACATCGATTAAAAAGCATTTAACAAAGTTAAGACAAATTCTATCAAGTAGCTTGGTGGTTAATTTGTGTAAAGTGTTCACTAATTCAAACATAATATCTCATTTTTACACATATCAAAACAAGTATTTATCAAATTATACATTAAACATTATAAATCATAGGCACTAACATAGATTCAATACAATTACCTCCATCCTTATCAAGCTATGTTGTTATGTTTATTGTAGTTGAGTGAGGCTTTGAATCCTCCATTCCACATCATTTGAGCTAGTCTTTTATGTACTTGGGCTTGATTGATAAAGATGAGATGCTTTGCTAGTATACTTGAAATTCTAAAAATGTAAGCTTGTTCATGCTCATTTTAAGTTCTTCTAGCATAAACTTAGAAAATTTTCTTGACAAAGGATTTTCATTAAAAGCATCAAGAAAATCAATTAATAAAAATTTTAACAATTGTTAGAAAATGAATTCCACATTCTAAGTCATTATAGGCAAAAAAATTTTTGTTCATTAAGCACAGATTACTAATAGCAAAAGAGATATATACTTAAGCTAGAAGTCATATATCAATTTAAATATCAAATAGCACAAGAATGGCATTAAAGCAAAAGTTCTCATGTAATGTGCAAAAATCAAACCTTTTAGATCATTCATGAACACAAATAAACATATTCAATATTCATGTATATTCAAGAAATCACCAAAGAATATGTCAAAATAAATTTTAGGCCATATAAAAACTAAAAATTTAATGAAGACATATTTATCATTAAAAATATATTGAAGAAAATTTAGCATAAAAACATAAATATATCTACACAAATTATAGGCTATAATCAACAATAACTTAAGCTAAAAATAAGCATCATAAGAAAATCATTTACTTAAGTCATATTGCAACCATGTCAAGTCAAGAAAAATTATATTTATCATATATGCAAACACTTGACAAGAACAATAGATGAACTAACAACACATATCATTAAACACAATTAGTTCATTAATACTTAACCCCAAACCAAAAGATAAGTAAATTATACACAAGTTTCAAAATATTTCACAAAATTAATGAATCAATTTAACACAAGAGAAAGTATGTTTAAAAATATTTTAAAAATCAAGAGATAAAAAAAATTTAAGTATTTTCAAATCATAAGCATTAAGGTCAAGTTGAATTAATGATCATATGAGCACATATTTTGACCAAAAACATGAATGAACAATGAATCAATATATATTACTTAAGCACATAAAGTTCATTAATTAATCAACACAAGAGAAGAAATAAATCTTGAATTAATAAGAATAAAGAATTAAAGCATTTTCAAGACAATTTTTTAAAAAAATAAAAGATGAACAATCAAACATCAATATTTATGATTTAAGCACAAGATGATCACCAATTTCTAAAATTACAAATCAAAAGTTAAAACAATTATGTATAACACAATCAAATTTAAAGAATTCACAAGATCCAAGCATTATAAACAAATTAAGCAATTTTAAACATCATAGCATATAAGCATGTTCAACAATTACAAATCAATATGCACAAAAATCATTTCCATCATGCTAAATCATTCAAAGAAGTATACTTATGCAAAATACTATAGGATAAATCATTCAAAGCTTAATATGTCTAGGATTTTGATTTTTGCACTTTAAAACTCATTTTTGCTTGAAAAATACCTTAAGAAATCTAAAAACTAGTCAAGCTCATTTTTAAACATCTTGAACCATTCCAACAAGTTTCAAATAATAAAATAAAGTTATTCAAGTGGTCATTTGGCATTAGAAATAAGAAAATCAAAAAGTCAATTCTTAATCCCTATATTTCCTTGAAAAAGGCTATTAAGATGGGCAAATATATTTAAACACACATTTAAGCTTTTCAAGCCATTTAGAAAATTTTTATATCACACTTTAAAAAAATCTAAATGGTATTTATACCCATAATTGCTCAAAAACAAAATTTGACCTTTCGAGCTTCAAAATCCTTTGAAACTTGCATATAACACTATAAAAAATTAAAACATTGCAAGTTATCATGTTTCTTTGTTTGACCAAGTTTAAAACATTGAATACAAGATATTCAAATTCATTTCCTTTTAAAAACTTGCTAAAATAATATTTCATATTTTAAAGCTTGACTCTAGCAAAAATCATTTTCAAAGCAAAACATAAAATTTTCAAATCATTAAGTTTTAAGTGCTCCCCCTAAGTTTATGCATAAATATGAAAACAATTAAGTGCGTAAATATGAAGACAATTAAGCACATAAATAATCACACCAAGCATAAAAAAGATTCATCAACAAAATTATGCTCAAACAATTTAACACCATAATTAATTTCAATAAGCAACTAAAACATACATAAGAGCAAAATAAATGCATATTCAATTCAAGCTCACATATATCAAATAAAATTGGTATATTCAATATATATCAATAAAGCATATACCAATATCCATTAAGCATTTTATGTCCAACAAGAATAGGCAACCAGTTTCATATTCACTTAAAATAAAAGTTTAGAGGGTACCCATCTCCATTGTGTTTCTAGACAATCTTCTATCTCACATTGTAGCTTCTTGCTCTAGCACACCTAAAAGAGACATTGTTCATTTGATTTTTGGTACCCACATTGCTTTGGATCTTTGAAAGTTAGTTACCAAGTCTCTTGTTCCTTTAAAAACCTATACTTGTCTAATTCTAAATGAAACTTTTCTCTTCATGGGACAAGTATGTATAGTATGGCCATGAAATTACAAAAATTGCATTTAATCATTTTAGCACTTAAACTCTTATCTAAAAACTCCTATTTTTCATTCATCAAAACATCAAATTTCTTTTCAAATCAAAATTTTCTTTTTCTAAAATTTCATACCTAATTTAAAAGGTTTTTAAATCTATTTTCACATTTTCATTTTCTTTTTCTAAAACATTTTTTGCATTCATGAAAAACTTATTCTCTACATTCAACTTTGAAATCATTTTGTTGTACTTCATTTTCATTTACTCAAATTTCATAACTAACTATATGAATTTGAATAAATAGAATTAGAGGTTACCTTAGCTCTTCAAGAATCATGAGACATAATGCATTTTGGTTGAAAATTTATTTTTCATGTAGCTCATCCAACTTCTGTCATATTTCTTTTGAAGTGGAGAATAGAGAATGCACTTGGCCTTTGCGTTATCCATCATTTGCCTCATATAGTTTTCATCATTTAGAGGAATTTCAAGCCCTATCTCTATCACATTTCAAGCTTTAAAATCATGAGTTATTATGAACACTTTCATCCTCTTTCTCCATTCATAAAATTCAAATTTATTAAATATAGGAGCTTTGAGAACTTCCTCACCATCATGAAGCCTAAATTGAGCCATAAGATCTTCACTTAAGGTGGTTAAACCTACAAAAAAAAACCAAAGCTTTGATACCAATTGTTAGCTTTATAGGTGAGATGGTGATCCAAGAGGGGGTGAATTGAATCTCTTCAAAATTTTCCTAAATAATGATTTCAAAGTAATTAAATGAAAAATTAAAAATAATATCAAAATATAATGCAAATAACAATAAATTGATAATCTTAAACCAAATGTAACATAAAGAGATAAGGATAGAGAAATCAAACATAAGGATTTATAAAGGTTTGGTCCTTCTTTGTAAGGTACCTATGTCCTCTCTTCTTGATTGTCCACACTAAGGTTTCAATCCACTAATCTTAAATTGAAATTACAACCTTATCTTTTTCTCTCTAAGGCTTAAGATAGAAACCTTACACTCTCTACTTTCTAGGCAAGTAGCAACCTTTCAATCCATAAATTCAAGATGATGTCTTACCTCTTGATTACAAAATCACTTAATAAAAATGTAAACTTAAAACACCTCTCAAAGGCTAGGTGTTTGCCTAATGAAGTATAAAAAAATTTGATGAATGAATTAACAACAAATACAAAAATATAGACTTTAAAACTCTAAAACTTTTGATTTTTTTGAGAGAATGAATATATGACTTGTTTGATCTTTCTTTCTTGATTCATTAACCTTTTTGGTGTGTTGGAGTGGCCAATATATAGGGAAATTGAATGGCTAGCTATTAGGGATGCTTGGAGGAAGAAAATAGTAATTGAAAGCATAAGAAACTAGCCGTTGGAGTTGTTTCAAGGCATATCCGATCGATCTCTTCCATGAGGGGATTGATTGGTTCATGTTTAGTGCCATTTACACCTTTGGAAATCATGACCCGATCAATTCCTTTCATAAGGGGATTGATTGGTTCATGTTTTGGAACCAATTATGCCTTTGAAAATACCTACCCATTGCCTTTAAGTGAGGGGATTGATTGGTTCAAAGGGGTGATCGATCCTTTCGTCAACTAGGAGCACCAATCTACATTCTATAAGAAAAATCAATCGATCCCTTCCCTGAGGGGATCGATCCTGTCCATCTAGGTGAATGTTTCTCAGTTTGCACTCTACTCACTAATTTGATCATATCTTGAGTTATACTTATCCAAATCACAAACCGTTTGAAGATTTAAAAACTAGACTTAAAGGCCTTTCTATCCATATAAAATCATCACCTAATTCATTGTACAAACTATAATGAATTTTTAAAACTACCCCTTATGCAATTTTTAGATAACTGTAAAGTGTCTAGTAAAAATTCAAAATTTTTTCTTAAAAAATTTAGATTTAGATTTTGTTTTATCCATTAGAAAGTAGAATCAAAGAGTTTTCCAACTATATAAAATTCAAATATTAAAGCTTTGTGAATTAATACAAAAAATTAAACAAGTTCAATGTTGGAAAACTTTGTTGTAAAACAACTTTCTTAAGTTAATCTATTTCTCAAAACCAATATTATCAAAATTGTATAAAGTCCAAAATGAATAAGTTCACATTAAAAACAACAATTAGACTTTCATTTAAGCTCAAATAAATAATATTTAAATATACTTTTGATTTGAGAAATAAAAAAACATAAAGAAAGATTTTTTTAAACTTTGAAAATCATATTATTTATTTAGTACCAAAATATAAAACTTAAGAACATGTACTAAATAAATCTTTTTCAAAATCTTGATCAAGCTTATTTAGTTTAATTTTTTGTCATTTTAAAATAAAGATCAATTTAAAGCTAACAACGTAGGTGACCAATAACTTACTGGAAAAGTATCAAAGTTTTATAGGTAGCTTGAGGATATGAATGAAGAGCTTAACGAGATATGTAAGCATTTGAGGTTATCTTTTTATGTGACTCTATTTCACTTGAAATCCTTATGTGGATGAATAAAAAACTTTTTGACATTATTATTAAAGTTATGAAAGAAATATTTTCTTTTGCAAAAATCCTTTAATCTTGTAAAGATTCAAAGAAGATGATCAAGAAGTTAGGTCTTGGGTATGAGAAAATTCATAGCTATCCAATGATTGCATGTTGTATTAGAGTGATAGAAAAAATCAATAATCTTTTCATGTGTATTGTAATTCTCTTCAGTTGGACACAAATCTTAAGGAATGCTTGAACGAGGATGATGATGAAATCCATGTCTAAAAAAATCATGTAAAGATTTTATAATATTTTTCATTAATATCGAGACTTCAATGACTCTTCATATCTTTCAAAATTGTGAATTCTATAAGGCGGCATCATGACGAATGAAAAGATGATGGATCATTTAGGCATCTTGTTGATTTTTTAGTGTGGAAATCATTTTACTCTAGGTTTTTAAACTTTTCCTCTGATCCTTGAAATGTTATGTTTAGACTATAATGAGTATTTCTTATTATACTTGGCTAATTGTATTGGTTTCACATAATTTGCCATAATGGATTGCCATGAAGCAACAATCATTTATTTTGTCTATGATCATTCATGGGGAGAAAGGTCTAAAAAGTGATATAGAAATCTACTTGCATCCTCTGATTGAATAGTTAAAGCAGTAGTGGGAAGGAGTTAAGACTTATAATTCATAAAAAAAAAACTTTAATATGTGTGCTACTTTGTTATGGACTAACAATGATTTTTTTACTTATATGAATTTATCTGGTTAGAGCACCAAAGGTTATTATATTTGTCCATTTTGTGCTGTGAAAACATGTTCAAATTGGTTACATAATGGTAGGAAGTTCAGTTATAGGACACATCATTGATGGTTAGATGATAATTATTGATTTAAATGCCAAAAATCTCTTTGATGAAACTGAAGAGTTGAGAAAAATGCCTTTACCAATTATTGGATCTAATATCTTGTCAAAGTTAAAAGATATCAATTTCATTTATGAAAAAATGATTCAATTAAAAAAAAAGTGAGGTAGATCTTTAAATGCATCTGATCTTTTACTATTCAAATTGGTAATGCTAATGCTCATGTTGGTGATATTGATGTTAAAAGTGATGAGGAAAAAGATACAAAAGATGAATCGAATGATTTTGAATTGGGGAAAAAAGTTTTTTTGGTTACCTTATTACGAATATAACTTATTATGTCATAACCTTGATTTTATGCTCATAGAGAAGAATGTTTGCAAAAAATTTTTGGAAATAATTCTCAATATGAATAAAAGATCAAATGATAACTTAAAAAGTCAATTGACCTAGTTAACATAGGGATTAGCCTTGACCTTCATCTGAGTTGCTTTCTAATGGCAAATCTTGATTGCCTTTTACTTATTTTGGGTTGTCTAAAAGTGGAAAGATGTGTTTTATAAGGTGTTGAAAAATGTCAAAATTCAAATAGCTATGTGTCAAATATCTCGAGATGTGTGAATCTGAAATGATGAAAACTTTTTTCATTAAAATCATATGATTACCACATTTTGATGCAAGACTTACTTCTTTTTACTTTATGTTCATCAATGTCAAACCAAGTCATTTCAATGGTAATTGAACTAAGTAACATATTTAAAGCTCTCTGTGGAAAAGTTTTGAATGTGAAAAATCAAGCCGCGATTATTTTATGTCATTTAGAGAAGACTTTTCCTTCATACTTCTTCACTATTATAATACATTTGGTTATCCATATTGCATATGAAGCAAAAATCAATGGACCAATTTATTATTGATGAATGTATTCTATCGAAAGGTATTGTTTGTTAATAACTTGATTAAGTTATTAATGTTTATCAAACCATTCTAGATAAAAGTTATATGACAAATGTTTTATGCCTTAGGTTTTTTGGGAGGTTAAAGTCTTAGTATTATAACAAACGCTATCTAAAAGTATTTATTGCTGAAAGATATTTAGCAAATGAGTGTATGACATTTTGTTCAAGTTATTTGGAAGATGTTCAAATAATATTTAATAGACCAATTGGCAAAGCTAAAGTAATGGAGTTAGATGACAAATCTCAGGAACAAGCAAATCAATATGTTATTTTCCATCATGACTCAATTAAATGGTTATGCATGTAAGTTTTTGTGTGAAAACATCATTCATTCTACTAAGTTGCCATTTATTGAATTTTTTTTATTGTTAATACTTTATCTTTATGTATATAATGAGTATAAAAATAACTTGAGAACTCTTGCACATTTTGGACTATCAAAACCTCAATAGCTTGATAAGCTATTCATCAAAAATTTTCATGAATGGTTAGAGAAATTGTAAGTAATGTCATACTTCCCATTTTGAGAATTGTACATAGAATGCTTAGGGTATAAATAAAATTAATAACATATATTTTATTTCACCTTTATAGGTTTGAAGTGGAAAGCTTGTTAGTGAAGAGGTGAAATATCTTTTATAAAATTCGAAAAGGATTCCTAAACAATATAAACTTTTCATCACCAATTGATTTAGATTTCACACTAAATCTCGTGAGAGATATAGAAGAACATAAAATTCAGGAGTTGTTACTCCATCAACTATTAGCTATGCTAGTGCTATGGACACAAACCTTTTAAAGGAAAATGTTGACTATTATGGTATGATTAATGACACCATTTAGTTGGATTATTATGGCAAGTGGATAGTTGTCTTATTTCGATGTTACTGGGCTCATATGAATAGTGCAAAGGTTACTAAGAAAGATCAATTTGGATTTACAATTGTGAATAATTCTCTATTAATTCACACTGGACAATAATTCATTATGAACTTTATGTTTTTTCTTCTCAAGTCAAACAAGTTTTTTTTATTTTAAAGACCCCAAAGAATCAGGTTGGTTTATTGTTCTTTGTAACACACCTAGGAATTATTTGATAAAGGTTCAGATACCAATGATGATATTGAACATGAAACTGAATGTTTTTCTTTTGCTGAACAAAACTTAGATGAAAATATCTCCAGTATCTCTACTTAGTGGGTTTATAAAGATGTTGATGAAGATATTTATGAACAATGATGAATCATCTATATTTTACGATTAGAATGTTCAAAACATAATGTAATAAATGCTTTAATGTAATTTATGTGGCATTCACTTTTGCATATTTATTGCCTTGTAAATAATATATTATCTTTTAATTTAATTGAATCAATATGTTCTTTATATACCATTGGTTATGATTTATTGACTTCTCAATGTCTTTATATATGTTCTTTATATATGTTATTAATATCATTGGTTATATTTACAATGTCTTAACTTTTCAACTTTTAACTGATTTATTTTTATGATGTAGCTAAGTTATAATGTCGATGAGTAGATTGTTAAGAGCACATATCAAAGATATTAGTTCAAAACTATCTACGATACCGTTGATCTTAACTATGAAGTGAATCCTTTCAAAAGGGAAAGTACGTACTGTTGGTCCTAACTTAATCGCTTCTAACCTTTCAACTGATATTGGATCTGGCAATACAAGAGATCCAAAATTAGATAGTATCCCACAAATTGATTTTTCTTATAATTTGAGTACAAGTATTGTAAACCCTATATTTAATTTCGATTATATTAAAGTTGTGGTAATTTACTAATTGATATTTTTTTTTATAGTTCATAATAATGGTCAACGAGGGGTAAGAGGCCAAACAACTTTGAAAAAATTATGGACACTACCATCGAACAAGCATATTGTAGTGTCTACAAACTATGATAGGCAACCAATTGATGAAAAGTGTCAATTGGTGGCTGAATTTCTATGAATGATTGCCCGCAATGGAAAAAATTTGTCTTTTATAATGAAACATGACATAAAATTCCAGCAGAAGTTAAGATTGATGCTTTAAATTTTATTAAAGTATTAATATAATTAATTACATATAAGAAATATTAATTATGTTAAAATTGGTTTATTGATTGTAACTTTTCATTTGTACTTAAGTCATTGAGAAAGAAATAGAAAGACTATAAGCATAATTTGAAGAAAAAGCATTTTGATCGAAATAGTACTATAAAGGCCACATTAGAAAAGCTATCTCTTAGTGTGATTAGGTGGTAATATGAACGTTTTGTTAGATTTTAGTTCTCAAAGAAATAAGAGGTACTAATTTAGAACTTTTAATGTCATTTTTAATAATAAAGGTGTTTTACGTTTTTAATAGGTAATATTTGTGCTTCTACTATATACGTAATTGTTTTTTGTGATAGGAAAAATAAAAGATTGGTATTGCTAGTAGAAAGCAACAAAAATATAGCCATACGAGTGGATAAAAAAGCTTTGCAATAAAGCAAAAAGAAAAAGTAAGCTAAGCATTAAGTGAGAAAGTTGCAATTTATGTTTGTTTAGGACTTTTTGTGTTGTTAAAGGGTAAAAATGTAATTTTGTAATTATATTTTTGTTTTAATAGTTTAAATAGTTTCAATACATGATATTAATTGTCTGAATATTTAAACTTGATTGCCATGATTGATATGCATGAATAAGTTGTGGTTTTTGTTTGTTTAAGACTTTTTATGCTGTTAAAAGATAAAAATGCAAATTTGCAGTTATTGTTTTGTTTTAATAGTTTAAATAGGTTAAATACATGATATTAAACTTGTCTGAAAGATTGAACTTAGTTTCCACACTTGATATGCATGAATAAGTTGCGATTTATGCCTATTTAAGACTTTTTTATGCCATTAAAGGGTAAAAATATAAATTTGCAATTACATTTATATTTTAACATTTAGATAGCTCCAATACATGATATTATACTTATGCAAATTTTTGAACTTGATTGTCATGCTTGATATGCATGAATAAGTTGCAATTTATGTATGTTTAAGGTTTTTTTTGTGACGATAAAGGGCAAAAATATAATTTTGCAATTATATTTCTGTTTTAATAGTCTACATCTATATGCTATTAAACTTGTTCAAATATTTCAACTTGATTGTCACGCTTGATATGCATGAATAAGTTGTGATCTATGTTTGTTTAAGAATTTTTTATGCTATTAAAAGGCAAAAATGTAATTTTATAATTATATTTTTATTTTAGTAGTTTAGATAGCTCCAATACATGATATTATACTTGTTCGAATGTTTGAACTTGGTTTTCATGCTTGATATGGGTAAGAAAGTTATAGTTTGTATCTGTTTAGAACTTTTTACACTGTTAAAGGGTAAAAATATAATTTGGAATTATATTTCTATTTTAACAATTTAGATAGCTTAAATACATGATATTAAACCTATCCAAAAGTTTGAACTTGATTGTCACACTTGATATGCATGAATAAGTTGTGGTTTATGTCTATTTAAGACTTTTTTGTCCCGTTAAAGGGCAAAAATGCAATTTTACAATTATATTTATGTTTTAACAATTTAAATAACTCTAATACATGATATTAAACTTGTCCGAAAGTTTGAACTTGAATGTCACACTTGATATGCATGAATAAGTTGTGATTTATGTCTATTCAAGACTTTTTTGTGTTTTTATAGGGAAAAAGTGTAATTTTGCAATTATATTTCTATTTTAACAATTTAGATAGCTCGAATACATGATATTATACTTGTCTGAATGTTTTGATTGCCATGCTTGATATGCATTAATAAGTTATAGTTGATCTGTTTTTAACAATAATATGTGTTTATGTAAAAGATTGAATTGGGTGAAAAAATTAAACGTGTAAAACTTTTTCAATTAACTCACACAAAAAATACAGATCTTATTTGAATGCCAAAACACAACAAATTATGGTAATTTCTTAAATTCATTTTATACATAAAGTAAAATTTTAATATTTCAAATATATTATGAATTAATTATTAAACTTAATAGCTTTATTTGATTAATTTACAAAAGAAAGCGAAAGGGAAAATTGTTTCTGAGATTAAAACAGCATTCGATTGTTCGTCAACATGCAAGACCTAAAAGATCAGACATTCATAGAAGTTGCAGCAAAAGAAAGACATGGAAGGGTCAGAGGCCTTGGATTGGGTCGAACACCATCTAGGTACTATGAACATAGCTCTCGATAATTTACATTTTCAACAAGTCAATTTTCACAAGACATTTTCACATTGAAAAAAGGGTTACAAACTATGCAATTACGTGTCGAGCAAATGGAAGCAAAAAGTGCTAGACTAGAAGATAAGCATGCTAGAATTGAAGAAGAGCATGCTAGAATGGATCAAGAGTGTGCAAGATTTCAGCAGTTGCAAGATCAATTCAACACTCTTATGAATTTTATGCAACAATAATTTCCAAGAACCAATCTAGGTGGGCCACCTATTCAAGTATTAAATTTAATAATTATTTATATTTTTTCAATATATAAAATAGCTTATTATTAAGTTTAAAATTTTATTTTGCTTTATTTGGTAGGTTCTTAATCACACTAGTGATCATGGTAGTGCTCCAAGTCTAAGCGGTCATCGATTTCAAACATTTTAAAATTCTAGTTAATGTACTGAGACAATTTAAATGTTATTGTATTAAATTTTATGGTTACATGCATATTGGAACAAATTATGTATGTAGATATTTAAATATTTATAATATTTAGTTTATGAATTTAAATTCATTTTTATCTTTCAATAATTTTTTTATTTAATTATATTAGTAAATATTGAAAGAAATAAACTTGATGGCATTTGCTAAATTTAGTGGCATTTCTTCTAGAAACACTGCTAACTTAAATTAGCGGTGTTTTTTTTTATTAAAATGCCATTATACTTCCTGACACAATTATAATAGATGCTTTTAGTGGCTTTTTTTTTTTCAAATGCCATGAATCATTAAGCGATGTTTATAAATGCTACTAAATAAGAAAAAAAAAAAGCCCCTAAAGACCTATTCCCATGTAATGATGGTTCTACCTAAGGCTAGGTGCCTAAAGTTCACTATATACTGGGTTAGGAATTAACACGTTTATAAGTTCCTAAATTGTTCCTCACATTATCGTTCAATACAGGCTAGTGAAGCACCGGATCCTCACCTATTATTGGTTATGAACGAAAAAGATACAATCTAAATAGAAGTGTTTCACTAGCCATTGTAGAGGTATTCACCTCACAAGAGCATAGCTACTTCCACATAAAAAGGATTAGAGCTTGAGTATAGAGCTTATACATGTAATGTAAATATGAGTGTGTGCGAAGGAATGTACAAGTCTTTCACATTTTCCTAAAATATCCTTATCCTAAATGCCCCACAATTATTAAAAACAAAGTAAATAACAATAATTTACAATAAATGACATGATTAAAATATACATGAAATGTAAAACATACATACACATTTTTTTAATTTTATGCTCTTTGGAAACAAGAAAATTGAGATAAAAACATTTTCTCATTTTTTTTCAATTTTTGACTTTCTTCAATTTTTTCATTTTTAAGAAAATAAGAAAATTAAAATTAAAGAATTAAGATTTAAAACTTCCTAAGACCATTAAACCAAAACTTAGGATAACATGCAATCAATTTTTGACTTGATTCTTTAAAAAATATATCTTTAATAGATTGCCAAGCTATCATGATGTGTAGGTCCAGGAACTCGATCACCAAACATGTAAAAAATGGGTAAAAAGCATTTCCAGAAAAATAAAAACCGGAGACTCACCACTAATCATTTTTAAGGTGTGATTGGCCACTCAAAATTTTATCCTTTTAATAAAATATTTAAAACGAGTGTAAAGTTTATTAAAACAATATTTGTAGTTTGTGAAAATCTAAGTTGGGTCTGAAAGTCGGTTACATATGAGGAAAGATTATTACCTTTACAACGCCTGTTAAAGTAATGTACCAATTGATTACATGTTATTCTTGAATTTTTGTAAAAATTGTCCTATTTTAATGTATATAAATTAATTCCATTATTTCACTTGTCTATTTAAAAAGTTAAATCTTTTTCAAATTTTCATTTGAAAGCAAATTGTTTTGTTTTTTTTAAATGAAAAAAATTTATTTTTTTGATCAAGATGAAAAATCTTAAGTATTAAGATACTTCTTTTACGCCCCTATATTTAGGCACAGCTTCAAAAATGCCTCTAACTTTAGAAGCTTTCAAAATGCCCTATTAAAAATTATGATAACACTTTGTATAAATGATAGCCATTGAGAATCCTCCTATATTTAGGCTAAATCTCAAGGGTTATTTTTACTTGGGAATATGATCTTATTTCTTTTGAAATACTTCCTTAAAAGATCTTATTTGTAAAAGCGTGTGAATAGCATGCATGAACACAAGTATATATAATGTATGCATGATAATTAAACATGAATGACAAAATGTAAATACATGACAATTCAAGAATGCATGTAACAATAAAGTAAAATGAGATCTGAATGCATGAAACAGTAAAGGGTTGGCATTTTAGGTTTGGGGATTGGCTTTCAAGTTTACTTAGGGTTTAGGGTTGGTTTGGGTTAGAGTTTATCTTAGGTTAGGGACCTAGGCTTGTTTTAGGGTTTAAGGTGTTAGTTTAGGGGCTAGGGTTAGGTTTGTTTTGGCTTAGGAATTTCGGAGCTAGTTAGGTTTAGGGGTTTTGGGATTAGTTCATCTTGGTTTAAGGTTTAGGGTTGGATTAGGGTTTAGTTTAGGTTTAGGGTTGGCTTGGGGTCAAGGTTAGGGTTTAAGGTTTAGCTTAAGGTTTTGGGTGTTGGTTTGGGGTCAAGGTTAAGGTTTAGGGTTTAGTTTAGGGTTTGGGTGTTTAGATTTAGGGTTTAAGGTCTAGGTTAGGTTTTAGAGCTTTGGTTAAGGTTTAGGGTCTAGGTTAGGTTTTAGAGCTTTGGTTAAGGTTTAGGGTTTAGATTAGGGTTTAGGTTTAGAATTTGAGATTAGATTTTGGGTTTAAGGTTTCGCCTTAGGGTTTAGGTTTAAGATTTGGGGTTTGTATGTTGGTTTAGGGTTTCACATGGGCAATGCATGTGACAAACAAACCAAGATATCAATGATCAAAATGTAACCTTTAATGCAAGAAATAAGGATGAATGTGGAAACCAAGACTTAGACATATTTATAAACATAGCACAAACTAAATGTGTATGCAAAATCTTAGCCAAAAAAAAATCAAACACCAAAGGTTTAATTACAAGAAAGGTTCAACCAGGCCTTCATCAATGGTTAGATCAAAACTTTAAGGCCATTCTAGTGCTTTATTATTTTGGCCAAACACTCGTAGGAATGTCTTCACCATTTTGCTTTAAATCAAACACATACGAACAAAGTGAAATTTACCAAAAAATTTACTAACTCCACACTTTTATTCATTGAAAATTTCATAAAAAACATAGAAAACATAGAGAAATAATTAAGTACACAAGCAAACAAACATGAGATATCAACTTTGGCTGAGAAATAAAAGCTTTGGAGTTTCACCCAAGCAATGGGGAATGCTTGGCTGAAGCCTCTTTTGGCTTCTTCACAATCATACAATCATTTATTTAACCAGAACATGCATCAAACATTTAGAAAACTCACTCATGATGGCATTTTATTACTAAAAGATTTTCATAAAACATGTAGTAAACTACATAAAGAGAAAACATTATAAAAATAAATACTAACCAAACACATTATGAAAATAACAAAAGTAATCAACAAGCATGCAAAAACCATACAATATAGCATCTAAACCATCAAGATTTATTCAAAGCATGGAAAACATAGGAAATGACCCAAAAGAGGTTTGGCCATGGAAGAATGGAGGCTTGCCGAACCTCCCCTTAGGTATTTAATGGTGGACTTTTTCTTTTCCTTGATCACTTTTGTTTCAAACCAAACTATTGATTAGTTGGTTGAATTTTTGGATCAAACTTGGAATTATGGAGGCAAACAACTATGGAGAAAGTTGTTTTCTCTTGTAAGAACATAGAAATTAAAGACAACCAATATGAAAAACTATGGAAATGTGTGAAAAATAGGATAGAGATTATACCTCCTAAAAGCTTCGTTAAAATTTTCGTTTTTCCTCTTTTTTTCTCCCTTCCATGCCACTTTCTTTGGCTATCTCCTCCATTGTCCTAGCCCTAAATGATGAATATAAAAACCATGTAAATGCATGCTAGCTTTTGATCAATTTTGTATCTAAGGGCTACTAGCACTCTTACAAGTTTATTTACCAATCAATCACCTTTCATCCTTAGATCTAACTCTTTGAAAGATTAATGGTTCATGATAAATTTAGCATAAAATATAGCTTCTGGTGTAGTTGTGATAATGTGAAAACACTATTTTGTCCCTTTTAAAGTTTTGACCTTTTATGTGATTTTCTTGGAAACGTATGATCTCTTCTTTGTTTTCATGATTTTAATAAACCAAAAATCATAAAATAATACTAAATCATGATCCAAAGCTTTTCATGAAAAACAGACTTTAAAAAGGTCAAATTACGAAAATATCATTAAAATATATTTTAGTAATTTTACACCTCATGTGATACAATCACAGTTTTTAATGCAACAAAAATCATATAATAATTTCAAAACATGATCTAGCGTGTTTTGAAAAAAGCTAACATTGAGAAAATCAAATTACAAAAATATCTCTAAAGCGTATTTTAGTAATTTCATACCTTTCTAGATACGATCAAGTTTTTTAATGTACCAAAAATCATAAAATAATATCAAATCATGATTTAAAGCTTTTTGTGAAAAATTAACTTCAGAAAGGTCAAATTACGAAATACCACTAAATAGTATTTTAGTAATTTTAGACCTTTTAAAGTATGATCAAAGTTTTTAATGCATCAAAAATCATAAAATAATGTTTAATTATGTTCTAAAAGTTTTCATGAAAAACAAACTTTGAGAAAGTCAAATTACAAAAAAACCCTTGAAGGGCATTTCGATAATTTTACCCTCAAGCCTGATTAATCCTATTTAGTTATGAATTACGAAGGATGACCCAAGTTCGACAGACTTTGATTAAGTTTGATTTTATTTAATTATGTTTGACTAAGTTTGACCTTGGAGCATTTAGGTCAAATTGGGCTTAAATTCGATTTTAAAAACTCATCAAAATTAAAAGAACATTAGATTTGAACTGGGTTGGATTTTAAAAGCTTCATAACTAGCTAGATTCTACTTAAACAAAATTAAATGTCTATAGCAATATCGTAAAGAAAATGACAAATAAAGGAAGCTAGTTTTTCCAAGGTCAATCTAGTGAAAAATGTCAAGTCATCTAAGACCATAAAGGAAAAAGAATTCTTTCCTAATGCTAAGAAGTTCAAGATCATGTTTTTATTATAGAAAACAATGTCACTTCAAGAAAGATTACCCTACAATCAAGAAGAAGAAAGAAATACAACTTTGTTGTAATGATTTCTGAAATCAAAGTCAATAAAGACAATGAAGCATGGTGGATTGATTCCAGTGCCACTAAGCATGTATGTACCAATAAATCCTTGTTCAAAGCTTTCTAAAAGGAAAAAGGTAATGTGCTTTTCATAAGAAATTCTTCAACTACTAAAATCAAAGTTAGATGATCAATTGATTTAGAATTTACATCCGAAAAACCATAAGAATAACAAATGTCTTGTATGTTGCAAAAATTAAAAAAATCTTGTACCTACTAGTTTGCTTAATAAGCATGGTTTTAAGTTAGTCTTTGAAGGAGATAAGTTTATTTTATCTAAAGGTAGCATATTTGTGAGAAAAGATTGTGCCTATAATGGTATGTTCAAACTTAATGTATATGTTATTATGATTAATAAGAATAATTCTTTTGATTTTGGCATTATAGATTAGGACATGTTAATTATAATAGAATGGACACAATGTCTCAATCCTATTTAATTTCGAGTATTAAAAAGAATGATGAAAACTAAAACATGCTACTTATTAAGATAACTAGAAAACCTTTCATGAGATTGAAAGAAAATCTAAAATCATAGAATTAATACATATGTGATTTGCATAACACCCCTTTAATAGGTGGTAAAGAGTATTTTTTAACTTTTGTAGATGATTACTTAAGGTATTGCTATGTTTACTTGATGCATTCTAAAGATGAAGCATTCTAAAGATGAAGCATTGGATAAGTTTAAAGCTTATAAAAATGAAGTAGAATTGTATTACAAGTTTAGGATTATGATTCTCAGAATTGATAGTATAGTTAAATATTTTGATCTTAATTAATTTGAATCCAATGGAATTGTTCATAAGGTGATTGCATCTTATAGTCCAGAATCTAATGGTGTAGCTGAAAGAAAGAATAAGTCATTAACCAAAATGGTTAATACCTTGTTGTTCTACTTTCATTTAGCTCAAGGTCAATGGAGTGAGACATTATTAACTTCATTGCATATCCAAAATAAGTTTCCAAATAAAAAGAACAAGTTGACCTATATGAATTACGGAAGAAAACAAAGCCTAACCTAAATTATTTTAAGGTTTGGGACTATAGAGCAATTGTAAGGGTTCCCAAACATAAAAGAAAGAAATTAGGTGAAAAGTGAATTAAATGTATATTCATTGGCAATGCTCAAAATAGCAAAGCATATAGGTTCATGGTAATAAAAACTAATGATTCAATACCTATTAATACAATTATTGAATCTAGAGAAGTAATTTTTTATCAAGATAAATTCAAATTAGAATTTAATTCTGAGGACGATGCTCTAGTTGATTCACAAGAGCAAAGGTAAGAAAACTTTCATAAGTAAGAAGGATAATCTTGTGCCTAGAGCAAGTAAAAAAGCAATGAAGGTTAAAACCTTTGGCTCAGATTTCCAAATGCACTTAGTTAAAGAAACATGAGAAAACATCAATAAACACAATGAATATAACTTTAATGTAGAATCGAATCTAAGGACATTTGAAAAGATGTAGCTTTTTGAAAAAAAAAAAAGCTATAAATGATGAAATGGATTCCATTATAGGAAATAATACATGGATCTTAGTTGAATTACCTCCTGGTTGCAAGTGAATTTTCTAAAAGAAAATGAAAGTCGATGGAACAATAGACAAGTTCAAAGCTAGACTTGTTGCTAAAGGGTTTACCTAAAAGCATGGTATTAGCTATTTTAATACCTATTCATTGGTAGCAAGAATGGCTACAATAAAAATACTTATAGCATTAGCTTCCATATGTAAATTTGAAATTCATCAAATGGATGTTAAAATAGCATTCTTGAAAGGTGACTTAGATTATGAAGTTTATATACATTAATTGGAAGGGTTTGTATTTCCAAGTCAAGAAAAGAAAGTATATAAATTGATTATGTAATTATATAAACTTAAACAAACTCCTAAACAATGGCATCAACAGTTTGATGATGTAGTGCTAGCTAATAGATTTACATTCAATAAATCTAACAAATGTGTCTCTAATAAGTTTGACAAATACAAAGGTGTCATCAATTACTAATATATGGATGCCATGTTAATCTTTAGTACGAACTTAGAACAAGTTAAAAATACTATAACATTTTTTTCAAGCAATTTTGCTATGAATGTCATAGCAATTTTAAAATTCTCAAACAGGGGGAGTCACCACTAATATTTTTGGCTAAGTGTGATTGGCCACCTAAAAAGTTTTTTTTTTCCAAAGAATCTTAAAGTTAATTAACCTATTAAAAAGATAATTTTTTATCTATAAAAACAAAGCCAGATATAAGAGTACGGTTACACATGGATGATGATTAGCACTCCCATAGCACTTGTTTTAAAAATGGCACCAATTAATTATATGTTATCCCATAACATTGATGAAAATGGTCTTACTTTTGATATTAAAAAATAATTTTCTTAATTTTTCTTTTTGTGATAAAAAATATCTTTTTGTTTTTTAATCTTTTGCTTGAAAAATAAATAAGAACCTTGTGTATGGAACAATTCCCAAAAATATTCTAGTACTTTGGTAATATTATGAGGAATTTTCTCACATAAGGATTTCTAAAAGCATACTACTTGAACTTATAAAAAATCCCATCTTTAGTAGCTCATATTTATTCTAAAAATTGATATTTATACAAATATGATGCAAATAATAAAATATGATACTCATGATTTAATTTAAACAATTTTTTTCTTTGTCTTTTATAAAAATTCACTTTTTTAAGTTTTAATAAAAATATTTATTGAAAATTATCCTAAATACTCTAATACTTTGGTAGTATTTTAGAAAAAATTTTTCACTTCAAAATTTTTTAGGAATCATTACTAGGATTTCTTTATAATCTCCTTCTCAAAATTTTTTATTTTTGTTTCATTCTTTTTCTCTTAAAAGAAGAGAATAATTAATTACTACCAATAATTTTTATGTATATTATATATAATTTTATTATTAAAAATTTATTTTTTTCATCTTTTTTATTATTTTTTCTTTTTATTCTTTTATTTTTAGGGTAAAATATCTCAATAGTCACTTAACTATTTGGGTCTTTTTAAAATAGTCACTAAAGTTTTTTTTTTTTTTGTCACTAACATTTGAATTAGTGTTTTTTTAGTCATTGAAACATTAAACAATAACGATTGTATGATGTGGCATATAAAATAACCTCGAGGCATTGCTAAAATTCCACATAAGCTAAAATAGCCTATATGGCATTTCTAAAATTCTACGTAAGCTAAAATTTCTTAGGTTAATAAGTCAGATTAGTCCATTTTGATTAGCTTTTCTTTCACGTTTCTTTTTTTCTTGCCTTTCAAGATATTCTTCTTTCCCTTTCATTACCATCATTAATTTTGTTTCTTCCCTTCTTGATTTAGGGTTTTTAATTTTTGAGTTTCATATGGAAAACCTTAACTGTGTGATTTTTTTTTATCATTATGGAATGCCAGCTAATTTAAGGACTTCTTAGTTAAATGACATTCTAGGTTGCCATAATTATAAGTATTCTTATGGATGTCATTTCTTTAATTGGTATGATCTACCCATTAATAATCATGCTAGAGTTGTGCTCCTTGGGTTGTTAAGAAATATCAACACAATTGAAAGTCAACAAAGAAAGCAACAAGTATTGTAGATTTTGTTATTGGTTTGTTATTTGATCTTTGCATTGATTAAGCACTAACTAGATTATGTTTCTTGGTTTAGGGTTAGGGCAAGGTAATGTATTATAGGTTTAGGGTAGCAATTGAGTTTAAAAGATTATGGGCTTTTTTTGCATTTTGTATCAACAACCAAAATGCATTAACTAGTTTATTGTATCAACTAGTAGATTATTTTATACCCAAAAGGCATTTTGTACGTTTGTGGTAATTATTGGCAAAATATACTTTGAATCAAATTATGTAATGGTAATGATTTAGATTATGTGGCTATTTCAATTTTTTATTTAAATCTTGGTCAATGCTTAATCTTAAACCAATAAATCCCCTAATATCAACAAATCCTAAACCAACAACATTACAAATCAATAATAATACCAACATGACTAACCAATAATAATACTAACATAAACAAATAATGAACAAACCAATAAACTAGTATGTAATTTTAGGTTGTAACAAAAAGAAATCCAAAACAAAATTAATGAATAAAAACATAACTTTATTCATAATAAAGAACCATTTACGCCAATATATAATTGCAGACATTATTTTGGACTTTAGATCAATATCTTAAATTAGTCTTTACATAAAAAACAAGTCTCCTAAGCAACAAAAAGAATTTCTATACCATTCCAACATACTAATAACAAAATAACTTTCCATCATAAACTTGTCGTGTGCATAAAAAAAAAAAAACTTATATTTCTAAGTTAGCCTTGCTAGTAATTAGCTTAGCAATGTTATTCATTTCATGGTAGTTGGCTTTGTTGGATCTTTTGTAGCTCTTTTATTTTGTTGAAGATTGATTGAAGATTTAGGCAACATTCTCTTCCATTTATCCATATTTGCATGTCTAGAAGGTGAAGGAGGTCCATAAGGTCTAAAAGGTAGATGAGGTCCACTAGATTTAGAGATAGAACTTTGTGGTGTTAGAAATATTTGACTAGAGCCCTACACATTAATACAATAAATGATTAATTATTTATTTTATAGAATAAATTTTAAGGTTGGAATATAGTAAAAAAAAAGTTGCTTACATCAAGCATCTATCTAATAGTCATCGAATGTGGCTAATTAGTAGTTACAGTAGCATTAACTCGTGATTAATAGTCCTAACATATTTCTTAACCTAGAAAATGGAAATAATAAAACAAGTTATTATATTTTGTCTGATATTATCACACATGAATATAAACCAATAAACCAAAATACTCACAGGTAACTTCAAGACTTTTTTTCTTGCTTGACCGATATAATCCCTGGCTATAGTAGCTGGATTTAATTTGCTATTACCCTGAACCTCTTCTTTGCATGTATTAACATTATGCCTTGGTTTCTCACATTTCCTACAATTGTGTTGTCCTCGTCTCTTACTAATTTTGAATTAACTTCCAACTATTTCATCTGTTTTTTTCTTCATATTCTTATGTGATCTTCCAAGCGACTTTCTTATAATTGGTGGTAGTATTGGTTCAAGGACTTAACAGTTCTCTACTGATTTACATCTCTAATAAGATTAATGAAATTGAAATATATCTTCACTTATGTTGCTATAACATAGGTCAACAAAATATTCATATCTTTCTTTAATTAGAAACAAGGATGAAACAGCATACATGCATGGAAAGCTAGTGAGATCACATTTTCTACATGAAGAGGTATGTAACTTAAAGGTCAACCACATGATGATTTGATGGACCACATTCAATTTGGTACCTTAGACCACCAACATGTTTTGGCCAACACCTATTTGACTCTAAGACAATTTGATCCAATTTTTTTCTTATATTTTAGGACATAATGGTCCTAAATACTTTGCAACCGGTGCACTCTTCAAAGCAAATCTTGCATCAATTTTATCTTAACAGTCTCTATCATTGTTAAGATTGGTTTATCCTTTGCATACAAAATAAACTAGTTAAATGATTCACATAGATTGTTAAGAAGCATGTCATACTTGACCACATTAATAAATGAAACTTAGACCAAATAATTGGATATTTTTCTAAAAGCCATTTATGTGCATCGATTGATAAGGCTTTCATTTTCTTTATTGCATCCTCAAACTCTTTCAAGTAGGTAGCTCTAGCAATTTTTTATAAGCAATCCTTCAATGCCTTTCCTTTATTTTTAAGGTTTGACTTGAAATTTATGCATAAATACCAAACACAATTTTTGTGTTTAGCATTAGGCACAATGTCTAGAAGTGCATTCACAAGTTCCTATAAAATAGTAAGACTATAAACTATAGTTAGCAAGACTAAACTCAATTTTATATTTAAAATTGAACAATAAAAAATTAAAAAGAATAATTTTATGCCTTTTGTTTTTTTGACATAAAAGTTCAGTGATAAGAATTTGTAGTCTCAAAGTAATTTTCATCAAAAACAAGGGCCAATGTCAAGACTCAAAGTTTTTACTTTCAATAGTGACATATGTTAGTGGATAAATGCAATCAATCGCATCAATCCTAATAGCTACCAATGAGTGTTTACTATAATATCCCTTCAAGAAGCAACCATCAAGGTTGATAATATACTTGCAACCAAGCTTTGAACCCATCTTTGTATGCTTATAAACAAACATACATCCTTTTAAATAATTACAATCTAGGTAGCATATTGTAGTGGTCTTTTATTGCTATGCCTAAGCTCCTCCGAATAATCATAAATTTTATAATATTGTTCTTTGTGATTTCCATACACAACCTTAAGTGCTCTCTACTTAGCCCAAAAATATTTTATCAATGATGCTTGAATCACAAAGTTTATCATGACATCTTATTAAAGGGAATTTAAGAAGTATTTTAGATCAATCATAAACTTTTAAAGGTAATGTTGAGCCATCTATTTAGAACTCATGTTTCTATTCTCCTTGTCCTTAATGCATGTATATTCAGGGACATAAGTTTTGATCTGCCAAGTAGCCAATAGGTATTTTGCATTGAAATTTGCCCTCTATAGCTTTCATGGACACTTATCATTGTATACAATATTAACTCTCTTTTTATCATTCCTTTTAATCCTAACATTACACATATTTTTCCTCCCACACTGCCTTATGGCTTTTTGAACATCTCCCTATTAGCAAACAATATTCTTTTCTATAACTTAGGATTTGCCATATCTATTTCACTAATGAATTTTGGTCATCTACTAACATTCTTAGAATCAAACTCATACGTACTGTGCAAAGAATCTAACTTTTCATATCTAGATCCACTTTCATCTTCAACACTTATTCCTCCAACTCCATCCACTTCGACACTAACTCCATTACCTCAGCCCAAATCACTCTTAATTCCTAAATAAACATTAACATCAAATACATTATCATTAATGTTATAACCACTAATTAAAATCAAAATCAAAACTAGCACTATCATTTTCCATATTCATTGAATAAAATTTCATCTTTCTCTAAATTAGAACTAACACTTTCACAACTTGCTTCTACTTCAGTTTCAGTTTCACTTTTAATGTTTGAAGCAACTTCCACTTACGATTCTTCCTCAACAAATCCACCATCTACATTATATCCATGAATGATAAACCCATTCTCCAAGTAAACATGGATTTAATGATTTCTAGGCATGCAAGCAACCATACTCACAAAATCAAAATCTGTTACTTGGGAGTATCATCTTAGTTATTTTGAAATATTTCTTTAAAGATCTTATTTGTAAAAGCGTGTGAATAGCATACATGAACACAAGTATATATAATGTATGCATGATAATTAAATATGAATGACAAAATGTAAATACATGACAATTCAAGAACGTATGTAACAATAAAGTAAAATGAGATAAGAATGCATGAAATGGTAAATGGTTGGCCTTCTAAGTTTGGGGATTAACTTTTAGGTTTACTTAGGGGTTTAGGGTTGGTTTAGGTTAGGGTTTATCTTAGGTTAAGGACTTAGGATTGTTTTAAGGTTTAAGGTTTTAGTTTAGGGGTTAGGGTTAGGTTTGTTTTGGCTTAAGAATTTGGGAGCTAGTTATGTTTAGAGGCCTTGGGATTAGTTCAGTTCAGTTTAAGGTTTAGGTTTGGATGAAGGTTTAGTTTAGGTTTAGGGTTGGCTTAAGGTCAAGGTTAAGGTTTAGGATTATTGGGTTTAGAAGATTATGGGTTTTTTTGTATTTTGTATCAACTACCAAAATGTATTAACTAGTTTGTTGTATCAACTAGTAAGTCATTTTATATCCAAGAGACATTTTGTACTTCTGTGACAATTATTGGCAAAATGTACTTTGAATCAAATTATGTAATGGTAATGGTTTAGATTATGTGGCTATTTCAATTTTTTATTTAAATCTTGGTCAATGCTTAATCTTAAACCAATAAATCCCCTAATATCAACAAATCCTAAACCAACAACATTACAAATCAATCATAATGCCAACATGACTAACCAATAATAATACCAACATAAACAAATAATGAACAAACCAATAAACTAGTATGTAATTTTAGGTTGTAATAAAAAGAAATCCAAAACAAAACTAATGAACAAAAACATAACTTTATTGATAATAAAGAACAATTTATGCCAATATATAATTGTAAATAGTATGTTGGACTTTAGATCAATATCCTAAATAAGTCTTTACATAAAAAATAGTCTCCTAAACAACAAAAAGAATTTCTATACCATTCCAACATACTAGTAACAAAAGAACTTTGCATCATAAACTTGTCATGTGCACAAAAAAGCAAAAAAAAAAAAAACTTATATTTCCAAGCTAGCCTTGCTAGTAATTAACCTAGCAATTTATTCATTTCATGGTAGTTGGCCTTGTTACATCCTTTGTAGCTCTTTTGTTTTGTTGAACATTGATTGAAGATTCAGGCAACATTCTCTTTCTTTTATCCATATTTGCAAGTCCAGAAGGTGAAGGGGTTCCTTAAGGTCTAAGAGGTGGAAGAGGTCCACTAGATTCAAAGATAGAACTTTGTGGTTTTAGAAATATTTGACTAGAGCCCTACACATTAATACAATAAATGATTAATCATTTATTTTATAAGAAAAATTTAAGATTGGTATATAGTGAACAAAAAAGTTGCTTACATCAAGCATACATCTAATAGTTATTAAAAGTGGCTAATTAGTAGTTACAATAGCTTTAACTTATGATTAATAGTTTTAATAGATTTCTTAACCTAGAAAATGGAAATAATAAAAAAGTAATTATATTGTCTAATATTATCACACATGAATATATACCAATAAACTAAAACACTCACAGGTAACTTTAAGACTTTTTTTCTTGCTTGACTGATATAATCCTTAGCAATAGTAGCTAGATTTAATCTGCTATTACCTTGAATCTCTTCTTTGTATGTACTAATATTATGCCCTGATTTTTCACATTTCCTATAATTATATTGTCTTTCTCTCTTACTAATTTTGAATTGACTTTCAACTATTTAATCTGCTTTTTTCTTCCTATTCTTATGTGGTCTTTTATACGACTTTCTTATAACTGGTGATAGTATTGGTTCAAGGGACTTAATAGTTCACCATTAATTTACACTTCTAATAGGATTAATGAAATTAAAATATATCTTCACTTGTGTTGCTATAGCTTAAGTCGACAAAATGTTCATGTCTTTCTTTAGTTAGAAACATGGATGAGACAGCAAGCATGCATGGAAAGCTAGTGAGATCACATTCTACATGAAGAGGTATGTAACTCAAGGTCAACCACATGATGATTCGATGGACCACATTCAACTTGGTACCTTGGATCACCAACATGTTTTGGCCAACACCTACTTGACTCTAAGACAATTTGATCCAACTTTTTTTTTATATTTTAGGACATAATGGTCCTAGAACACTCTTCAAAGTAATCTTTCCATTAATTTTGCCCTAATAGTCTTTATCATTGTTAAGATTGGTTTATCCTTTGCATACAAAATAAACCAATTAAATGACTCGCATAGATTGTTAAGAAGCATTTCATACTTGACCACTATTGACAAATGAGATTTAGACCAAAGAATTGGATATTTTCCTAAAAGCCATTTATGTGCATCAATTGATAAGGATTTTGTTTCCCTCATTGCATCCTTAAACTTCTTCAAGTAGGTCATTCTAGCAACTTTTCACAAGCAATCCTTTAATGTCTTTCCTTTGTTTTTAAAGTTTGACTTGAAATTTGTGCATAAATGCCTAACACAGATTTTATGTTTAGCATTAGGCACAATGTCTAGAAATGCATTAACAAGTCCTTATAAAACAGTAGGACTATTAATTATAGTTAGCAAGACTAAACTCAATTTTATATTTAATATTTAACAATAAAAAATTAAAAGGAATAATTTTATACTTTTTGTTTTTCTAACATAAAAGTCCAATGATAACAATACGTAATCTCAAAGTCAGTTTTCATCAAAAACAAGGTCTACTGCCAAGACTCAGAGTTTTCACTTTCAACAGTGACATATGTTAGTGGATAAATGCAATCATTTGCATCAATCTCAATTGCTGCCAATAAGTATCTACTATAATACCCCTTCAAGAAGCAACTACCAAAATTGATAATACACTTGCAATCAAGCTTTGAACCCATCTTTGTATGCTTGTAAACAAACATACATCCTTTTAAATAACTACAATCTATGTAATATGTTATAGTGGTCCTTTTATTGCTATGCCTAAACTCCTCCAAATAATCATAAACCTTTTACTATTGTTATTTATGATTTTCATACATAACTTCAAGTGCTCTCTACTTAGTCTTAAAATATTTTGTCAATGATGCTTGAATCACAAAATCTATCATGATATCTTATTGAAAGGAACTTAATGAGTATTTTGGATCAATCATAAACTTTTGAAGGTAATGTTGATCCGTCTATTTAGAAATTATGTTTTTATTCTTCTTGTCCTTAAAGCATGTATATTTAGGAACATAAGTTTTGATCTGCCAAGTAGCCAATAGGTATTTTGCATTGAATTTTGCCCTTCATAGCTTTCATGGACACTTATCATTGTATACAATATTAACTCTCTTTTTATTATTATTTTTAATCCTGACATTATACCTATTTTTCCTCTTACATTAACTTATAGCTTTTTTCAATATCTTTCCATTAGCAAACAACATTCTTTTCTGTAACTTAGGATTTGTCATATCTGTTTCACTATTGAATTTTGATCATCTACTAACATTCTTAGAATCAGACTCATATGCACTGTGTAAAGAATTTGATTTTTCATATCTAGATCCATCTTCATCTTCAACATTGATTCTTTCAACTCCAACACTTAACTCATCATCCACCCAAACACTAACTTCATCACATCAACCTAAATCACTCTTAATTCCTAAATCAACATTAACCTTAAATACATTATCATTTTCATCATTCATATCATAACCACTCTCATTGAAATCAAAATCAAAACTAGCACTATCATCTTCCATATTCATTGAATAAAATTTCATCTTCCTCTAAATTGGAACTAACACATTCACAACTTGCTTCTACTTCAGTTTCGATTTCACTTTCAATGTCTGAAACAACTTCCACTTGTGATTCTTCTTCAACAAATCCACCATCTACATTATATCCATGAATGATAAAGCCATCCTCTAAGTAAACATGGATTTAATGATTTCTAGGTACAGAAGCAACCATACTTACAAATTCAAAATTTGTTACAAAAGGTGTAACATTACCAATACTAAGTGTCCCTCCAAGCATTTTCTAATAATATCTAGTTAAGCCTACATAACTTAACTCTCAAATCATATCATTTATTTCAAATATGGACATAGCTTCTGCATGGAATAAATCAAAGTAATCAAGCCTCATTCTAATATACTTCATAATAGGAGTATACTCAAATTTGCCACTACGATGAACAACAGTTAAAAAGTAGTTTGATTTAGACTTTAAAAGAATTATCAAATTTCAAAACTTTAATTAAAAACTAATCTGATTTAGGCATAGAGTATATAACCAATCTGTATCTAATAATTTTAAAATAATACGTAATATACTAATAGTCTTAGCTTTGGTCATTATATCTAATCTACTTTTGAACAATATAATAAGTTAAGACTTGAAAATAAAGAGTAGACACTAGCCTAATCCCATCCATTCTGACATTAAATCTTTAACATATTTATTAATTAAGTGAAAGCTTCAAGATTTGAACATATGGGGACATATGATCATTTATATATGTCAAGTTCCAACCAAAAGTCACAAACACAATAGCTTGGTCATCAATATCAATGCGTTCCCTTATTTGGTTCTCTAGAATTGGTTGGTTTCACATTTAAATTATGATATTAATGTATAAAAGATTGCAACATATGCAACACTTTATCAAAAAAAAAAACACTATTCAAACTCAATATGTATGAGCCTAAATTAAGTCAAGGATATCATCACAATTGTTGACTTAATTAAATAATATTCACTAGATGACAATTAAGTAAACATGCCTCAAAATACAGGCAAACCTAAACATGGTTTCACAAGCCCCAAAAAGCATTCAAAACTAAACATGTCTCCACAATACAAGACAAGCAAACAAAAATGACTTAAAACATTAAACAGAATATAAGCATTAAAAAATGACTCATCACACTTAACACCACACAAAGCATAACAAAACCCTGTTTGCAACAACCATATTAAATATTTAAAACTAAACTAGTCCATTCAAATTTCTCCATTCAGTAATAGGTAAACAATAAAGAAAAATAGCAAAAATATGTTGAACACCAAGTATACATAAGCATAGCCTCCCATCTCAATCAAAGCTTCCTTTTGTCCATTGCTTTTCAAACCCTAAATAAACACCAACACCAAAATTTAATTTGATCTTACACCACCTAAAAAAACATAAAATCAAACCTATTTCAATCTCACTATGGACATAACAAAATCATAATCCCTAGCTTTCAATTTTTCCCAAATCATAGCTCTCACAACCCTAAACTCCAAATCACAGTCACTTTTGTCAAAATCACAACCTTAAACGCGAAATTTCCACCCTAAACAAAAAAAAATCCTACAAACCATATCCTTTTTAAAAACCCCAAACACTTAAATTTGTTTTAACATAATTTGAATCTATAACCTTAGAAATTTTAGCTTGCGTGAAATTTTAGTAATGCCATTTAGGTTATTTTAGTTTACATAGATGCCATTTGTGTTATTTTATGTGCCACAGTATCAAACTATAAATTTTTGTAATGCTAGGTCATACAACCATTACTATTTAACAACTTAACGACTAAAAAAAACAATAATTCAAATGTTAGTGACCAAAACAAAAAATAATAATAATACTTTAGTGATCATTTTACAAAGACCCAAATAGTTAAGTAATGATTGAGGCATTTTACCCTTATTTTTATTATTATTATTTTATATTTTCAAAAAAATAAGTAAACAAAAATCCTTTGTATTGACTATTCTTTTTAAATATTCCATTATTTTGATAGTATTTTAGAAAAAAATTATCTTCACCTAGAGATTTAAAGGAATTATTACTTAGACTTTTTTAATATCTCATCCTCGAGATTTTTCATTATTATTATTATTATTATTATTATTATTATTATTATTATTATTATTATTATTATTATTATTTCATACATACATTTTTTAATTTACTAACTTTTAAACACCAATTCTCTTATTTCTTTAAAAAATATTATTCTAGGCATTTAAAATGTAAACATGCATTAATAAATAAATAATTTGAAATTTAAAAATTAAAGAAATAAAGAAAATTACCTAAAAAAGATCGATCAATATGGTCAAGGTCCAGGGCTAACCAACATGGTTTAGTGAAGTTTTTTGCGTTCTAGAATGGTTCTAGCAATTCAAGCAATTCAATGGCAGTTTGGCTGGTTCAAGCCAATCTAGCTCAAAAAGGACCTAAAAACCAAGCCAAACGTGTAGGTTGTTAAGTAGGATTGGTTTGGCATGCAAATCCTCCCTTTTAAAACAATGTCATTTTTTTTTTATAAAAGCTAACATTTTTTCAAATCATTTTAACCTTTTCTTACAAAAATAAAAAAGCTTTCTCTCTCTCTCTCTCTCTCTCTCTCTCACACACACACACACACACACACATAATTTTTACATTTGACAGCCTCTCTTATTTTTCCAAAATTTGACAAACTGCCATAACAGTGCCAATATTGCCACTACCAGCTATCATTCGTCGATGCTAGTTTACCATGAAAAACTTGTTGCCAACCTTTTTCTTCCTCCTCTTCCATTTCTTAACCTCAATTATTCAAAATTGGCCTAGATCTTTGATTGCGAAATTCAAGCACACATATCATTTAGTAATAATAGTGACCAAAGGTCAAGATATCGTGCCATAAGGATTGGCTAAAGAAGACTTAGTCTAAGTACCTATTATTGTCACACTCCCTCTATAGTTGACTCAATCAAAAGGTGTATACAAGGCTAAGCTAGCAAGAACACAAAAGTAAATTTATAACATGTAAACTAGAAAAATTTAACAAAAACAATAACTAAAGTATATTGAATTGAATCTAACATGCTTTGACTATGATTTTACTTTAATATATTGAAATAAAAAAGCTTAATTAACAATCAAGCAGTAACTAACAAGTAGTAATTGAAATTAACTAACATGTAATCGAAAACAACTAACTACTAACTACCTCTTAACTTCTAACAAGAAAAATCTCTAGAAACTTCCAAAAAATTGATCTAAACAACCTCTAGATTGCAATAAGAGTAAGTAAACTAAGATCTAAATAGAATTAAAGTGCAATTAAAGAAAGAAAATCACAAAAATCCATAAAAAAGTGAAAATCAAAAGTGAACTTAAAATCTGAAAATTTTTAAATCTGGAAAAAAAATTAGATTTGCATTTCTACAAAGTAAATGAACTAAAATTATGTTAAAGCAACTTAGATCTATAAGATTACTAGAAGATTCAACAAAAAAGTTGAAAGAAACAATGCATAAACAAGCTTAATGAACTTAAACAAAAACTGAATGTAGTAAAAAGAAAAACAGAGCACTTAAGAGAAAATCATCCAAATAGACTTGAAAAACATGAAATTAAAGACAAGCAAATGAACCTAAGAAATTAAACATAGCAATTAAGAAGTGCAAAGTGAGAAAATATTAAACTGATCACCTAACTAGGTGAAAAGAGCCTTCAAGTGCTATCACCCACTCAAGTGCCAACTCTGCTACTGGATCTAAACCAAATTTTTTAGATTTTGTAGAATTTTGTAGAATAAATTTGAACAAAAACACTTTCAGATTTTATAGAAGTATGAATTGAAAATTCATAGCAAAAACATTTGGATCAAAACTTACAAAAATTGAAAGAGATCCAATGGAAAAATCATAGCTACCTCAAATGAAAATTCTGCCAAACATATTTGAACAATTAATGAAATACATGAAATTGAACAAGAAAACTTAAAGAACTTAAACTTTTATTGAAAGACTTTTAAAGTACATGTAAAATAAAAGCAAGAAAACCAAATTTTGTTAGAAAATTAAGTAATTTTTTACCGAACAGCCCTCTAAAGGAACAAGGAGGAAACTATTCAGAGAGAAAGAAAAGTAAAATGCAAGAAACTAAAAAATGAAAAAAAAATCTAAAAATGTCTCTAAAAGTCTCCAAAATGGCTAGCTAACCCTCATATTTATAGGCCAAAGGTGAGGTGGTTCAACTAATCAAAATGCAAGAAAAATTTAGCTAAGCTACCACATCTTTTAGATCCTTCCAACTCATTTCACTTACTTCTTTTGCATTCTTGTTTGCTTTTCTTACTTCACTTCACGTCAAGTTTCCTTCCTTTAATCTTATAAGCTCTAAAAATTTAAAATTATGTCCAATAAGAGGCCTTCAAATTGCAAACTAAGCAGCTGCGTTTGATTCCTCTTTGTATCCAAGAAGTGGCCCCATAAACCTTGATCATCCATCAAGAGCATCACACAGCTTGTATCGAATCTTTACTTCCAATTTTTACGGCTAACTTGTAACTATTTCCACTTTCAATTTCCAACCAAATACAACTTATTTAGTTTTAAATTTGTGCAAGAAAAATTTTGAAAATTTTAAGAAAATTCCTAGCTCAAAAAATGGCTTCAAACTACACAAATGCAATAAGCACCTTTCTAACACATGTAAAAATACTATAAAGGTAGCAAAGCACTAGTGAGTTTAAAATAATTTTTTTTATGAAAAATATAAAGATTAAAGCTTGAAATAAAGCTCAATTAAGCTCCAGTAAGCTAAGGAAATCATAAAAGAAAAAGATAAGAAAATCTCCCATGAATGTCTTTTATATGCAAACTAGTTTTGGCCTTTTATAGCTTCTTGCACAAAATGCATCCAAAATGAGTCTAAAGATTCCAAATTTCCTATTTTCCATATTTTTTCCTACGCATTGAATATTTATGCATTTAGGAGTATTTTTACCAATTTTCTCAAGAAACAAACAAATATTTAAGAGAAATTGCATTAAAAACATATGATAGAATGTTAAAATTTTAGTGCAATCAATCTTCCCAAGTATAGCATCAACAATTGTGCCTTCAAAGCTCAAAACCTACTTCTTTCATCGACTAAAAACTTTTTCTCCATTGGTTATGTTTCTCAGCTAGCTTTAACTTTTATCTCCTTTAAAAATCAAAGCTCAAAACCTATTCAAATCGAAAACCCTTTTTTGTTTTATTATGCTTTGTTGTGGTTTTTTTTTTTTTGGCATAGTTTCTCCCTATTCTAAGGGATATGGTTGGATTTTTTTTTTTGTAAAGGTATTTTTGTTTTTTTTTTTTTTTTTATGCCTGTTGAGTCTTGGGTTTAGGTTAGGTCTTGCGATGGGTTGATGATATTCAGTGATGGAATCGAGTCTAAAAGGGCAATGAAGCTTAGATTTTATTTTTACTTAAATGGTTTTCTATCGATTTTATATTGTGTGATTTTTTATCTTCACAGTAAGTGGTCACAATGGCAAAAAAAGTAATGGTGGTTGTGGTGGGGTTGGGTTTTATGTCAATATGGGTGGAATAGGCTTAAATTTTTTTTTGCAAAAGTTTTGGTTTTCTAGCTTTTGATCTTCTTAGTTCAGTTGTTAAAGGGAGGTTGTGGGCTGTTAAGGCGTTTTAGCATTGTTGGGGTGCTAGTTTAGTAACAGTGAGATTTACAGTTGAGGGTGGTGAAACTGGCAATGGTGACGATTAAAGAGTTTTGCCAGCATTTGGTGACTGGAAAGTCTTAGCCATAGGGGTAAAGGGTAGCTAAAGGTGTTTCGATCTTGTGAATTGGTAGCTAAAGGTGTTTCGATCTCATCTTTACCCGAATGTCTTAAAAATTATGTTCTAATGTCTTACAAATCTTAATGCTAAAACAAACTTTGCTCAAAAAGCTTACGAATCTTACCCGAAGGTCTTACAAATCTGAACATTAAAATAGATTCACCTTGGAAGACTTAGAGGCTATGCTCGAAAGTCTTATAAATCTTAACACCTATGAATTTTTCTCTAAAAAGAGGTTTCACAACTTTAAAATTTTAAAAAATTTTGCCCAAAAGACTTACAAATTTAAAAATTTGCTTCTTCAAAGAATTAAAATGTTTAATTTTTAAGATTTCTTGAAACTTGAATATCACTATCGAGAAATTTTTGAAAAAAACTCAATCACAAACTTTTTTTACTGGTGCTAACATCATTGGGCCTAAGATTTCGATGTCAACTAGATTGGGCTTAAGATCTAATCCAATGCCAACTTAACTGGGCTTAAAATCTAGATGCTAGCTAAATTGGGCTTAAATCTCATGGGTGCTAGCCAAATTGGGCTTAAAATCTAGGTACTAGTTAAACTGGCTTAATTATCTCAACTTTATCATATCTCATCCTTTCCATTCATTTATTTAACAACCCATTTTTTTTTTTTTACAAAGCCTTTCCGACTCTTCAAACTCTTTTGACGTTTTAGTCTTTTGTCAAATAATTTTTTTTCTTATTTATCTATTTTTTTTTTCATGATAGACTTTTTTTTTGCTCTCTTCTTTTTTCTAAACTTTTTTCTTAAAGGCTTTTTCTTTACTTTTTCATAACTTAAAATGTTTTTGTTATCTCTCTCTTTCCTTTTTCTCAAAGTTTACAAAATTGATAAATACAATTATGACACAAATATCTATTCTCAACAAATGATGCGAATGCATATGTATTTATGCAAATGTAAGAATTTTTATGATGTGTATGCCTCAACATGGATGCAAACACTAATATTTAAAATGGTGATGTAGATACACGCCAAAAAGATGCACATGTTAAAAATACTCTTTTTCAAAATTTTCTTTCTCAATTCTGGCTATTCCCCATTGCCCAACAAATTCTTTAATTTCTTTCCTAAATGATCTCGACTTACCCTTATGCTATTTCTTCACCTAAGTTGATCTTGTTTTTTTACTGATTTTTGCTTTCTTTGCTTTTCAAATAGGCTTTCTTGATTTTCCTTTCATTTTTCAACAAACTTTCTTTTTTATTTCCACCTTTAACATACAACATGTGACATACATTTTGGACTTGATTACAAAATAAAAAAGACACCACCATGTTCCTCATATAAAAAATATTTTTTCACAATATTAATTTTTCAATGAAAAATATTTTCTATTTGGAATCCAAACTAGTTTAAAGGTTCTCACAATTCGATAATTTTCTTTTACATTAAATATGACTTCCTCATTTTTCACAAAAATACGTGACTAGTCACTAAATTTAAAAAAAAATAACCAAGAAAATTATCCCACACAATTAAATTTCATGATCAAAGACAATGGAATACCCAAAAAAATGTGACTTTGAAGTTTCTTGAAAATTGGCGTTCCCTATCAAAAATGCAATAAGTGATAATTTCTTTTCAAACAAATTGAATGGTTTAACACATCAAAGTTTCAATTCATTCAAGAAAGCTTCACCAGTTGAAGAGGATAAAAAACATGTGTACTTTTCCATCACCAAATCATTTTATTCATTTTTTTCTTCTTTTATTATTTTTTCCTTACCTTTTTTCTTTTTCTTTTTTTTACTTTTGTTTGCACATATTAACTTCTAATCGAGTGAACTCAAAACCTTTCTTTTTTGAAAACTCTTTTTATTGAACATTTATCTCTCGGCATATAGGGTTTCCTTTCTATAATTGGAGTAAAACTTCACCGCATATGATTCTTGAATCTGTCCCTCTTTTACCCCCAATGTGGATGATGATCCATGGTAAAGGTTCATTTAGAATGAATTCATCAAGCTCAATAGGGTTGCATATAGATAGTTTACGTGTTTGTAAAAGGATAATGGAAGATAGCCATTTGTAATCTCAAGCACAACCATTTAATTTGAAGAGCAGTTTCTTTTAGGAAAATGAATTTAAAGCAAGTTTTTTTTTAAAGTTTTTTGAGATATTTTCATTTTCTCAACTTTTTCTTTTGGTTTTTCATTTTGGGCTTTCTAGCTTTATTTTTCTAATTTCTTTTACCAAATTTTTTTAGCCCATTTTTCAAAATTTTCAAGTGTTCGTTTAGATTTATTCAAAATTTTCAAATGTATGATGTCACAATCATTTTTTATTTTTTTGTTTTTAATCTTTTTTTCATTTTTTTTCATTTTTTTCATACTTTTAAAACTCATAAATTAATCTACCTCACCAAAAACATAATTCATGGAAGATGTCCCATCTTAACATGCCACTTCAAATGAAAACGAGTACAATAATAATGATCACATTGATGAACTCACTTAAGGTCTTAAACTGTTAATATTATTCAATCAAAAGGATGGGTTACAATATAAATTAATCGAGTAAAAGCAATAAGTTAACTTACACTTTAGGTCGATGTGGCCCAAGACATGAAACAAAGTAGGGTAAGAATTGAGGCTTTCATGTGTTTAAGGTTATCTGATGAAATTTGAGTGATTTTGGTTTTGGCACATTTGAAACTATAGCATAGTCTTGACACATCAAATTACCAACATTTGGATTCTTTTAAAAAGCATCATGTTTGTCTGATCTTCTAGAAATCCAAGAATTTTTTTTTTTAAATTGATTGTTTCATTGTTCATTACTTAGGAAAATATTATCTTGCTTTTATATCACAATATTATCAAGTGAAGACAAGGTTCATAAATTCAAATTCAAGCCTTTTGAAGGGTTATGGTTGATTAATGAAATTATTTAAATGGTCTGGGACATGAGAATATTTAAAAAAAAGGTGTGAAGGTATTTGATGAGTTTGTTTCTAATAGTGAATTATTTTCTTTTTTCTTTTTTTTTCAAGGTGCCTTCTTTTCTTTTTATAGTTTTGGAAATTAATTGCATGAGGCTTTATTCAAATCCAACAATTTTTTTTTACTATTTTTCTTCTGGGACAAATCTTAAAAAATCTAAAACTTAAAAGAAACTTCAAACGACAATATTCACAAATTCATGAAACAGTATGATGCATTATGTCCATTCATTCGATGCAAACATTCAAGACCATTTCAAAATTCACATCTTCAATAGTGCTCTCAAAACAATACACAAGCTTAACAAAAATCCCTATACTTAGCATTTTAGCCTTAGAATCCTAACTTTTAATTCCATTGCCATCAATTATCTAGCTACTAACCAAATTTTTAAATTTTGTAGGATCTATGTCAATCAAAGACTAAACTATATTCTTGAAACCAATGTAATTTTTATTGGAATGTCATTTGACCATATTATATTATTCATATTTAGCATTAGAGTCATAGCACTTTGGGTAATGAGGCTTTCTAGGCTTTGTAAGGATAGTGAAAATCAAAAGACTATTGACAAGTAGAAGGTAAAACTCTGTATAGGACATTAGAAGTGAGTTATGTGTTTTAATTCTCTTTTTTTTTTTTAGGCTTTGCAAACAATCGAGGTTGATCTTTTGTTATGTGAATTTCCATGGCAAAAGTGTTAGAAAAAAGGACATTGAGGCATAAGGATAAAACAGTTGAAGAAGGTTATTAGCATAAGGTATCAAATCGTAAAAAGGTTGGGATAGATTATTGACATGTGATGACCAATGAAAATAAGTGTTTACAAGATCTTCTTATATCGCACTAAGGTTTCCCTCGTTTCGTCCTTCAATAATTGTTTCTTAGGCATGCTCACAAAAAATATCTCCCTACTTTCCATAATTCTTTCACTTTTTATCCCATAATTTTACCTATGGTAAATAATAAATCTACAAACTCTAGAGAAGTAATGATGTTCAACCTATCATAGTAGGGAGAAGGAAAATTATCCACAAATAGAAAATTTAGCTCCTTATTAGTAAGAGGTGGTTGTACTTGTGATGTTATCTCTTTTCATTTAGCAAAATATTATTTGTAGCTTTCATTGTTGCTCTTTTTCATGCTTTAAAAGGACCAATCGATCTAAGACCAACTCTAACATATATTGGCATCACTTTAAGAATACCTAAGATAAATCCCTCTTAATATGAATGTGGCTGCTTTCCAAACTATAATACCAATTGGCCGTTGCCCCATTCAAACTTTCTTGAAAGACATGAATAAATAATTTTCATTAAGGGCATATCTAATCATTTTGTGACAATATTGAGCCAAATATGCCTTAGGGCATTCGGTTGCATCATATTTATCAAACATCAAAACCTTGAACTTAGATGGAATGACCACATCTAGAACCTACCAGAATTCTTTTGCATCGTAAGATTCATTCCTACCTTCAACAAGTTGAATCCTTTCTTTTAAAAGGCTATACTTTCTTTGTGTATTTAGATCCCATGTCATTTTTAATAAGTTCTCCCCTAAGGGTCCTAAGCTAGCTTTTTTAGGTTGATTATTTCTTTGAGTAGAAAATTCTTCCATAGTCTTTTTCATTTGCCTTATACCCTTTATCTTGTGCGACATCCTATTTTGTTCTCGTTCCATTCCATTCATCCAAACAATATAAACCTCTATTAATTTGATTTTCTTACAATCCTAATAAGAAATTACCAAAATTAATCCCAAAGAAACTCATTTTCTCTCTAGGGCACACATGTGTTGAATTTTAATAAATGGATATATGAATGAATGAATAAATGAACGACCAAACTCTTCGATAAAATGCATAAAAATTGGAATAGAGCCAAAAGTTAGAAAATTTCAAGATCATAATCCATACATCCAAATTCAAAAAGATAACAATATATTTTGTTACATTTAAAATAAAAGATCATTTTCCTTAAACATTTACAAAATAGAAGAATTCAGGGGTCTGTCATTTTGTAAAACATTTCATTTTCATAGAAACCTATTGCTCAAAAATCCTTTTAAAGAAAAAACTCCATCAACATTCACCATTATGCCAACCCTTTTCTTATCATGCTTAGATCTCTGCTCTATTATTGTCGCTAGATCAAACCATTTTGAATCAATAAGTGCTTGCACCTTATGTATGAAAGCCATGCAATCCTCGATGGAATGCCTTATAGTTCCATTAAGGTATTCACATCTTGCATTCAGATTATACTATTTAGGGTATTGAGGCTTTAAAGGCTTTAAAAGCATGAGGCAATAAGGTATTTCTAAACCAAATGGGAAAAAAGTTCTCCATACGGGATGGGAATAAAATCTAACTATATATGTTTTTTCTTGAATGATTTTTGGGCAATAGATTACCTAAGACCCCAAGTATTTGAATGTGGTGCAAAAGCTTGGACTTACAAAATTGAATGAACAGGTGGTTAGGGAATGGCAAGCTGAAGATATGAGTTTAGATGTGGAATTCTAGTAAACTACATAAAGTTTGGGGGCTTAGCCCTAGGCGCTTGGAAAAGGGTCAAAATTAGACATGATGAAGGTTTGAGTGCAAGTTTGGGTTTGAAACAGTTTGTGAGGGTTGTAGAAACCTTGCCTTGGAAATCAAACTTTTGAGCTCGATCATTCATGTAGTCAAATCATTCATTCCTTTCATGATCTTGTCCAAACTTTGATCATTGCTTGAACCACTAAATGCCTTAGTATGCTCAGGAAGAGTGTTGGACAGTAATTAGTTGATTCAACTCCATGAGTTTTTGAGGCTTTGACTAGGCTAGAATTGGTAATGACCCTTAAAAAGGAACCAAATTAAGATATTTGAATCCTTCAACTATTTTCGTCAACTTTGAGAGCTACTATTTGATCTCCTGAATATTTTATCTAAATTCCTCTTGATTGCATTCTAGATCATTAATTAATTCTCTAACTGATCCTTCATATTTTCAACTTTTGATTTGAACCCAAGCAAGTATGAACCCTCTTATGAAATTTAAAAATAAATAAATAAATAAATAATAAATAAAATAAACAAAATAAAATATGACCAAGCTTGTATGATAGTAAATATGCATGATATGTGCATAGATACTTGATGTAATGATAATTAATGTAAGAGACTATTGTGAAATAGGAAGATGCTTAAGACAATGGATTTTCATATGTACAAGTTCCAAATGATAAAAATCACATCACCTATAAATGTGTAAGCTAAAAATGCAATATCATGTTATAGGGATGGTGAAATGCATTCACATGAAATGCAATTTTTACAATGCAAGTTTTATCAAAATCATATTATTAGTGAATCCTTATGCATGAAACACAACGATATATTACATGAGTAATGAGATGTATGTATGTGATTAATGAAACATACTTATACGAAATGTACTAACATATTATATGCCAGTCGAGATATAAAGTTCTATATAAATTTAATAAATTTAGCACTACCATTCAAATATCCATGAAATGAAGTGTATGTACAACATTGTTATTTTCAAACACAAAATATTATGAAAATGAACCAAAAAAGGATAAAATAAAATATGAATTCAAAATCAAAATTTCCTTTTTTCCTTTTTTCATGAAAAGATACAAGAATTTTAAAAAATGTTTCCTATAAAATGGCAAGAGTTCAAAAACTTTTTTTTACAATTTTGCTTTTATTATTTAGCCAATAACAAAGAAATTAAGAAAAATTTCCTTTTTGGAGTTTTTTTTGAAAATTTTTTTATCTTTAATTTGTTTTTGGAAAATATAAAAAACACTTCTCAATTATTTGTTTAAGATGCGAATCTTGGACAAACAACAGACAAATCGAATACCACGTCAAAGAAAATTTTAGTAAAGGAATATATTTTTTCATATTTTCTTTTCTTGTTCAAAACTAATTTTCTTTGCATTATCATTAGGCGTTAAATACATATTATATCAAAGTGTTCCTTTTGTGTCCTTATTCAAGTAATTTCTACAAAACAGATCAACACAACTCTACCTAAGGTAGGCCTTTATGGCTTACTATATGCTTGGATGGATTTATATGCATTTAAAAAGTTTCGAAATTGTTCCTTAACAAGGTCCATGCAGAACTAGTAAGATATCCTAATCCTCACTCATTATAAGCTACAAACCAGAAAGTTCAATTAACCTAGTTTTTTCAAAATCAACCCGGATCTCCCTAGATGTAGCATCAACAGTCGCGGCCTCAAACCTCAAAAGCCTACCTCTTTCGCCAGCCAAAAATTATTCCTCCTTTGAGTAAGCTTCTCACCTAGCTCTAGCCCATCTCCTCTAAAAATCAAAACCTGAAATCTCCTCAAACTGAAATCCCTTTTTTTTCTTTGTGCTTTGCTATGTTGTTTTATTTTTTTGCGTGGTGGCGTCAGTTCTCCCCGTTCCAAGGGATGTGGCTGGATTTCTTTTTTTGGCGAAGGTTTTTTTTTATTGTGTTTTTTAGTGCCTGATGAGTTTTAAGTCTGGGTTGGGTCTATTGATGGGCTGATGATTTTTGGTGGAGGAATCGAGTCTGGTAGGGCAGTGAAGCTTAGGTTTTTTTTGCTCAAAGGGTTTTCTGCCAGCTTTTTGCTTTGTGTTTTCTTGTCTTCAACAATTGGTGGTCACAGTGGTTACGGTGGGGTTGGGTTTTGGGTCGGTATGGTTGGAGTAGGCTTAGAATTTTTTGGCGAAAGTTTTGATTTTCTAGTTTTTGATATTCTTGGGTCTATTGGTAGAAGGAGGTTGTGGGCTATTAGGGTGTTCTGCCGCCATTGGTGCCAATTTAGTTGTAGCGGGATTGATGGCTAAAGGTGGTAACTGGTAAAGTAGTTCGAGAGTTTTGGCAGCGTTCGGTGACAAGGGAGCCTTGACTGTAAGGGTCGAGTGTGGCTAAGGGTGTTTTGGGTCTATGAATTGGCAGTGGGAACTGCATCTGGGGTTGTGTAGAGGTTTGATAAATTCTCGTCAGAGGTGAATTGGGGTAAAATTAAAAGATGAAAATTAGAGAGCTAAATATAGTTTGACCCTTTGGGAGGAAGAAAAAATGGATTTTGGGAATATGAAAAAGTCCTACCATTGCAACGTCTCCATTTTTTTTTAATCTAATTTTTATTAAATTAATTAATTTTAATAAAATAACAATGGATTTTAAAACTTAATTTGGATTTTTATCAGGTTTTTCAAGCTCAAATGACTTGAATTCGGCTTAAGTCAAATGAAATTAGATTACTCTTTAAAAATGAATTTGAACTCATTATGTTTTAAGCTTATAAGCTCAAATAATTGAGTTTTAAATTGACTTCAAATTAAATTGGGTTGGATCTTAGCCATACAAAATGATCCAAAAACAATTAATTTGACACAAAATTTGTTCACCAATTTGACCAAAACATTTAAGTTGCTAAATCTAAACGTTTAAATTAAACATAAGAAAATCAAATTCAAATCAACTTGGATAAAATTAAGTGTTTATAATGAAAGACATGGATATTGTAAATGTGATTTTGGAAATTAAAAGTATTAGAGAAAACTTTAATAAAAGTTTAACACAATCACATTATATCAAGAAAGTTTTTGAAAAGTTTAATAATCTAAATGGTGTAATAGTTTTAATATTGTTTTATCTTAATTTAAAGTTAACTTAAAATAAAGGGATGCTAGTTACACAAACTTAAATATGTAAAGGTTATAGGTTGCTTAATGTATGCTATGACATGCATAAGACTGGATAAAGCCTATATAGTTGGCAAGTTTAGTAGATATATAAGCAACTTAGTAATTTGTATTGGAATGCAATCTTAATAGTTTTTAGATATTTAAAGAAATTTATGAAATATGAAATTTTATTGATTGTGATCCTTCAGCTTTTTAGAAGTATATACTACTACAAGTTGGATAACAAAAAAGAAAAATCATTCGTCCATAAATGGATGAATATTCATCTTTTTGATAAGTGTGGGTTCTTGAGGTTTTAAGAAACAAATATGCATAACATATTTTACCATGGCTTCAAATTTTGTGTCATTAGTTTCTACTTGCAAAAAAGTAGAATGGTTATTTTTTGAAATTTCTTTATGGCTAAAACCAATGTCTCTTATTTCTATCCATTGTAATAGTCAAGCTATATCATCAGGGGCTTATATAGCCAAACGTTTAATAAGAAGTTAATACACATTAGTTTGAGGAATAACTCTGTTAGACAACTTATTAAAGATGGGGTGATCATTATTGATTTTATCAAGAAAAGTGAAAATTTAGCAAATCTATTGATAAAAGGTTTATCAAGGGATATGATGTCTAAAACTTCAAAAAGGATGTGATTGAAGCCCTGAATATAAGTCACACCTTGACTCAATGCTTAATTGCACATTAAGTTTTAAGTTTTAATAAGTCAAAGTAAATCATTTATATGTCGCTATTAGTATTTTTAATTTAAAACCATCCCAAGGTAGATAAACTACTTAAACCATATGTTGTAAATGAAGGTTTAGAATTAACTTTTAATGAATCCATCACACAATAATTAAGTGTTTGAGTGTTTATATGGTTGCATTCTTAATGGAATTAACTTATATAAGTGGAAGTGGTGCCGCTTCTAGGAGTAAAGGCTTGACTTTGAAAACAATCATGCATATATAGGACATACGACCATTGAAATTGTATAAAAGCATTGTTAAATGGCACTTTGGTTATACATTAAAGTCTTATGTGGGTTTAGTGCATGACTAAACACATAAATTGGTTGATTTAAAAACTAAAATCTATCTATCAATTTGACTAACTTAACAACATTTTATCTCTAAAGTAAAGATTTTAAAATCATGTTATATGATATCTTTACTTATGCACAAGATTTTCAAAAGTATTGGAACTTAGCTTTATTTTGAAAATAGGTAAGGAATGTTAAAAATATTTTCAAAAAAATGAAAATATTTAATTAAGTAAATTGACTTATCAAAAGAGAAATCATGTTAAGTCATTTAACTTATGGACTTAAAGAAGATTGATCACATAAGTAGTCAACTATTATGCATAAAAAGGCTTGACTCCCTTAAGCTTTCACAAAAAATGATCGACTATTATTTGCATGGAGTTGATTGTTTTGAAAAACAAAAGCTAAACTTAGTTTCAATATAAATAGCAATCGATTGCCAAACTTAAGCAATCAATGTTATGGCAAGGTATGAGTAAAACTGATTCCAAACTCTAATGAAATTAATTGCTATTAATTGATAGTCTTTTGAAAATTGGCCTAAGTTTAGAATAGTCTTCTATATTCTAAGTTTAGAGTAGTCGAATACTAACAAAAAGGAGTTGGCTGCCCTATAGGTAGCTGAATGTGAAATTTTTTTGGAAATTGAAAGAGAGTTTACTATTATCTAAAGTAATCGATTACTCATGTTTTTAATGCATTATATATAGATGAAAGGAGTCAACTATTCTATAGAGAAGTCAACTACTCTATTATAGAAAGTGTTATGGAAATTAAAATTACAAAGAGGCAATCGATTGCCTTATTAGAATAGTTGACTACTCTATGTGAAAAGTTATTATTTCCATAAATGTGAAATGTGGTTTCTCTTAGATTGAAAAGTTCAATCAGTTTATTGAACCAATTCGTCCTTAATTATTTAAAAGGATATCTTTCTAATAAAAAGAAATGATCTTTGATTCAAATAACACAATCAAATTGTCACAATCTTAAGATTAAATCTCTATAAATAGAGATTATTATGAGTTCATTTGATACAATTCAAAAGTTTTTTTCTTTTTAACTATTCTCACATTTTTCTCAAATAAAAGGCTAGTTTCTTTGGCATTGTTTGCTGCAGAAAACTTTGTTAAAGACAAGATATTTTCTTCTCTCATCAAGGAGTGTTTAATAGTTTAGTTTTTCTAATGCAAAATAAATCAAACACAGGCTTCATTATATCTTGGAAGTTATTCGATCCAACCTCTTTTGCATACCATAATTGGTAAAAGTGAAATAAACTTTAAGGAAAATGGCATTTGCAATACGCCTTAAAGCCATTTCCCTTCGTGATTGAAGGTTCATTTCTTCTAGTCAACTTGCAAAAAAGAGGGGCTACAAGAAAATCTTAAGTTCAAATGTCAAGTACACATTATTTTTGTATTCGTTGAGCCTTGTAATTTCTAACACCCATTTGGCTTTTGGCTCAAGTGGTAATTAAGATTTTGGTAGAAATTTTAAGTTCAAGTTATAGTACTTCCTTTATAAAAAGTTTAAAAAAAATAATTGAAGATATCATGATTAATGGTGAAAGTAGTTAAATGATTATATAATTTAGTTGATAATTAGTGTAAGTAAAAGTTTGTCCTTGAAAAACGTCTAAGGTTTTGGTATTGAAACTGATATCCTCCTAATTTAAACAAAAATTACAAAAGCAAAAAAGATTACTACTAACATTACCATTTAGACATTTATATTTTAACATAGCAAGATCATATTTGTTTTTAGTGGCATTATTTATGTGAAATTGGCACTAAATTGCATTATTGCTCACTAATGTGGACTCAGTTCACCTCAAAATTGAAGTTTTTAAGAACTTTGGGCTAGCTCATTCTAATTTTATTTTTATTTTATATAAGCATATTTCTATATTTAATTTGTTGTTTGACATATTTATATTTAGTCCTTACCTAGATAGCTAAATGGATTCAATAGCATCAAACAATTCCCCTAATAGCAATACTCTGCTCGAGAGTTGAAGTGCTCGTGATGAGTCACACTTAAAGGTTGAAACCCTCTAACCAAGAACCTGCCATTAGTGGTTGAAACTCTTATTCGTGGAGTAGCAACAACATTTAATGATCCTACAAATGCTCGTATCTCATCAAATGCTAAAAGAGCACATAATGGCAAATTAGAATGCATAACATCCAAACATTTTACTAAGTTGACTTATAATGGTAGAGTCGAGCAAAAGCTTCTTGCAATTATTGTGGTAAAAGTAAGAAATGTCCTAGTATAAATGGAATTATTGCCTTGTGTAACCACACAAACAAATACCTAAAAAACCACTATAAACAAACTTGATGAGAATCAAAAGATCCTAATGTTTTAAAGCTTTACTTAGGGACGATGTAAGCATTAGTAATGGTTGTTAACTTGTTACATGAAATTTTGATCAAGAAACTTGTAAAAACTATTGTGCTAGAATGATCTTTTTTGGATAAGTTACTTTTAAGATAGTTGAGCATGACGAATGTCATAACATCTATGATATTATGCAACCTTGATTTCAAGTTCCTTAGAGGTTCATTATGGCTAAGGATTGCTATAACCTTTTTTTAAGTGATAAAGAGAAACTTTTCATGTACTTAAAAAGATCAAATTTAAAAGTTTGCCTTATTATTGATATTTGGACTTCTAAACAAAATCTTAGTTATACATGCCTCATAATTCATTTCATTAATTAATAGTGAAAATTACATAAACGAATCTTGAGTTTCACTTTAATTTTTAATCATTCTAGTGATGTTACTGAAAAATGCATGTAGAAACATTTGCTTGAATGGAAATAGATAAAGTTCATAGTAGACAATGCAATCATTAATGATCTTGGTATCCAATATGTAAAAACAAGACTTAATAATTGGAAAATAACAATTTAAAAAGTCAACATTTGTATATGAGGTGTTGCACGCACATTTTTAGCTTTATCGTGAAAAAGGATTTAAAGTATTTAGATGATCCAGTTATTTGAATATGTTCTGCTATGAGTTATGTGAGGTAATCCCCTATAAGAACTATAAGAAAAAAGGGTATTAGAAGCTCAGTTTTGTCAACGTTTTACTAAAAAGTGCACAAGGTTTCATTAAATTGGAAATGTAAAGATATTTGTAAATAAAATGCCATTAAAATCTTATATAATGGTGTTTGTCCTAAAAAACATGAATATCTGTTGTAGTTTAGCAACATTTTTTGTTTATAAACGTTACTAATTTACATATGGTAGCAGTGTTTTATACAATAAATGCCACTATGACTGAAATCCATATCTATTCACACTCTCATTTCTAATTCATTTTTATGTCCCTCTTAATTTTTTACAAGCCCTAATTTCTTCCTCTTTTCTTACCTCCATTCCATTTTCTTTTTTTTTTTCTTTCCACTACTGCTTTTCATCAACTACTCTGACTGTTACCTCAAACATTAAACTCATCATTCCTGACTATCCTACCATTTTTCGTAGTCCTCAAACCCAAAACTTCATCTTTCATTTGCCATTTTTGCTACTTCCCTTTATCCTCTATTTTTGCCACAATTAAAAAGATTATAAGTAAGTATAGGAGAAAGTTTGTAGGCTGAGCAACAAAAAAAGGTCTTACACTTCTAGGTAATTAGAATAGTTTTGGAATAATCACATGAAATTTGGGTCTATATAAAAATGCATTATATTCTATTAATGCATTATGTTCTGTTAATGCATTATGTGTGTTTATGATACTTGGTTAGTTAGAGATGCATTTTATAATATTTTATTTATTTTCGATTACATATTTCACTATGGATACTAATAATAGTACTTAAAGTTAGTTTGCAAAGATGTGGCTCCACCATGAAAGATACAAAGATATGAGACTTTATGGTTGTAGTAAGTTTGTTTTGATAAAAATATCTAAATATTTTATTTATTTTCTCTTTTGTATGCTTGTTCTTCTTATTGCTCTTTTTTTAATCTCTTGTTTATTTATTTTCTTTTTCTTGCTTAATAAATCTTTGATTTGCTTCTTGTTCCTTTAGTCTAATTATTTAAATGTCAACTTTGTATGTGTGCATAAATTTGTAAGGGATGCATCATATGTCCTTTCTTTAATTTTTTTTTATTAATTTTAGTATATGAACTAAGAAGGCAATTTTAATAGAGAAACATATGGTTAAAAGGTCAAAGTGGCAATGCCTTATTAGAAATAATGGTCAAATATAAGGTCAATTATAATGTGAATTATGCTTATTTATAAGCTATACGTTGGTCCATTAAACCAATTGGAAAATAATTTTTGATATGTGATATAGACTACTGATTTTAGTGTTTTTTTTTTTAATAGGAGCTAATTTTAAATATGTGCGATGCATGGAAATATATTCATATATCAATAAATTTATATATAATAGAAGTTTTTTTTTTCCTATAATGACAATATAAGCTTTGAAGTTTATGAACAACTCAAAATTTATATAATCATTAGTGAAATAAGTTAATTATATATTGGATATACTTATGCAACTATCATTAAATATAAAGAAAACTCAAATTGTAATTTATTAAATGCAAGTAATTTCTAAACAAAAGACAATAATGTTTTTTATTCCAAGAAATTAAAAATTTCATTGTCTAAAAATCAATCTCGTGTAGAAACCTTTTTCATGGGAAATTCTTTCATAAATTGTTGTTGGAACAAAAATGCAATAATTGATTCTTGAGTAGTTCTTTCTATCTTTGAAGAATGTGTCATTAATTGATGAACCAATAAATTTTTACAAATGAAGGTGAAGAGACAAATAAAACAACAATCTATAATATGATTAAAGTTTAGTTAGAATCTAGACTATACAACTTTACAACAAACATAATCATTATAATAAGCTCATACATACTTATTCCAATAATTTTTTACATTCAAGCTTAGGATTAAAGTCGTACACCGTATTCACTATAAGTTTGACACTACTTGTTTTAAGCAAGAATTTAGGTTGTCATGGCTTTTTTTATTTCACTGTACATTCTTCATACCAAAGTATTACACCATAGTAAGTGCAAACTTGGGTTGGATTTCCAAAATCCCATACTTCAAAAGTATTTTTTATAAAAAAATTTTGACATCAAAATTAATGTATTAACATATCTTTTAATTAAATAGTAATTCAAAACATATAACTTACTTTTGTGGTCATTTTCTTTAACAATTGGTTCAATGTTTTATGTCTATATGATTCTTCTATATCTTCTATCCATTAAATTGAAATTTTAAATGTTTTTATGGTTAATATATATGTAATAAAATAATTAATAATATAAAATATACTTTCTAAAGTATGACTGTCAAAAAAAGCCTAATTATAGAATTATTGTCAATTGTTTGATTTTTTTTATCTCTTGAGGAGACAGCAATAAATGTAAAGTCATATTGTTTGCAAGGTTGGATGCATGTTGTGGAGGAACCTTGTCAGAATTTGACTCTATGCTAATAGAACTATTTTAAATTGCACTTGTCCAAGAAAAAACATTTGTCATTGTCACACGAATAATAAGAGTAAATGGAGATCTATTGAGTTAATTTCATTCTGGAGAATGGTCACTTGTATTAATTACACTGCTTTGCAAGTAAGGACTATAATTTGGATAAATGTTCTCCGTAAAAAAGATAGAGCTATTGCCTAAAATGTTTTTTGTGTTTTGTGTTGCTTGAGTGGTTTTTTATAGATATTTAGAGCAACTTCCAATATTTATGATAGAATGTGACCTTTAAAATATGTTTTCAATTAGTCTACGTGGCGTAATATATTGTGAATATTACTTTTAAGTTAAAATTGCCCTTCTCCTTTGTCTATTTAATCTTGCATCCATGCTACATATATAAACCTTATTTAATTACCAATAAACTATAAATAATTTATTAAATAAACCATATAAATCCAAGAATAATAATAATAATAATAATATAAAATAAATCACATAAAACCAATTATCATTTTGTAATAAAGGCAAATGATACTTAAGAAACAACAGAAAAAATATTAAAAAAAAGAAAGCTAATATCATGATTAAAGATATATAAGATATAAGTATAAAGAGAGAATAACCTTTGAGCAACACTGAGCAAGAAATAATGCAATGTAAAAATTTTAGTGAAAATTAAAGTAGAGTTAAGTGATGATAAAAAGATATAAAATTAGTGAAAGATGGTTAAAGATGCATTGTTCGTCAAAATTAAAAACCTAAAGCTATTTATACAAAAGGTGTGTTGTAGGTTAATTAATAAAACAACTTTAAATTATGAAAGTTAATATTCAAATAATAAAAATTGTGTGTATTATGGTCATTGATTAAGATTGAAATATTTTATTTCATTAACTTAATTATGGAGAAATAATTTGATATATTTACTTTCTATATTTATATATAAAATGCATCAATTACTTAAATAGATACCATATTTAATCAAATATAAATGTATCAAATAATTAATTAGAGAATTAACTCTTTTTATGATTGTAATTGTAGTATTTATTAATTATATTTATTTAGAAATTCTTAAATCATTAAATAAAATCTTTTATGAACATAATTATAGTGTTTATTAATTCTTTGAGTCAGCCACAAAATTAAGTAAAAATTTAATTTAGCTACGATACTTATAAATTGGTTGATTTAATTTGTGAAATTAAAAAAAGATTTATTTTGATTAGTTGGTTGAGATTGAAATATTAATAAAAGAGAATTAATTATATATATTTATTGACTTCTATAGTTGAATATGTTGCATCATTAATTTAATTGTGATCCATATTATTGATTGAATTAATTTGAGCAATTAATGTATATGGGATGCAAGGCTTATTGATCACAACCCTTATATATAAAATCTAACATTATAATGTGTGATTGATTTTATAACAAAAACAAAAATCTAACATTATAATGTATCATTAATCTTATATAAAATATATAAAATCATTATATTATTTTTATAGATATTTGTGCATGAATAACATCCATTACTCAATGGGATATCATATTTAATCAAATATAAAGAGTTGGATATCAGTCAAATATGGATGTATCAAATAATTGATGAAGGGATCAACCCGTAATCATAATTATAGTGATTATCAAATATCTTTTATAATAGTTCTTATTAGATTTCAATAAAAGTTATTTGAATCATTAAAAAAATATTTTATAATCGTAATCGTAGTTTTTTTTTTATAATTTTTTTAGTCATTAAGAAATTTTTTGATTATAATGTATCATTGATTTAGCTTTGATCTATAATTTACGATATTTTATTAGAAATTAAAAAATAAGTCAATTAAAAATTTAAAAGAAAATAAATATAATTAATGCATTAAAATTTTTAAAAATTTTTATGAATCAAATCAATTCATATCAAATTAAAGAGAAATAAATATGAATAAATATAATTAATACAAGACATATAGTGATTGATAAAGATTATCTACATATCAATATTATAGACCATTCACATTGGACATTTTCTTTTTTTGCCAAAAACTTTGATTTTTATATATTTATACAAAATTTGTTTTAAATCAATTGGAGAATACCTAATTTCCTATAAGGTTTGCATGATTAGATCCATCCCGTACAAATGCATTTTTTAAGAACAAGAATTTTCTTTCAGAAAAAAATTGTTTGGGTTTGAGGAAAAGTCATGTAATTAAGAATGCTTGTTTTGTGTTTGTAAAAAGATTTTTGTACAAAGGTGACAATGACTTAATGAGTTACATTGTTACTATGCTAGTTATGCTATTTTCGTGTTATTTCTTGATGTCAACAATAGTAGAACCATTGATTATAAGAAATTTATAGCTGTAATAGTTCATTTCAATTATATGGGTGGATAAAAAAGTTTTGTAAGAAGACAAAATTAAAAGGTAAGTTATCTTTTAGTGTTTATTAGGACTTTTTGTGAGGTTAAATGTGAAATTGTAAATCTAGTCATATATTTTTTATTAGTTATTTAGATAGCTCAATTATATGATACTAAATTTATTCGAATTGTTAAACTTGCTTGTTACGTTTGATGTGTGAAAAAGTTATGATTTTAGTGTTTTTTGGACATTTTATGTTGTTAAATAGTGAAATCATAAATCTAGTTATATAAACATTATTTAATAACTTAGATATCTCGATTGTGTGATATTAAACTTGTCCAAATGGTTGAACTTGATTGCTAATATTGATATGTTTGAAAAAGTTATGATTTTAATTTTTGACTTTTTATGCCGTTAAAGGGCGAAATCATAAATTTGGTCATATATCCATGATTTAGTGACTTAGATACTTTGATTATGTAATATTAAACTTGTTTGTTGGTTGAATTTAGTTACCACTCTTAATATGTGTGAAAAAGTTATGTTTTAGTATTTTATTTTTTTTTGTTAAAAGGTGAAACTTTAAATATGGTCATATTATTAGATATTTCAATTATATGATGTTAAACTTGTCCAAAATTATTAAACTTGGCTGCCATTTTTTATATGTGTGAAAAGTTATTATTGGAGTTTTTTTTGGACTTTTATGCCATTAAAGGGTAAAATCATAAATTTGATTGCATATCTATTGTTTAGTGACTTAGATAGTTCGATTGTGTGATATTAAACTTATCCAAATGGTTAAACTTAGCTATCAATTATAATATATGTGAAAAAAGTTACAATTTTAGTATTTTTGGGACTTTTTTGTCGTTAAAGGATGAAATAGTAAATATGGTTCTATATTTATGATTTAGTGATTTAGATAGCTTAATTATATGATATTAAACTTATTTGAATTATTGCACCTATTGCCACTCTTAATTTGTGTGGAAAGTTATAGTTTCAATGTTTTTAGCACTAAAATTATGCTTAAATAAATTCATTATTTGAATTATTATGATTTCTTATTATTTATTATTAATTTGTAAGAGATTAAGCATAGTGAAAAAGTTGAATGTGTGAAATTGTTTCAGATAACTTATATGAAGAAAGATAGATCTTATTTGAAGCCAAAACTAAAAAAATTATTGTTATTTTTATATTAAAAATAATTACTTTTTATATTAAAAATAATTACTTTATTTGATTGATTTACAAGATAAAGCAAAAGAGAAAATGGATGAGTATGAATTTTGTGTAACAAAAATTTTTCGAAAACAATCTAGGTGGTTCACTAACTCAACCACTTTAGGTATAAAATTTAATAAGTGTTTTTCTTTTGTCTATCTACCTTATTATAATCGTAAATACATGTTTTACTTTTTTTTAATAGGTCCTTAAACATGATAGTGATTTCAGTATAAACATCAATAATCTAATTCTAGTGTTCCAACTCTTTGCAATCATCAATTCATACATGTTGAATTTTTTATTTTATGCAATTGGTAAACAAATTAAAGTTCATTGTATATTTATTACTTTTTGACATACTAAAACAATTGATGTATATAGATATTTTATAATATTTAATAAATTTGACATAAGTTTTATGTATTTCAATAATATGTTTTAATATTATATATTATTGTAGTAGTAAATATTGAAAAAAATCATTTCAAATATTAATTTTTCATTTATATTAAAAAAAATTAAAAATGAAAACTTAACGATGTTTGTAGGTTTAAAATGTAGTTAAATGTATATAAATGTTGCTAAATTAATAACTTTAACTTCATTTTTTTACAATAAATGTCGTTATATGTCAAAAAAACACTAGCATAAAACTACATCCTAAGGACTTTTAAAATGTTGTTAAATGTTTTAAAAACATTGTTGAATTTAATGACGTTTTCTTAAAAATGCTAATAAATTTCTCGATACCAAAATAGTTTGCATTTCTGGCAGTGTTTTTGTCAAACCACATGAATCTTTTAATGGCATTTATAAACACCACTAAAAATGTAAAAAAAATCGCAAAAAACACATTTCATTGTAATTAAGGTTACAAAAATTCAAGTTTGTATAAATTAAGAAAAATAACAAGGAAAAGCCTTGGTTGTTTAGATGTTGAGACTAGGTGGAATTTAACTTTTTTGATGTTGAAAACTGCTTTGAAGTTTCAAAATTTTTTGATAAATTGAAGAAAAAAGAAGACAAATATAGAGCTAAGCTAATGGAAAAAATAAAGGCTTGCCTATTAAAGATAATTAGAATCATGTTCGAGATTTGTTATCTTTTTTGAAAAGTTTTTATAAATCCATTTTACATATTTCTAATTCTTTGTATGTCACTAGCAATAATTACTTTTAATTGGTGTTTATTGTTGAAATGCAAATTAATGACAAATTGTAGGATCCGAATCCATGTATATGGTTAATAGTTTCTTAAATACAATCAAAGTCTAAGAAATATTAAAAAATTGTAAAGAACCTCAATCTCTTATTATTTGTTATTGTCATTTTAGATTATAGCGCAAGATGGATTATGTAATGTTTGTCATTGATAAGGTGTATTCTAAAAATAAGGCTTTGAAATTGTTTAATGGGGTAAATGTCACCCTAAATGCATTGTTTGAGCATTATTTTTTTATTATTGGCAATTTTAATGAATGAACAAGTTATGGTTCCCAAGCACTAATGAAGTTAGATGAAACTGTTGATGTTAATAATATAAAGGCATATAGGCCTTATCAAAATACAAAAAGAGAAAACAGAGCCACAATGTGACAAGAAGTTAGAATTAGAAAGGTACATAAAAGATATAAGAGCAAGATAATAGAACTTGGACAATTTACTTTGGTGGAAAGTAAATGGTTACAAATATCCAGTACTTGCTATGATGGCATAAGATGTTAGCTATTCTTGTGTCTATTGTTGCCATAGAATCTGTATTTTGCATTGGATGGTATGTCATTAATCCATTTCATAATTCTTTAACTATAAAAATGGTTAAGACCCTTATATACACATAGAATTACTTAAAATATGCACCTATATAGGTTGAAATAAAGAAAAATTGGATATTTAGGAAGACATTGAATGTGGTAGGTATTTATAACTTAATTAGATATATTTATGCTATTTTGCTTATCTTTAACATTTTTTTATGATTTAAAGAATTATATATATTTTTTAGATTTTAAGGACTTGATTCTTAATGAAATAAATATGGTCATCAATGATAGACTTGAAGAGTGAAAGGTAATCTTTTTGTTTTATTTTTAGTCATTTTCATTATAAGTTTAGTTTTTCTCTTTTATGATGGATATTCTTTATATTCTATTTTCAAGAAATTGAAAATGGAAAGGATTTCACAATAACAATTTCACTGAATATGAAATTCAATTTTGTAATTTATTTTTTTTAATTTCATAACATGAAATTTTTTGTTATATTTGTTGATAGTTATTTTAATTTGAACTTGCTTTCTAGTAATGTAGTAAGTTGATATAGTTTGGCTCATGTGGGATGAGGCCTGTTTGGTAGTTTGATGTAATTGTTAGTTCTTATTGCATCATGTTTTTCTATTTTATTTAGAATTTTTTAATTCAGACGGTTTATGGATGATTAAATGTTTATTGTGGTGTTTATTGACATTGTTGGATTGTTTCTTAAATTCTTAATTACAAATTTGTATTTTTTGTCAACGAATAGTTTTTTTTTCTCTCATTTATTAAAACATCAAGATTAAGATTTCCACTATCAATTTGTTTGGAGGCATGATTATTGTTATTTGTTTCAATTATGGTTCAAAAATTGAATCTCTTAGTATATCTAAATACTTTGGTTAATATTTTGAGTTTGTTTCAGTTATTTATTGTTGTTTTGTTTAATTGAATCAAAAGCCTAAGTTAAAGGTGAATCGAAGTCTAAAAGTGTCTAAACCTAAAAATCCGAATAATTAATCCAAACCAAATCAAATTCAAGTGGTTCGGTTACACTTGAACATTTCTCTTATGCGGTTCAAATATAGATCGCAAAATGAAATACTTGCATAAGTCGAATCAAATAAAAAAATTAAAAAATTGAACTGACATATCACCTTTAGTTTTGAATAATTAAAAGAAAAAAATAATAAGTTTTGAGTCAAATATTTAGGTGGTACTTAACTCCATAATTTATTTCAGACTAATGATGTTATTAAAATTTTCAGGCAATTCCAAGAAATTCCTATTATAGTTTTGAACTTTATAAATGCTCATAATTATTGCATTTGATTTTAAATGGTGTAATATTTGGTTATTAGTTGTAAAATGCTACTTCTTATTTCATCAGTCATTGGCTATAAAAAATGATAATATTTGTCGTTATTTCAATTTTGGAAATATTCTCTTAAATTCATTTTCATTTGTTATTATTTTTTATTTTTATAGCTTTACATAGGAAAGGAAAGAAAGTGAGAAGGAAAAATAAGTTAAAAAGATTTACATTTTTGTTTTTATTGCTCATTTAATTAAAATATCATTTTTATATATTTTGCAACTCTTAATTGTTTTCAATTGCGAGTATTTCTTATGCATTCTTTTCTTAATTACTTTGCGTTTCAAACACTTCAAGGAGTTGATAATTACTTTTTAATTAATTTATGTTTCAAAAATTGAAGAGATATTTCAATTTATTTTTATTTAATCAACATGGAAATTGTATTACATTTTACATTATAATCTTGATTGTTATATGAATTACACTATTTTTCGTAAATAAATTTGAAATAGTTACATGTATATATATTTTTTATTTACATGGATTTTTTTTTTGTTGATTGTAGTTAACAAGTTATTTTTTATCATTTTTTCATTTTTAGTAGTAGTGGGGGAAAGGTTGATCTTTAGTTTATTTTCTTTTTTTACTTAAAAGATGATGCTTCTTTTATCACAATAGTGTTCTTTGTGTTATAAGTTAAATTTTATTGTGTTATTAGGTTGCTTTTTGAAAGAATATTTCCTATACAAAAAGATGCATAAATCTCAACGAATGTAAGAGTTGGGGCAAAAAAAAGTTTTGAGGTTATGTAATTGGTTTCAGATGATGATTGTATTATAATTTTTTTATAAAATTCACAAAAATGAATGCTATAGATATGAAAATCTTTTATTTTTATTCTTAACTTCTGACTTAATAAGGAATAACAACTTTTAAATATGAAAATATTAGAATTTTATTGATTTTGAAAATTAATAAGTGATATTTGTGTTTTAAGATTCGAAGACCCCTATTATTTGTATTCATGTTTCTTTGGTGATAAAAGAGTTTCTTAATATACCATTTTTTATCTCCACACTCCAATATTATTCGGATACCAATTTTAAACTCAAAACACTAATTTTCAATATCCAACATTTACCCATAAATTTATATTTCCTTTCCTATCCTTATCCCCTAACATTCAATACATCTCTTTTTTTCTCCCTAAACCCCTTTACATTCATCATTTTACATTTTTCTTTCTCCTTTCGATCTTATTTAAATCAAACTAAAATTTTCAAGTTTTGGATGATATCAACAATGTCAAATAATCCATTCCAATTTTAAAAAAAATTCATTCCAATATAAAAGTAATTTATTTTTTATTTTTGGTTGATCGAATGCGATTAAAATTGTAAATTTTTTTTTTGCATGAAATTGCAACTTACGACAATGTGGTTTCAAAAGAGGATGGATTCGTCCTAGTTTGAAATCTTATAAAAAATCATTTTTGTAAGCTTCTGAAAGCTTATGAATTTACATATCTATAAGGCTTACCAAAAGATACATATCCATAGATTTTGGATTTTTGCCCTCTCAACAACCTTTTTACCTTTAAGTCATTTTAGCTTAAGCATGTTGAAGGTGACTAGATGAAAACGGGGTAAAAGTAGGGCATGAAACTATGGTTAAGGAAAAATTTTCATCTCAAAATGTATTAATTGAATATGTATTTTTAAAATTTTTTTAAAACTTTACAAAAATGTACATTTGAATAGTTTAAAGACCTTTCAAAAATGCATACCCAAAAATATTTTAAACTTATTGATTTTACATTTTTTAAAAATCTTTAAATTTTTCGAATATATATTTTTAGATGCACTATAAACTAAGAATAAATGAATCTCATTGAGAGATTAAATAATAATTTCAATAAAGATAATTAAGTAATTTTATTAATGAATATTTTTATCTTAAAAATTTAATTGTTTGAGTCTAAATAGAAAAAAATAGATGCATTGAATAGCTATTTTGTGATAATTTTTGTCTTTTAAAAAGCAACATAACTTTTGCTTCAAAAAACCAATAAAAAGCAACATCAAAATTTTTATTTTTTAAAAAATATCACATGATCACAATTTTTTTTTAAATTAAAATTTTAATATTTTTCACATCAAATATTGTGAAAAATTGATTGAACAAATATAAATACTCAATTATAATCATTTTTATTTTATTTTATTTATACTTAAATCAAATCTTAAATTTAATTTATTATATTTGAAAAAAATTAATCTATTATTTTAAGATATTTAAATTTAACTTTTGTATTTTAAAACGTGCAATTATTTTGAATTATGTTAACTCTAAAGATACAATTAAATAAAAAATAAACTTTTTTTCAACTCGTTATATATATATATATAGAGAGAGAGAGAGAAAGAGAGAGAGAGAGAAAAGTACATCGTTTTATAGTTAACAAAATGAGTCAAGGGCTACTTTTGTCTCAAATGCCTATCTTGCAAGTTAAAAATAAAGTCACATATTGGCTCTTTAATTTTTTACTAAGGGCAAAAAATTTCATTTTGAAATAAAAGAAGTTAAAATATTTTATTTAAATGATTTTAAAGTTTTTGAATTTAAAAAATTATTTGATACATTATTAATGAAGTTTTTTTAATTTTATAAACGAGTACGCCCCTTTTTTTAAATTTAAATTTTTTAATTTTTGAAATATTTACAAAAATATATATTATTTTATTAATTTGTTTATGAAATTAAAAAATTCGACAACTTTGAATGTGTACGATCATTTTTATTTGGATCTTAGCCTAATAATTAAGCGAAGGGAAATAGAGATTGGGCCTATAAACCGAAAGAAAACAAAGGAAGCCCACAGCGGCAGCTCAATTTTCAAACGTCCCATACAAAAGGATAGGAAAAAAAGAGGGACAGGGTAGTTCTTAATAGGGTTTTCCAGTAGAAACTAGAAAGTGGAAGGAAAGCAGAAAAGTTTTGCGGTTTGCAATTTAGTTTGTTTTCAACAGTTTTAAATTTAAGCACAAAACAAAATCATAAATCATGCACGCCCCAGTTCTCGTTCTAAGTAAGTTTATTTTCTTTTCTTTTAATGCATTTTAATCTCAAAACGTCCCTAAAAAATCATTGAAATACGCAGAGGATTCGTTGAAACGGGAGTCTGGGACGAAGGTTCACCATGCTAACATCCAAGCCTCCAAGGTGATTTCCTTCATTCCTTTATTTTTTTTTAGTACTCTTTCTATTTTCTTTGCTCTAATCTAAGATCAAATTGCCGAATAAGCTGTTTAAATCAAACAAAAAAAAAAACCCAATGTTTGTTTCTGAGTTCTGACTATGGACTATGTATCTATCTAAGAATCCAAACTTCAAAATCTTATGGGTCTTCAACATAATTTTCACTGACGAAAATAACTTTACAGGCTGTTGCTGACATCATTAGAACAACGTTGGGTCCTAGATCCATGTTGAAAATGCTCCTTGATGCTTCTGGAGGTAACCTTTTTAGCCCTTTTTTGGCCGCAAGCATATCCTATTTCGATTTCCATTGCTGCTGTTTTTGGATTTCCCACAAACGTTTTTTACCCTTTAAATGGACTCTTCTTGAACACAAGCAATAATGTTCATTATATGGTTTTTGTTTCTACCAGGTATTGTTGTTACCAATGATGGAAATGCCATTCTACGTGAGTTAGATCTTGCACATCCAGCTGCCAAGGCATGATATTCCACATTGCTTCTCTATTTCATAATGCTTCTTTTCCTCCCTTATCTGTCTTATTTTCATTCTTTCTTATCTGGTTGGTTGGTCATGGCAGTCAATGATTGAATTGAGCCGTACGCAAGATGAAGAAGTTGGGGATGGAACAACATCTGTTATTGTTCTTGGTATATCTTTATGCAACACAATGTCGTTTATGTGCTAAGTTGTCTATTCTTTGGATACATTAGTTTGTATTTCAATGTTATTCTTATTAACATGCTTTTGAGAGCTGATAAATTTCTTATTAATGAGATTGGCTTCACAGTTTGAATCTGACATTTCTTGAATGTGGTTATAAGATCATTGAGATTGTTTCTGGTTCATGCGGTTATTCCTTTTTTATTTTTTTGTGATGATATAATTGACATGTTCAGATACCATTGCTTTTATTTCTTATATTTGGTGTATTTTTGGGTATAGCTGGTGAGATGCTTCATGTTGCAGAAGCCTTTATTGACAAAAATTATCATCCGACAGTAATTTGTCGAGGTAATATAACATAGAAGTGCTGCTAGATTTTTAACCTCTGCTTTTGAATCATAACGTAGCATTTGATGAAGAGCCATTTTCATTTGCAGCATACAATAAGGCTTTGGAGGATGCTATTGCTGTGCTTGACAAGATTGCAATGCCCATTGATGTGAAAGACCGTATGTTTCTCCTGGAAACTTTTTCGTAACAAATTTTTTAATCTTTCTCCCTTTGTGTATTTGGCATTTATATCATTAATATCTTTGGCATGCTCATATTGCAACATGTTTATTTGAATGGCAGGTTCAACAATGTTGGGACTTGTGAAGAGCTGTATAGGGACAAAGTTCACTAGCCAATTTGGAGATCTCATTGCTGTGAGTGTCTTCTTTGTTACGGGGCTTGTTTATATGCTCATTTTGATTATAGGATAATGCGCATAGACCATGACATTGGCATATGAAATATCTCTGTTGGTTTCTTTTTGCAACTGACCTATGGTTAGAATAGTCATCTGACCACTCTTTTATTTGACTATTTGTCAGTTTTCTGTTAATAAAATATGAATATAGGAAAGCCTGGTTCCTTGTATTTAGTTCCAAAAAATTAATATTAAGTTGTCTGGCATGAGAAATAAAACAAATGAAATATATATATATATATATATATATCTTTGTTACCAAAGGAATCATGGAACATTTGAAACCAGAAATATAGCAACACTAGTTACATCAATCTGGGTATGAATATCTAATACGGTTGTGTGCATGTGTCAGGGTGTATTTTACTAAAATATTTGGACTTGTGGATTTGGCTGAAACATGTCCAAAAGTCAGATATTTAAATTCTTTTTTTTTTTGTGCAATTTGTGGATTGGGGTTTTTTCACATGACCCAGCAGTCTCTCTGGTCACTCGTCATTTTGGTGTTTGATTTGGCTCACGTGAAAAACCAAGTTTGTATAACTAGTGCTGATATTGGACACGTATTCTGCATCCAAATTCGTGTTGTGTCATATTGACATGGCTATGGTGCCCTAGAATGTAGAGTCCTTGTAACATATATAACAACTGCTTCCATTAAGCTGTTTTGAGATGTAATTAATAAGAATAATAATAAAAATCTTCATACCATTTTTTATTCTAGCTGAACAATATTATGTGCGTGCCTAAATTACATGTCCTTTCTTTCATTTTCCTCCATTTTATTTTGTTTCGATTTATATGCCTGATATTAGATTGTACTTAATTTTGATACTATGCATTTAGTGATTGAAACTGTCTGATTATGAGGCTAACCCACTGTAGCGCCGTGTTCCTGAAACAATATCTCTACTGAGGCAAGAGGGGCACAGTCTAGCTTGTGCAATGGCGTTTTTACATATCACGTATAAACGAAATTTGATGTTCCTCAATTCACTATGTTTCTTACTTTATATTTTCTTCAGTTTTGCTGCACAGTAGCTCATAAATGATCTCATTAGTAGTCATTTATATTTTGTTCACAGCAGTTTTGTTCCTTTCATAATCATTTGATTTTATTAAAAATAGAAGTGTTAAAAATGAAGTTCTAAAACTGTGTCATATATTTATGTTTAATTTATATAGCTACCTAATTGTTTAACTCCCAGGATTTGGCAATTGATGCAACTACAACTGTCGGAGTTGACCTTGGCCAAGGGCTGCGAGAAATTGATATTAAAAAGTACATTAAAGTAGAGAAAGTACCCGGTGGCCAGTTGGAAGATTCCAAGGTTCTCAGGGGAGTGATGATCAATAAAGATGTTGTTACGCCTGGGAAAATGAAAAGAAAGATTGTCAACCCACGTATTGTTCTTCTTGATTGTCCCCTTGAATATAAGAAAGGGGAGAACCAAACAAATGCTGAGTTGGTTAGGGAAGAAGATTGGGAAGTCCTGTTGAAAATGGAAGAAGAATACATTGAGAACCTTTGCGTACAGATTCTGAAATTCAAACCAGACTTGGTGATTACAGAAAAAGGACTTAGTGATTTGGCGTGCCACTATCTTAGTAAGGCTGGTGTCAGTGCAATTAGGAGGGTCAGAAAGACAGACAACAATAGAATTGCAAAGGCATCTGGAGCTGTTATTGTGAATCGTCCTGATGAATTGCAGGAATCTGATGTTGGTACTGGAGCTGGGCTCTTTGAGGTTAAAAAAATTGGGGATGAGTTCTTTGCGTTCATTGTTGATTGCAGAGATCCAAAAGCCTGTACTGTTCTCCTGAGAGGTGCCAGCAAGGATCTCTTGAATGAGGTGGAAAGAAATTTGCAGGTAGGTGATTTAATGTGCTGCTTCCATCTGTTAATGGAAATAAGTTCTGAAGCTTGTTTCCTGTTGACTTTTTTCTGGTCAAAGTTCTGAAGCTTGTTTCAATTACAGGATGCCATGTCTGTTGCAAGAAACATAATAAAGAATCCAAAACTTGTTCCTGGTGGTGGTGCTACAGAGTTAACTGTTTCTGCCACTTTGAAGCAAAAGAGTTCATCAGTTGAAGGCATAGAAAAGGTGCTTGATGCATTAATGCTTAACTTTTGATCAGTCTAGAGTTATATGATTCTGATTGCTAACCTTTCTTGATATTTGAACATATATTTTCAACCTTTTTAGAAATCTAGTTTTGCTAATTTCCTTATTTTTTTTTAGTTTTGCTAATTCACTGGTTGTGTAACAGTGGCCATATGAAGCTGCTGCTATTGCTTTTGAAGCCATACCACGTACTTTGGCACAGAATTGTGGGGTTAATGTGATTCGAACCATGACTGCTCTGCAAGGAAAGGTATGAATGTTTCTAGAGTGCAGCTATACGCTTTTGAAGATACCCTTACCCTTTTTGTTTCTAATTTCCCAAAATGTGATTGTAGCATGCAAATGGTGAAAATGCATGGATTGGCATAGATGGGAACACCGGTGCCATTGCTGACATGAAAGAGCGCAAGGTATGATGACGTTTGTACTTTTTATTTAATTTTGAGTATACTGTTGGTCCTCAAACATTCGCCGTAATTTCACTTTTCTACCTGAACTCTTCATTGTTGCAATTTTCATCCTAAACTCTGTTTATATCTAACAATTATGTCCTACCTTTCAAGATGTTAATAAGGTGGATGAGATTGTCCACTTCAAAGCCATGTAAGACATCTATGACCCATTTGAGGGCAAAATGGTGATTTCTTTATTAAAAAAGGAATTATTATGAAATCACTCATTTTGGTCTATGATTTTAAATCATTTGTTCTAAAAATTCCTTTTCTGCAAAGGCCACTATCTCTCTTCTTGCCAAGACCTTGAGGCAAGTGAGAAGAACCAGATTTGCAAGGGATTTAGGCTGAAAGATGAGTTGGGAGAGTGTGATAGTGTCATAATATGAGGTGTAAGTTGTGCATTGTTTATGGGTTAGTTTGAGAAATCAAATGCATGGTGATGCATTATGGTTTGGGTTTCAAGAGAGTTTTATATCTGCAGCTGCTATTGCGGTGGTTTTGTACATAAAGGAAGGTTGGATACCTGTGAGGCAAAAGAGAGTTTTGACAAGAGTTTTTCTTTCACTTTTTAATATATAAAAGAGAGGACAGAGAATGAAAAATAATGAGAGAAAATATTCATTCTTTTCTATTTTAATGACATTGGCCTCTGTTCTACAATTCCACCCTCATGTTCTACATTGGCCTCTGTTCTACATCCCTTGAATGGCAAGACAAATATTACCCCGTACTGCACTTTTAAGTAAGGTTATAGATGAAATTGCAATGATTAACATTTAGGTGTGAAAGTTTGAGTATCATAAATGTAATTGATTCTCATTTCTTTTTAATTAGTTAGAGAACAAGGATAGAGAATTTGATATTTGCAATTTTCTTGGTATAATTTCATTCTTGTGTCCCTCTAGCATGTGGGTGAAAGATGATGGAAGCGTCAACTTGATTTGGATATCGGATGCATCCTTGTGTTCCTTCTTGTTTACTTTCATTGATACATAGTTTAGTTATAAAACATGTCAATGCTTTTTTTATGTGTCTGATTTTGGCTTAATGATTAATTTAAAATGTTCTGGTGTCTACTAACTTCAAGTTGATTGATCATTTTTGAATGAATTATTAAAAATGTTTGTCAGATTTGGGATGCATACAATGTGAAGGCACAAACTTTTAAGACAGCCATAGAAGCTGCTTGCATGCTTCTAAGGATTGATGACATTGTAAGTGGGATTAAGAAGAAGCAGGCTCCCGGATCTGGCCAAGCTCCATCAAAACCTAAGGTTGAGACAGAAGCAGATGCAGATGGTGAGCAAATTCTACCTGATTGAAGATAGTGGACCAGTTAACTTGAAATATTTGATAGAAATGATGTTTGTTTTGTTGGGCTGCCAGGGGAAGTTGTTGAGTGTTTCATTTGCTTGTATTCTTGAGAAGTTTAATCTGTGTTTGCTGTTGTTTTTAAAACTGTAGACTGTTGGATTAAATGTAAAACTGACCAGGTTAAGTTTTTTAATCAAGCTTTTTTTTTTTTTTTTTTCATAACACAAACATCTTACTGAGTGCTTCAAAAAGATAGAATCTTTCTTTCTTTCTTTTCTTTTAATTTTGTCACAAGATATTGCAAAGTTTTAACCTTAGAATTATTATTTTACACATTGCTGGATAAAGTTTGAACATTACAAAAGTGGGTTTTATTTTTATAATTTTATACCCAATGGCACTGTTCTGGGAAAAGTAAACGCTGGATGTATCCTACATATTACTGGTGCTTTTATTCCATTTCACCTGATGTTTGAAAATTACAGCTGCTTTTACTGATGTGATATTAGAGCATATATAACAATTTGATTCAATCATGTTAATTATATTTGTTAAAAAGATTTCATTGCATAAAAATTTTGAAAAATTGATTTGGAAACCAGATTAAAAATCATGAGGATTTACTTATGAACTTGTTATTTTTTATTTTAGCAATTTAAAAGATGAGATGCGAAAATTATAAATTAATTTTGTATTTTTGTTTAAATTATATTATTTTCATTTTTTTTTATCATTTTAATATTATATCATTATATTATATTTAAAATTATCAAATTTGATAATTATCAATTAATTTCATCTTTTCAATTTAGTAAAGATTAAAATGTTCAAAATTTACTCGATGCCTTATTAAATGTGATCTTTAATTATATATAATTCAAAAAAAAAAAAAGAATTTAATATTACATCAGTTATATCCTTAGTAAAAGGAAAACGTTTCATTTTACCTCCAAAGTTTCTTTATCGCTAAAAACAAAAGATTCATCTATCATTTTATGAAATTAATTTTTCCAATTTTGATATGAACAAATAGCTAATATAATACTCTAAATTTCAATCTCAAGAAAATGTATTTTCAAAGTGTTAAAAAGAGAACAGAATATCCTTAGCACCTTATTACTAAATGATATTGCTTCTTTTTTTTTGTTTAATGCTAGAATAAGGCTCACAGCTTAAAAAAAAAAAAAAGGAAAGGTCAAATTATGCCAACAATCTTTTTATTTCGTCATAATTTAAAAATTAATTTCTTTACTATAATTTATATAAATAAAATTTTTATATAATTTTGATTTGATAATTTTAATGTAATCACTAATTAATTTTAATTTTTGTCATTAAAAATGCTGATCGGATGGTATAGTATCGATTTTACTTATGTGGCATTTTGATATGCCAACAGTCGCTGTCCTTTGTGAAAACTTAAAAATTTTAGTGTAAACCAATATTGCTATATTTGTGATTTGTTTATTTTTAGAATTGTTCTTATTATGTAAGATATTTTTATATTATTTTTAGACTCAAATAGTAAAATGTTTGAGTTCAATTTGAAATCGATTCGTTTAAGTTAAATAAATTTATTCATGAACATTAAATAAATATATCACACAAATATAATCGAACATAAACTAATAACTAAGAAATTGGTCTTGCTAACCATTGACTTAAATTCTCAAGAGTGAAGGGACATGACTACTTATTTCCTTTCCTACATTAATTTTTCAAGATATGTAGGATGGAAAGATTATAAACAAAAAGTCTCTTTTATAACTTTTTTATTGTCCATTTTAGCCCATTAAAAATTACATGTATAATAATATTTGTTAAAACATTATGAAAGATTTTTAATATATGTTAAGTGTAATGTTCAATGTATTAATATTAAATTATGATTAAAATCTTGTCAAAAGATATTTAATCATAAAGTAATCATTTTAGAAGGAATGAAAATAAAATATAAATAAATGTTTATTGAATTTGTTCATAAAAATTAAATGAGTTTATTCGTGAATAAACATGAATAAAATAAAATTTTATTCATATTCGATTTGTTTATTAAATGAATATTAAGATATTATTTAAGATCATTTATTAAACTTAATAAAATGAACGAAACTCAAATATATTCATAAATAGTGCATTGAAAGTTTTATTTTTTTACCCTTAACTATAATTCATATAAATGAAGTCTTTATATTATTTTAATTTAATAATCTTAGTTATTGAACTAACTTTGTCTAAATTTTACCATTAAAAATATTGACATGATTATTGATAAGATGATGTGGCTGTTGGCTTTGTGTACATGCCATTTTGATATGCTACCAGTCCTTGTACATTTTCAAATTTTAAAATTTAGTTATCTCCTGTAATTCATACAAATGAAATTTTTATATTATTTTGTTTTAATAATATTAGTTCAATCGATAACTCTATCTAATTTTTGTCGTTACAAATTATTAACATGACATTTGATCAAATGATGTAGCTGTTGATTTTGTTTACGTGACATTTTAATATGTCAACGACCTTTTTACTTTGTCGAAATTTAAAATTTAATCTTTTTATTATAATTCATATAAATTTAATACTTATATTATTTTATGTGATAATATTAATTCAATCACTAATTCTATCCAATTTTTACCATTAAAAATGATAATATTGTCGTAATTTTTTTTTTTTTTAGTTCATAAGAAAGCAAACGCCCATACAAGAAAAAAGGAAAATGGTGGGGTTAGAAGTCACACCCACATATTTTTCTTGAAACCTCTTAGCCACTTGGCCAAGAGGTGAAAGGCAACGTGAAGACGTAACTATTGACTTTGCTTATATGACATTTTAATTCGTGAATATTGAGATCGATGTTTACATGGATTAAATGATATGCAATGTGGCTTGACTTTTAATCCACATTAGATTTAGAACTTTTATTTTTTTAAAAATCCTTAACAATCAAATTTTATTTTGTTAAACTTTATAAAAAATAAAATTTTAAAAAAATAAAATTTAATTATTAAGTTAAATTTTATTCTTTTTATTTTTTAAGTTAAAAAAGAAACAAAAAACCTTGATAATCAAATTTTATTATTTTTCGTTTTTAGTTATTAATGTTTAATGAAATGAAATTTAATTATTAAGGTTTTTAAGAAAGAAATAAAAAATTTAAATTTGACATGGATTAAAACTTAGGTCAAGTGGCATGTCATTTAATTCACGTCAACACTAGTTCAAATATTCCCCACTTAAAATGTCACATAAGCAAAATTAATGGCCACATCATTAGGTCAATACTCATATCAGCATTTTTAACAATAAAAATTAAACGAAATTAAATATTAGATTAAAGTTATCAAATCAAAATAATATAAAAATTACATTAATATGAATTACTAAAAATTAAAATTTAAAATTTAACACAATACAAAGATTGTTGGCATAATTTTATCAACACTAATAAAAATACCACCTCATCGAATCAACGATCACATCTGTATTTTTAATGACAAAAGTTATATTAAAATTATTAAATTAAAATAATATGAGAAATATGTTTTATAAATTACAATAGATAGATTAAATTTTAAATTTTGACAAAATACAAAAATTATTGACATAAGTTGACAAAAAGGCAATAAAAAAAAAAAATTATAACTAAAAATGGCTTCAAAAAATCCTTTTTTTTTTCTTTCTTTCATAGGATGGCATAATCCACGGGAGAAAGGGAAGAGATATTGATTTGAAGTTAAAACCTTTTATGTCTGACCCAAAGCTGCTTGATCACTACATCAAAGAGTTGGAGGACAAAAATCTTAAATTTTCAAGGATGGTAGAGATTTTCTTTTTGACCGCTGGCTCGAAGAGATTTTAATACCTCTTGTTTAATATCCTCATACGATACCTGCATTTCTGTTTATTTAACATTCATACCATACCGCAAGATATTATCCAAACCCGTGCATTTCTTTTTATTTAATATTCATACCATACCTACAAGATATTATGCGAACCTGTAAGATATTATCCTTTGTGATTTGTAAATCTCAATTTTCTTTTTTTTTAAAAAAAAATCTTAGTGTATGAACCCCCCAATTTACATATATATTATAGCAACTACTAACAAATCCTGCATGCATATTATAGCAACTACTCACAATCTCTTAATGTGAGATTAGGTGCGTCTCATTCTTTTGGTGAATCTATAATCTCAAAGACAATTTTGGGGTCAAATTTTCAAAAAAGTGAAACTTTCGATTCTCTATTGTGAAGTAAAAAGTGAAACGGCTTTAATCCTCTGATAAGCATTACAACAAAGGAAAACCTGAAATTCTATTGTTGCAATCACAGCTCAGGTTTTGCACTCCCCAAAAGTTCCTTTATAATTCAAAATCCATGGAGTCATTTTAACATATTACAAGATACAATTAGTTTGAAGAAATTCTAAGTTATGAACCCTGAAACATAAAACATTCCAAAGATCACTATCATTCTAAACAGGTTGTGCACAAGGTCATCCTTTTTGTATTTTTTTTGGTAAATAAAAAGTTTAGATGAGGAAAGGCTATTCCATTCCAAGGTCAGGGTATGCCGCAAGCTTAAGAGAGGACTTACATTGAACCTTTGGATAGTTAAGTTCACAAGGTCATCCTTAAAGACAACATTAATGTTTGCTCAATTTAATAGCAAAGAACTAGTTACTCTGTTTCAAAACTTCTGCTTCAGCCCTTACCATTGGATCATCCTTGATCTCTGCTTCATCCTCCTTCTCCCCTTCTCGTTCCTCTGCCATTTTCTTTCTATGCAACTCCTCTGCAGCACGCATTGCAGCTTGGTTCTCTGCCTGAATACGCTGCATTTCTTCTTCTTGTTGCTGCCGCTCAAACCATGTGTCAGCATCAGCCCAAACTACATGTTGTACAAAATAGGGGATTAATCTCAGGAGCAAAAGATCCAAGAACAATTTTACAATTAATTGGATATAGAACCCGAAGCAAACATTGTTTCAGGTGGCATTTAAAAGAAGAAAAAGAAAAAGATTTGACTATATTACATCAAAGAGACCAATATCTATCATAACCAAAACATTCATGTAGAATCCAGGACAGAGAATCTCGTTTTCAAATCATATAAGAAACATTTCAAGAAAACATATTCCAGTTAAAGACATGAGGAAAAAAATAATGTAAATATTATAGAATATGTCTCTTAAAATAAGTTTCTTGATCTAGTTGTTGATCGTGGAGGTTATCCTATTCCCAAGTCTTGATATTTCAATGTAAGCAACTAACACAAATTTCCCATCTTTTAGGGATCCAGAATAGATTCAAATAAACCCCCAAAAAACCTTAGACAAAACTTATGCTATTAAGAGAAGGTGTTTCGGATTTCTATGTCTCTCTCAATCTCTTTTATGCCAACCCAACCTCACCCCTTTTGCCCATTTTTTTTTAATGCACAAAGTTCAAATTTCTGCATATTCAAGGATCAAAAGCCAAACTAATCCAGAGCTTCAAGCTGAACCCAACTACCCTGTAGAAATAACTTTTCAATCACAGAGAGGTAAAAGAAAGAAAAGCTAAGGGATTAAAGTACATACTGGGTTGAGCAGCCCAGCCCTGCTCACCACCCTTGATACGCTCAGGGAGGGCGTAGTTGACAGTGAGGACGCGACCATACAGCTCAGCCCCATCCATGTTGTCCATGGCAGCAGCAGCATCCTCTTTTTCTAAAAAGGTAACAAAGCCAAAGGAGCGGTGTTTCTGAGTAGCCTGATCTAATGGAGTCTTCACGTCCTTTATGTCTCCAAAAGGGATGAAAGCTGCATGGAGAATTGCTTCATTCACTTCCTCTGCTAGTCCTCCCACGTACAACGTGTTCTTCTGCACTGCTTCTTGTGCCATTTATTTTCTCTTCTTTCTTCTTCCTCAATTCCTTTTGCTTTTCTGTTTGACAGGCCAAAGTGAAGGGCAAAGAGAAAAAAAAAAGGGAAAAATAATCCGTGAAAGTAAAAAGAAGGAAACCAGGAGGCCACCGGCGACGGATATGGCACCGGCCGCGTTAAAACCAGAGGATAAAGAGGCTGAGTTTTAAGGAGAAGGGGGACAAGCACGCTACAAAGAGTAAGGAGAAAATAAAATGGGTTTCTAGGGCTTTTAAAGACTTCCAACGATGTCGTTTTCAGTGTAAAAAGTAGAAATCCCTGGGAAAACATAAGATCGACTATTGGTCTGTTGGGCCCAAACTTGAGTGATTAAACCCAATCACTAAATAAGAGCAAGCCCAATTTAAAAGAGTTTTTTTTTTTTTTTTTCAACTTTCCTTTTATTTATTTATTTTGTTTAATTTATTTTAGTTATGAATTGTTAATTTAAATTAATAAAAATTTTAATTTTTTAAATGAAATAAAAAAATTATAGAATAATGAAAACAATTATGTGAAAATATCTCAAAAATTAAAATTTTTTTAAGAGAATTGTTAGTGAAAAATATAATTAAAAAAATTCGTTTCTTAGTTTACCATTTAGTTAACAGTATATAAACCTATGGGGCTTATATAATTCTATAGAGAAATTTTTTATATGCTTAGTTTTTCTATAGAGTTTTTCCATTATGTATATATTTATATATAAACTTAAACTAAATGTCATTTATCAAGTTAAGCATCAAATATCACAATATTAAAACTAAAGTAAAAGTTTTAATGTGAAAAAATTATTCCTTTTAGACCATATAGAAATAATGAACACTAGAAAAAAAAAATCAATATTCATGTATTCAAAAAATCATTAAAGAATATATCAAGATAAATTTTAAGCCATATACAAAGTTTAAAGCAATAAGGAAGACATTTATCATCCAAACATTTTCAAAAAAATTTTAGCACAAAGAAATAAATGTCTACACAAATCATAAGTTAAAATGGACAATGACTTAAGGTAAAAATTAATAGTTTAAGAAATGCATTCACTTAAGTTATTTTGCAAGCATGTCAAGTCAAGCTAAATTATATTTATATTATAAGCATACACTTGACAAGAACAATAGATGAACTAACAATATATTTCATTTACAACAAGTAGTTCATCATACAACAAAAATATTTCAAGAAATAAGTCAAAAGTAAGCATATTTAAAAAAATATTTCACAAAAACCCAAAAAAAAAAATTAAGCAAATTAGAAATTTTCAAGAATCAAAATTTTTGACCACATAAGCATTACATCAAGAATTGTTTTCATACATATGTGCATATGAGATTTATAAAGTAATGAAATTGAATGGGAAATAATAGTTCATTCATTGAAAACAAATTATCAATTTCCAAGGTAGCAAAAAATATATTTAATTAAATAAATATTTATAATGTATACCTTTTTTAATTCCAAACAAAAATCATTATTATTATTAGTTTTAAAAAATAAAAAAATCAAGATCAAAGTCAAAATCAAAGTCAAAGGTTAAAAATTAAAAGTTAAATGTCAAAAGTCAAAAGGTCAAAGAAATGTAACATAAACTTAGCATATGTGGCTTTAACCCATTTGAATAGACAAATTCAATTTGGTTCCTTTTTGCATGAATGGATCGATTGTATAAATGAAGGGATTGATCTTGTCAAGTGTTTGTAGATACCTAATTTTATTTGAAATATTTTATCACTTTAACTCAAGTTCAGGTTTAGCAACTGGACCCTGATCTTTATTTTTGAGCCCAATATACGGTTCAATTTTAAGTGCTCCGTATAAGAGCTAAAATAGGCCAATAGAAGGCTTAATAAAAGGGTTTTTTCAAAGCCCATCAAAAAACCATTATTAGCCATTAAATAAAAAATACAATAGTAATAAAATAGTAGTCAATTGTAATAAATAGCAGTAAATAATATTAAAAAATAATAAACCAAAGGTTGGGCCCAACAAAAAAAAATTATTTTATGCCTAAATGGGCTATTGAACATGGCAAAAAAAGAAAAAAAGCTCATTTGACCTTGAAAATTTTGGCATGAAAATCCATATGCAAATAACCATCACATAAGAGGAGTTAAAAAGAAATGTACATGGAATCATTTGAAAATTGTGTGGTGCGGTGCAACTAGACGTGAAAGTAGGTAATTGCATAAAAATTGGCATAAATAGGAGAATGTGATGGCTGCATAGAAAAATTATATAATTTTTTAAAAAAAGGCGACAGTTAAAAACCAAAGAAAAAATGTGGAGCAAGGAAACAAAAAAAAAAAACAAAAATGAAAGGAAAGATGACAGTAAAAGGAATGGGGAAACGATTTAAGTAAGAAAAGAGAAAGGTGAAAAAATTCAGAAAATAAGATAAACGTGAAAGAAAAAGGATAAAATGTGAAATAAAAAACCTGCACCAAATAAGAAAAAACAAACAAAAACTAGGTGAACCAGAAAATAAAAAGGAAAAAACGTAAAGCAAACAAAGAAGGAAAAAAAAAAGAGAGAAAGTAGGAAAGGCATGAAAATAGTAGAAGAGAAGGAAACAAGTAAGCATAAAAAAAAAAAAGCTATAGCAGGCAATACATGAAAAGGCAACAAATGTGAAAAATGACAAGCAAAACCTATAGTGAAACCAAAAAAAAAGAAAACAGTAGAAAACATAAAAAAGATAAACTAGATACAAAGATATAGCAGTAAGAAGAGAATAAAAAAAATCAGATAAGAAAAGGACCTTCAGGCAACCATAAACAGAAGTAAAAAAAAATACTAAGGATAATGATGAAAAAGGTAATAGTTTTCTCTTTTGTCCTATGATTTTTTTTCTGTTTGAGTTTGGTATTAAAAAATTGAATCGGTTGGTACTTTGTTGAAGTAGACATTCAAAAGCTTGTTGTCTTCTTATCCTTTTATGTTTGACGATTTTTGTTTATTCTTTTCTCTAAATAATCATATACAAATGATGGAAGCATAAGGACAAATAGTGAGTGTTGGAATATGTATGAGAGTTTTAAATTTGGTGAAGGTTTGTTTATGTTTATGGTTCTACGAATGAATGATTTGTATTTTGGTTTTTTTCTCTTTTTTTTTTCTACATATAGTCCGCTGCCCTTAAAGGTTTAAAATGCATCATTGAGTTTAAGTTTTCTAGTATATATGATGAAATAAGATTGCTTTTTTTTTTTTAAACCATAAGTGATTTAAAGATTAAATTTTTCAAAAAAACAAAGCATAGTATCATGCTATGTTGCTGTGAAAACTAGGTGTAATGTTTAGGGTTTATTATATGGTTTTAAAGTTAAATGGAAGGGATTATTAGGTATGAACAAGTTGCTACTTCATTTGTGACTAGTTCATATTTTCAAAACTTTTTACGTATAGCTTATGAGTGAAAGTTCAAAACTTCACTACTTCATTGTGCGTGGTTCATTGTTGCTTTCCTACTCTTACGTGTGGGTTGTTGGGGATGTGAGTATTGCATACAACTTAGGTAGTGAAGATCCATGATAGAAAGTTTTTATAACTTCATAGATGAAGATTTAAAATGTGGGGTTGAAAATTGGTTTATTTTTTTTATAAGGTTCATTTTCATGCATACTTTATACCATTTATGTTCATGCATATCATTTATATATTGTTTAAGTACAATTTAAGTTTTTCCATGTTGTAAATTATTTGAGATATAATTCATTATCAATGCATTTTAAATTTATTTATGCAATCATGATTTTTAAAAATAATAATAAAAGTAACTAATAAATATATAATAATACAATAATAAAATTAAAAAAAAATCCTGCCTAGATATTTGAGGGATTCAAAATTGAAATAAAAAAAAATTTCGCCTAAATGTAGGAGAATTATTAAATAAAAAAATAAAAGATTAATATATAATAATAATAATAATAACAACAACAATAACAACAACAATAATAATAACAAAATTTTTAAAATATAAAAATTTATTTTTTTAGAAAATTATGAAAAACGAGCTTGCTCAGAAAATCTACTTGATGTTAGAGATTTTTAGAGAGGCTCATAGATTTGTAAAATAAAATCTTAAAATTAAAATCTAAAACACTAAACCTTAGATAAACCCTAAAACCCTAAGCAAGACCCTAAAACAAAACTCTAAATTGAAACCTTAAAGTGAAATCCTAAAATGAAAATCTAAAATAAAACCCAAAGTGAAATTTTAAACCCTAAGCGAAACTTAAAAGCCCTAAGTGAAACCCTAAACCATAAAACTCAAAACCCTAGATGAAATCCTAACTAAAAACCTAAAACCTAAAGTTCCAAGACCCCAAAATCATGTTAAACTTTTAAATATTTGTATGAAAACCTTTTGTGAAATAACTTATTTTTGAATGCTGCTTCGATGATGAAGTATTTAGAAAATTTTATTTCATTAGGAATTTTCATACATTTTCATAACCTAAAATAAATTTGTTTATTCAAAATAAAAAATATAAAAACATAAAACAATAAAAAATTATAGAATAGGATTTTAAATATAAATAGTCGCATCTAAACTCTGCCTAGAAGTTATAAAGTCTAGATGGTCTCTTTATATTTGAAAACTCAATTAAAAAATTCACTTTTTATTATCATTTGCATATGTCTCTTTTTTTAGATTAATGTGTTCATTTGCAACGCATATATATGTTTGTTTTAATTATTGATGTTCAATATTAATTATATATTTTTTTATTTTTTTATTGTTTAAAAAGTTCTTAAAATTTTAATTTTATGTAAATAAAATTAAAATAGCATTCCATGAAGTATAATTGTTGGTACTCTGCCTAGATTTTGAAAAGTCATCAATGATTATCATTTACAAAAAATGTCATTTTATTATTTTTGAAAGAATTTTATGATAAATCTTAAATGAAAAGACTATATTTGAATTCTGTCTTTTTATCGAAGAATTTGAAAGAATGGTGATCATTGTGGGAATGCTAATTTTTCTTTACACGTAATCGACTCCCAAACTTAATCTCATTTTCATAAACCAAAACCATCTTTTTAATAAAGCTCTACACCTATTTTATTAAAAGGGTAAATTTATGGGTGGCTAATTACACATTTAAAAAAGATTTGTGGTAACTCATCATATTTTTCACGATTTAAAAAATTTTACGTCTAGCGATTGAGTCTCTAGATCGATACATTATAACAGTATTTTGAACCAATTTTGCATTTTGAAACAAAAAGGAATCAATCAAGTAAAATAGAAATCGATCATTTTTTCTACTAAAGTAATAAAATAGTGAAAAATTGTACCTTTTTAATTCCAAATCTGAGATTTTTATTTTTTAGTCAAAAATAAAATTTAAACATGTTAAAAACATCATTTTGGGCTTGTAGTAATAATGCATTTGGATCAAAAACATTTTGAAGCAAATTTGGCATGATTTGCAAATTTTCTAACCTTAACCCTTTTTTAACTCAAAGTATGAATATGTGCTTGAACAAAGTTTATGCATTGCAACCACTTCAAATAAGTTTGAAATAATCAAATAAATATGATAAAAATACAAATACTCAATAAATGTATATATTTCAAATTTTCAATGGTCTAAACCACATTTATTCATGAATAGTGCCAAAAACACCCTTGAAACATTAAACCTTTGTCACTTTCATTCAAATGGCTTTGGAACAAGTTTGTAAACATTTGTCATGAAAAAGAAACTTGTTTGAGTCATAAAACATATGCAATATATGTAAATTTCTCAAGCAAGTTTATTAGGCCTTATACAATTTAACCATCAATGTATACCACACAAAATACATTAAGACCAAAAATATCATTTTTATAGCACCAAACTTATTTAAACAAATTTATTTATGCAAAACAAAATAAGATAAATCATTCAAAACTTAATATTTTCAAGATTTTTGATTTTTGACACTTTAAAGCTCATTTTTGCTTGGAAAAGATTTTAAAAAATCTAAAAACTTGTCAAGTTCACTTTTAATGAACTTGAACCATTCCAACAAATTTCAAATAACAAAATAAAGTTGTTCAAGTGGTTATTTGGTCTTAGAAATAAGGAAATCAAAATGTCAACTCTTAAACCTCATATTTCTTGAAAAAACCTGTTAAGATGGGCAAATATGTTTAAACTCACACTTAAGCTCATTAAATGAGTTGAAAAAGTGTAATATCACAATATGAAAGTGTCCAACTGGTTTTTATGGTCACAAATGCTCAAAAAATAAGATTTGACCTTTTAAGCTCTAAAATCCTTTAAAACTTCCTTGTATCACTATGAAAGATAAAAACAATTGCATGTTAATCAAGTTTCAAGTTTCAAGTTTCTTTGTTTGAGTAAGTTTAAATGATTGAACTCAAGATATTCAAATTAATTTTTCATTAAAAAATTTGCTAAAACAAATTTTAATATTTTAAAGCTTGACTTTTGCAAAAATCATTTTCAAAGCAAAACATAAAAATTCAAAACCATTAAGCTTTGCATGCTACCCCTAAGTTTATGCATAAATAAAAAAACAATCAAGCACTACAATCAAATACATCAAACATGTCAAATATGTTTCAAGCATTCAATTTCACCAAACATATCAACAGTAGCAATGATCATACACATAACCTCTATGATATTATGCATGAATATATTTCAAGCAATTAACCAACAAAATTAATTTCAACAATCATCACAATCATACAATTGAGAGCAACAATAAATCCCTATTCAATTCATGCTCATATTTTACCAAGATTATGCAACATATATCATATCAAATCAAATTTGTATAATTAAGATATCTCAATAGGCAATCAATTTTAAATTCACTTTAAATAACTATTAGGCTTAGAGGTTACCCATCTCCATTGTATGTCTAGAGTTTCAATATTCAATCTCACATTGTAGCTCCTTACTCTAGCACATTTATGAGAAACATTCTCATTTGATTTTTTTGTACCTAAATTGCTTTGGGTCTTTGAGAATTAGTGGCCAAGTATCTAGTTTCTTTTGGAACCTATACTTACCTAATTCTAAATGAAACTTTTTTCTTTATAGGATAAGTATGTATAGTATGACCATGAAAATTAGAATAGTTACATTTTGTCATATTAACACTTAAACTATTTTTGAAAAACTCTTGTTTTTCATTCCTTAAAATTTCAAACTTCTTTTCCAAATCAAGATTTTCCTTTTTCAAAATTTCATTTCTATTTTGAGATGTTTCAAAATTCATTTTCAACTAATCATTTTGTTTTTTTAAATCATTCTTTGCATTTATCAAAAATTCATTTTCAACTTTTAATTTTGAAATTATTTTCTTGTATTTCAATCTTATTGATTAAATTCCATAACTAACTCATCAAAGGCATTTTGCAATTCATCAAAATTATATGAATTTCAATCAGTTGAGTTAAAGGTTACCTTGGACTCTTTAAGAGCCATAAGATATGATTGCATTTTGGTTGGATTGTTATCTTTCATATAATACATTGTAGGAGTCATGAGCTCCATAGAGAATGCACTTAGATTTAGCATCATCTAGTAATTGCTTCATGTAGTTTACATTTTTTGAAGGAGTTCCAAGCCCTTTTTCTATCACATTCCATGTTATAAAATCTGGGTCGTGATGAAAACCTTCATTCTCATTTTTCATTCATAAAATTCAAATTTATCAATCATAGGAGCTTTAAGAACCTTTTCACCATTTCAAAAAATATGTTGAGCCATAAGATCTTTTCTCAAGATTGTTAGACCTAGAAAAGAGACTAAAGTTCTGATACTAATTGTTAGCTTTTTAGTGTAGATAGGCAATCCATAAAATGGGTGAGTTACATTTTCTCCAAAATTTTTTCAAAAATAGCTTTCAATATAATTGAATGAAAAATTAAAAATAATATGAAAATATAATGCAATTAACAATAATTAAATAATTTTGAAGCAAATGTGAACAATAATGAAAGTAAGAAGTGTATGGATAAAGAAATCAAATACGAAATTTATAGAGATTTAGTCCTTATCCAAAGGTATGTACGTCTTCTGTCATGGTTATCCTTACAAAGTTTCAATTCATTAATGGAATGAAATTACAAACCCTATCTTTTTCAAGATTTAAGATAGCAACATCTACCCTTCGTAGTAATTTACCAATCTCACTACAAATCTCTCAAGAAAATATCTCACCTCTTACATTCTAAACCCTTTTGTAAATCAAAAAAATTTGAAAACCATGAAACAACCTCTAATGGATAAGTGTTTGCTAAGTTTAAGTACAAGAATGAATGAATGAAAGACAAGAATAGCTTGGATACAACAAATACAAAAGGTATAGAATTTAAGCTTTAAAAACTCTCAAATTCTTGAGAGAATGGAAGTAAGACTTATTGGTGCTTGCTCTCATGTTTCATAAATCTTTTTGGTGTGTTGGAATGTCCTATTTACAAAGAAAATTTGTTTAGAGCCATTGGGAATGCTTGGGAAATGAAAACACATGTTTTTCTCATTTGAAACTAGCCATTGGAGCTTTTCTGGGCATAGGATATTAATCTAGTACATTAGGGGATCAATTGGTTCTTGAATTTCACTCAAAATTTGAACATTATAGCATATAGCATCGTTCAGGTAAGTCAGGTTTTGGATACATAGTGATTCTTTATGAATAGTGCTTTTGGTAGTCTCTTATTTTGTATTCTACTTACTAATTTAATAATATCTTGAGTTATATAATTCTAAATTAAGAATTGTTTAAGGATTTAGAGACTAAACTTAAGGGGCTTTCTATTCATATAAAATTCATTATTTAATTCAATGTATAAAAATTATAGTGAATTTTCAAAATTACCCCTTATACAGTTTTTAGACAACTGCATAGTCTCTAATAAAAATTAAAAAAAAATTTCTTAGAAAATTTAGATTTAGATTTTGTTTAATTCATTAGAAAGTAGACTCAAAAAGCTTTCCAACCATATAAAATTTAAATATTAAAACTTTGCGAATTAATACAAAAAAATAAAATAAATTCAATGTTGGAAATATTATGCTCACAAAACAACTTTCTTAAATTAATCTATTTCTCAAAACTAATATTATTAAATTTGTATTGAGTTCAAAATGAATAAGTTCACTTTTAAAATAACAATTGAACTTTCATTTAGGCTCAAATAAATAATCTTTAAATATATATTTGGTTTGAGAAATATGAAAACAAAGAAATGTTTGTTTATGCTTTGAAAAACATATTATTTATTTAGTACAAAAAATGATAAAACTTAAGAACATGTACTAAATAAATCTTTTTCAAAATCTTAATCAAACTTATTTAGTTTAACATTTTTTTTCATTTCAGAATAAATATCAATTTAAGGCTAACAACGTATAAGACACGAATTGTGTCGTGTCAAAATTTGTGTTGACACAAATAAACACGAAACATGTTTTTAAAACACATATACAATTTTTTTCATGTCTTTTTTGTGTTGTGTTACTATATCATGTATGAAATTGCTAGGTTTAGTAAATGCTTTATTTTGAATAATTGAAAAAACAATCTTGGCAAATTTAATGCAAAGAATGATGAAAGTATTTTCCTAGGATATTTTTTGAATTCAAAAGCATTTAGAATCTTTAATAAAAGAATTTTGGTTATTGAAAAATCTATACATGTCATATTTGATGAATCTAATCCTTCTTCGATAAAGGTTTTTTTTATGACAATGATATAAGTATAATTCAATGAAATATTGAGATACATTTCATGATATTGAGGAGAACAATAAAAAAAAAAAAGAGAATGAATTTCTAGAGCAACAACAAATTGAATAAAAACCTAGTTTCCCAAGAGAAAGGAAGTATGTTAAAGGAAATAAGGTTATTGGTGATAGGGGTCGGAACAAGATTTTCATTCAATATTTGTACTTATGTTGCTTTTCTCCCCCAAATTTAACCCAAGAATATGGATGTAATCTTAGAAGATGATCATTGGATATTGGCCATACAAGAAGAGTTTAATCAATTTGAAAGAAGTCAAGCATGAAATCTAGTACCTAGAACTATTGATTATCTCACCGTAAGTGTCAAATGGATCTTTGGAAATAAAATAGATGAGACTAGCAATATTGTTAAAAATAAAGCTAAGTTAATAGATTAGAAGCATTAGGATGCTATTAGCTTTTGCATGCTTTAAGAATTTCAAATTATTTCAAATGAATGTCAAAAGTGTTTTTTTAAATGATTACATTAATGAGGAAGTGTATGTTGAGCAATCTCTCAATTTAAAAAATTCTCATTTTTCAAATCATGCTTTTAAATTGATAAAAGTTTTACATGATTTAAAACAAGTTCTAAGAATTTGGTATAAAAGATTGTCAAAAATTTTTAATTAAAAATGATTTAATAAGGAAAATATTGATATTACTCTTTTTATTAAGATAAAAGGCAAATGCATTCTTAGTAAGTAGTCATACTCTTAGATAGTTTTTTTTTTTTTTAATTATCTTTCACTTTTGAAAAGAAGAAGATGATTTTAAGAAAAATGATCTCATTTTTCATTTACTAATAAGTTATTTTCTGTTAACCAGTTAATTTTTTATTAAACAAATACCAAAATATAAAAATCATTTTCTAAAAATAAATTTTTACGTAACAAATGGAATTTTATTTTATCTATTAGCATTGCATTGATGCCCCCAAAACGATATAAGACTTGTACGAATTCAGTGCCATTTGAAGTTGAGAGCCGTATTAACCACCGTTCCAAATGTTGGGATTATGATAGTCCTGATACTAATTTGTTGTGATTTGGATTTAGAAAATCCAAACCACATGCACAACATAAAAATGATTGAAGCTAACCCTTTAGAAATTAGATTGAACCAGCTAATCAAAAACTTGAAACACGAAAAGATACGGTAAAATGAGAGAACACCAACAATATATACAACGGCACCACAAAAAAGAAATTCACTATAAAAAACGATATTTAAATAGCTACACTCACCCCACACATGCCTTACTACAAGAAGATCTTTCCCAGGATTTTACAAGTGTTTCCACATTCCTAATGATGGACACACGACCAAAACCCCAGGAATAAGCCAACATTTGACACCTTATGGCACCACCCTTGGACACTTTCCGGCGCCACCCTTGGGCATCTCCTCAGCACCACCCTTGGACATGCACATCCTGGCATCACCCTTCGGCACCTCCCGATACCACCCTTAGACACCACATGACAAACCTCACTTGGCGCCCCCTTGTACCCTTTTTAGGCACCACTTTAGGCACTCAAAAGGCTCTCATTGGCACATCTTGTTTCTGCCACCAACAACCTATTTATAGGCTAATTTTTTTGTATGTCACTGTAGCAATATACGAAACTATAGCACACAAAAGTTTCCGTAGCACACGGTGCACATGTCAAAAGTTATGGTGCCGAATTCTTCTTCAAACTTACTGCTACCGAGTTTCCCCCTTTTCAACGGTACTGTATCACGGCGGCGGTTACTGTAGCACAGCCAACAGTTTCTGCATATTTTCTAGCCCTTTCTCAACATCGAAAAGGCTTATATTAGGATTTTAGCTTAAGATCTCTCCAACAGATGTTCCCTTTAAGACGCATTAATAATGCAAATAAATCAAGGCATAATGTCAAATTGTTTATGAACTCTGTACGTTACGTTTTAATAACAAATCAAATTTACACCATCTCAGGTTCATTTTCCGAATACGAAGTAAGAAAGTTCTGTTCAAATTTTAAGCTAGAATGCTAAATATTCTTCCGAACTGTCTGCTTCAAATAAGTTTTTGCCTATGACGACTTAGAACCCGCTGGACAAAAAGAAAGCTGTTCTAGAACATACTTTCATGTATGAAATTTAATTGGAACAAACTTCACGTATTTATAACATAATGGTCTAGTTGTCAAAATACATACATACTGCACATACTTAACATAGGACATACTCTTTCTTGTGTCTAATTTATTCGAGATAAAATAGAAGGAATAAAAAGAGGGGATATAGCAGGGCAGTTCCTCAATGGACATCAGCTGTCTGTTGTGAACTGGTAAGAAGCATAGGAAAGAGCACCAAGATCCCAGCTATGATGGATAAGCTTGGCCTTTGCATTTTCGGCAGCAGCACCCATGGCCACATGCAATGGATAGAAGTGGTCTGGCCAAGGGTGAGCCATCTTCGCATGTGGTGCTTTCTCTTGAAAATGATTCACATCTTCAAATCTACAAGAAGAACCAAATAACCACAAGAGTCAAACTACCCGAAAAGAAAACAAGCAAACAAACAATAAACCTCATTTCAAACGACAATTGAAATTGCATATCACACCCCAAAGAACAGAAAAATCCATAAGTTGGAGAAAAAATTGATATTGCTGCTTTGATCGTTGCTCACCAGAAATTAAAGAAATGCTAGACATCCGTCACCATATTTAAATATTACTTGCACATTGTTGTCAATCTGACATGTATAAACAAAAAGGAAAAATGTTATTACGAGAAAGAATGATTTACCTTCCTTGAAGCAGGGCATCCTTAAGCCAAGAATCAAACTCTGAAGCCCATGGAACAACAGCACCACCCAAGTTTCTAAGGGCCCTCAAGTTATGAGTGGTGGCTCCAGAACCTATGATGAGAACACCTTCATCCTTGAGAGGGGCCAAAGCCTTTCCCAAGTTGTAATGGTAAGTACCATCCCTTTTTGACTGAACGGAGAGTTGGCAGACTGGAATATCTGCCTCTGGATACATTAGCATGAGCGGAACCCAAGCACCATGGTCAAGCCCACGTTCTCTATCTTCATCAACACGCTTGAAACCAGATGCCATAAGCAATTCCTTCACTCTTAGTGCTAACTCCGGAGCGCCTGGTGCTGGATATTTCAGCTTTTAATAAAAAGAGGAAGAGTAAAGAATAGATTAGAACTACCATTTTCTTTAATTTTCAAAATAATAATGAAAACTTTTTACCTTGTACATTCGATCCGGGAAACCATAGAAGTCATAAATAGTATCATTGCGTTGAACAATGTTAACGGCAGGAAAGGTAGTGTCCCAATGACCAGAAATGACGAGTATGGATTTGGGCGTTTGGCCAAACACTTTGTCCTTCCATGACCGCAAGAAATGCCTTGCGGGAAGCGACTCGTCTATCGACAGCGTCGGCGATCCGTGTGATAGATAGAATGTATCCTTCATCGTACACGCCATGTTTGATGATATTAGTCTTTTCATAAACAAGTAAAACCAATTTGAAGATTTCAACCCGGAGATCCATTTTTTATTTTATAGCCAACAACCCCTGGTATGCGCTGGCATTGGCACCTACCCTTAAAATTTTCTTTCCTTTTATTATTTCTATTTCAAAATCAACTAAATTTATTTTAAATAAAAAGTACGGAAGCCCCTGTTTTTTATTCTAATTCCAAATCATCCCCTGGCTTTTTCTGTCCTTGCATTTTTGGTCTCATTCGAATTCATAACATTTAATTTAACCTATTCAACCGAAACTCGAGTCTATCTCTTCTCTTCACAACACGACAACAGGGTAAATTTATTGTTGACCTTTTAGTATCATATCAAATTCTTATGAATTGAGTCACCTATTATTAGCTAGCTTTAATACTTATTTACCATTTTGCTTACAAAGACAAAAGGTTTGGAAAGAAGAGTAGAGGACGTGGGACGGTGGGAGTGGCACCAAATTAATTTAAGAAAACTGGAATGGTGACTGAGTAAATACAGACAAAGTGAGAGCAGTTTCTGAAATGATAATATAATACGCTGTTGTCCCTTGCAGTTTGAAAACTTCCCGATTTCAGCAAAGCAAAGCAAACGATAGCAGTTACGTCATCACCCACCCATAAAACAATGGGAGCCGCTGGAGAGTCATTTTCTTTCCTTTCTCATTCATTCACGCTGAAAAAATAATTTTAGAGACGGCTTTGTTCGTGGATTCTATTTTTTTTTTAATGTGATCCTCTTAAATTGTTTTAGTCGACAGATTTTGAAAAATAGACGATTCTTATATTACTTTAGATAATATAAGATTTCTTTTTTTTTTAGAGAAAGATAAAATTATCGAATGATATATTTTATTATATTATTTTTAATATTTGTGAATAAGATAGATACTTATATTTAAAATATTTATTTATTTAATATATAAATTTATTTATTAATTTAACATAAATAAATTATTTTACAGTTTCAATAAAACTTGTAATTGATTAAGAATGTTAATTTTTTATCTAGACACTTTAGATTTTAAATCATTCTCCATTGGTTAAGGTTACTTTTCATAAGCCTTCAAAGGTTTAGTTTTGTAAGTCATCCTTATTCATAGAATTCTTTCTTTTCATCGCTATAGGGGTTTTGGATTTTAGTGATGTTTTTTTTATTGTTTAGCGCATTTTTAAACGTCATAAAAAGATTTACGTTATTTATGAAAAATATCACACAGAGTGTCAGCTATTCACGCAACTCGATAAATAACGACGTTTTCGAAAAATACCTTAATATTAGAGGCATTTATATTTGAAATACTGCCATTTTAGCAACGAAATCTTTGAGACGCCACTAAATTAGTAATGTTTTTATGAGGAAAAATGTTGTTATTTTGGTGACGTTTGTAGCTGAAAATACTGTTATTTTAGAGGTGTTTGAATATGAAAAAGCTTTTATATTAGCGGTGTTTATATCTTTTACTTGCCGTTAATTCAGTGACATTTTTATAAGAAAAATGACATTGCTTTAGTGACATTTTTATGAGAAAAATATCACTTAACAAACGATGTTTGCTGGTAAGAGCGCTGCTACTTATAGTGACGTTTTATGCTACAAACGCCACTAAATTATTCATTTAGCGACCCACAATGAATGCAAACGCGACCCATTATGTAAAAATATATATATATTTTAAATTCTTTTAATAAATTTTATTTTCATTAAAGAGCTTAAATTTAGAAACTGAAATTTATATTAACTTCATTCATGTTTAAATATACATCTCATTAATATAAAGTTTAATAATTAGTATAATAATATTCAAATATTTTATATACATTAACAAAATAAAAAGTTAAAATATATGAAATGGATGACTGCATACATTTTGTTGGCTGTCAATTGATGAAGAAAAATTTTCACCTTGGTCACTAACGTACTAAAAAATCTACTAAATAATACCATACAATTTTTAACACTTCATTGTAAGTTTTTTATATATTTAAAAATTTAAATATTTACTAAATATAATACATGAGTTGGTGGAGCACCAAGATCATTTTTTGGAAATTGTTGTTGCATAAAATTCATAAGATGATTGAATCGATCATCTTATGCTGAAATTTAGCACGCTCTTGCTCCATTCTAGCACGTTCTTCCTCAATTTTGGTACGCTCCTGTTCTCTTTCTGCTTTTATTTCCTGAAAATGTTGTTGCATAGTTTGCAACTCCCCTCTCAATATTGAAATATCTCGTAAAGATTAACTTATTGAGAATGTAAATTGTGGAAAGCTATGTCCATAGTAGGCAGATGGTGTTGGACCCAATCCAAGGCCTCGGACCCGTCCATGGCTTTTTTTTCTAGCAACTTCTATGAATATCTAATTTTTCATTTCTTGCATGTTGAGGAACCATCAAATGCTATTTCAATCTTAACAACATTTTCTCGTGCGTTTTCTTTTGTGAATTTGTCATATACAATTATCAAGTTTAATGATTAATTGATTATATGTTAAAAAGAGTAAATATTTACTTTTTGTTAAAATAGATGATACAAATTATCGTAATTTCTTGTATTTCGACATTCATGTAAGATCCATCTTTTTTTGTGTGTGTGATGCGAAAAAGTTTCACATGTCCAGTTGTACTGCCCATCTCATTCTCCTATACAAAAAGATATGTTATTTGTTATGATACATATCAACTGCAACTTATTCATGCATATCAAGCCTATCAATTAAGTATTAAAATTTTGAATAATTTTAATCTCATGTATTTATATTTTGACCCCGTAGCAACACAATAGTCTTAAACATATGCAAACAATAAAATTATTTTGGGCTTTCACACATATCGATTATAGAAACCAAATTTAATTATTTTTTTTCGGTTTAATATCAAGGATTGAAGCCATTCAATATGTTGAAAGCCATCAAAAAGTTTAATTTGCATATTTGCCTTTTATATGCAAAAATACTCCTAAACAGACATAAACGACAACTTTTTCTCTCATATCAACCTTAGAAACCAAGTTCAATCAATCGGACAAGTTTAATATCAAGTATTGAAGCTATCCAAACTGTTAAAATACAATAATCACAACAAATCTGTATTAAATGTGTAAATATACGTAAATAATAACTTTTCATACATATCATCTGTGTCAACTAAGTTCAAAACTTTCGATAAGTTTAATATCATGTATTGAAACTATCAAAACTATTAAAACAGAACAATAACTGTTAATTTGCATATTTACCTTTTAATGGCTGAAAATGTTCATTCATTTGAATACATTTATTATCATAAACTTACAATTTCTTTTTGCTTTCTTGCAAAAATTTTTGATCCACTTGTGTGGCTATATTTATGTTGCTTTTTGCTACCAGTCCTAATCTGTTCTATTTTCTGTCATAAAAAATAACGTATATGATAGAAATACAAATATTACCAACTTAAACCATAAAACACTTTCATCATTTCATTCTACTATACAAAGTTATAAACTAGTACCTCTCATTTTCTTAAGAACCAAAACCTAACCAGTTGTTCATATTACCACCTAATCACATTATGAGGTAAATTTTCCATCATCGTCTCTACAGTAGTATTTCGATCGAAATACTTATTCTTCAAACTATGCTTATAATCTTTTCATTTATTTCTTAATGACTTAAGTACAAATGAAGTTGGTATTTCAAGTGCAAATCTTGACTGTAATAATACAATAACAAAAGTTAGAATAAGTAAACAATATGTAAAATAAATTTTTTTTATATCTAATTAATTATACTAATACCTCAATAAAATTTAACGCATATGCCTTAACTTCTTCTGGAACTTTATGCCATATTTCATAATGAATAGGTAATTTCATTCCATTATGAGCTACCACGCCTAGAAATCTAGCCAATAGTTGAGCCTCTTCACCAATTGATTGCCTATCAGAGTTTGCAGATACTACAATATGCTCGTTAGGAGTTAGTGCAAACAATTCCTTCAAAGTTGTCCAGCCTTTGGTCCTCTGATGACCATTATTATCAACTACAATAAATAAGAAATATATTTGTAAAATAACAGTACTTTTATTATTATGCACGAATTCTAAAATTGGAGTATACCATACCTCCATTCAAATTTAAAGCATAATTAATTGATGGGGTACTATCTGAACCTGTACCTCCCGTATTGTCAAATTCAATATCAGTTGAAAGGTGAGAAGTGAATGAGTTAGATCTAACAGTACGTTCATTTTCCTCCAAAGGATTCAGTCCATAGCCAATATCTATAGGTGCCGCAAACGGTTCTGAACTAATATCTCTTATATGTTTTCCTTTCAACCTACTCTTTCGCATTGTAGCTTACCTATATCATAAAAGCGAATATAAAAAAAAATATTAGTTTACAACATATATAAAAAATATTGACAATTTAAGAAATCAAAACCTGCGATAGATAAAGAACATATCGATTTAATTAAATCAAAAGATAATGTATGATTTAGAATACAATAATTATACAATAACGAATGTCACACTATTTACATACTATCATTTACTACATTATGTCTTAAATACTCGAATTACAAATTATAGATGTACCATTTCATGGTTCGTAAATATCTTCAGTAACATCTTGGTGGACCCACTGAGTGTAGGTGCCGGAGATATTTTCATCCAAGTTTTGTTCAGCAAAAGGATAACATTCAGTTTCATGTTCAACATCATCTTTGGTATCTAACCCCATATCAAATAAGTCTGTAGGTGTGTTTCGAATAACAACAAACCAACCTAATTTTTTGGGATCTTTGGAGTAAAATACTTGTTTGACTTAAGATGAAAATACATAGGGTTCATCGATGTGTTGTTGTCCAGTGTGAATTAATCGAGAAAAATTCACAAGTGTTAATCCATACTGAACTTTTTTAATACCCTTTGTACTATTCACATCAGTCCAATCACACCGAAATAAGATAACTTTTTACTTTCCATAATAATCCAACTTAATGATGTCATTAATCATGCCATAATAGTCAATATTTCCCTCTAAAAGGTTTGTGTCCCTAGCACTAGCATAGCTAGTAGTTGATGAAGTCACAATAACTCTTGAATTTTGTGTACTTCTAAAATCTCTCACGAGATTTAGTGTGAATTCTAAATCCATTAATAATGAAACCTTTGTATCATTTCATAATTTGGTTCAAACCATGTGACAGACACTTCACCTCTTCACTAACAAGCCTTCCACTCCAAACCTATAAAAGTAGAATAAATATATATATGCTATTAATGTTATTTATATCTTAAGCATTCTATGTAGATTTCTCATAATGGGAAGTATGGCATTTCTTACAGTTGCTCTTAACCATTCATGAAAGTTTTCAACGAACAACTTATCAAGCTCTCGAGGGTTTGATCGTCAATAATATATAGGATCTCTCAAATTATTTCTATACTCACTATAAAGCATCATGATAAATTATTAACAATAAAAAAAAGACAATAAATTATGCTTAATGTAATGAATTATTTTCTTGCTACAAAACTTAGGTGCAAAATGATTCAATTGAGTCATGATGAAAAAAAACATGTCGATGTGCTTGTGCCCAAGATTTATCATCTAACTCCATCAATTCAGCTTTGCCTATGGGTTGTCTAAAACTTTGAAAAAGATAATTGTAGGCAGAGTCTGTATGCTGCATACCAATATTTTTCGATGGTCTATTAAATCTCATTTCAACATCTTCTAAATAACGAGAACAAAATGTCATACACTCTTCTACTAAATATCCTTCAGTAATAGAACCTTCTGGATAGCGTTTGTTGCGATAATAAGACTTTAACCTCCCCAAAAACCTATAGCATAAAACATTAGTCATATGTTATTTTAAGTTGAGTGGCTTGATCATCAATAAAAACATAATCAATCTATTAACAAATAATACCTTTCAATAGGATACATCCATCGATAATAAATCAGCTCACTAACTTTTGCCTTATATGAAAGGTGGATAACCATATGCATTATAATAGTGAAGAAGTTTGGAAGGAAGATCTTCTCTAAATGGCATAAAATAATCGTGGCTCGATCTTGAAGTTTGTCAAGCTCTTCCACATTCATACATTTCTGACATAGAGATTTAAATATGTTATTCAATTCAATTACCACAGAAGTGACTTGCTTTGACATTGATGAACGTAAAGCAATTGAAAGTAAGTCTTGCATCAAAATGTGATAATCATGATGAAAAAAGTTTTTGCTATTTCAGATTTACACATCTTGATATATTTGACATATAGCCATATGAAATTTTGATATTTTTCAAAACCTTACAAAACACATCTTTTTTAGCTTTAGAAATCACAAAACAAGCAGCAGGCAATTGATATTTGCCATTAGGAAGCAACTTTGGATGAAGGTCTAGGCAAGTCCCCATATCAACTAGGTTAAGTCGACTCTTTAAGTCATCATTGGATCTTCTATTCACATTGATAATTGTTCCGATAAAATTTTTGTAAACATTTTTCTCTATATGCATCAAATCAAGGTTATGGCGTAATAAATTATATTCCCAATAAGGTAACTCAAAAAATATACTTTTTTTTTCCATAACTCAGACTCAATAGGGTCATCTGCTTCATCATCATCTTTATCACTTTGAACATTAAGATCACCAATTTCTGTATGACTATCACCAACTTCAAAGATGTCCTTCACTATTTTTCTTGATGGAGTCATTTTTTCAGAAATGAAATTGATATCTTTTAACTTTGACAAGATATTAGACCTATTAATGGGTAAATGCGGTCTCCTCAACTCTTCAGTTTCATCAAAGAGATGTTTTTGGAATCTAAATCAATGATTATCATCTAACCATCGAAGATGTCCCATATAACAAAACTTTCTACCGTTAGGTAACCACGTCAAACATGTTTGTGTAGCACAACATGGACAAGCACAATGACCTTTTGTACTTTAACCAAATCAATTCGCATAAGCAAAAAAATCGTTGATAGTCCATAATAAAGCAGTATGCATATTGAAGTTCTCTTCTTTTGATACATCATAGATATTAACTCATTCCCATAATTATTTTAACTCTTTAATAAGAGGTTGTAAATAGATGTCTATATCATTACCTAGACTTTTTTTCTTGAGAGTTATCATAGACAATATAAATAACTGTTGCTTTTATAGCAATCCATGGTGGTAAATTGTAAGGAATCAATACAACTGACCAAGTACTATAAGAAGTGCTTATCATTTTGAACGGGTTGAATCCATTATATGCTAGTCCAAGCATAACATTTTGAGGATTAGATGCAAAGTCTGAAAACCTAGAATAAAATGATTTTTATGCTAAAAAATCTACAGGATGCCTCAATAATCTATTATCTATCCGCTTCTCATGATGTCACCTTATTGAATCTACAGTTTTGGAAGACATGAAGAGTCGTTGAAGTCTTGGTATTAATGAAAAATAGCAAAAAATCTTAACAAGCTTTTTTTTACACATACCTCATCAGTATCATCATTCAACCTTTCATCGAGGTTTTTGTCCACCCAACGAGAAATACCGCAGAAAAGACAAGATTCTTGATTTTTTTTATCCCCACAATACAACATGCAATCATTGGGATAACTATGAATTTTTCATATCCGAGACTTAAATCCTTGATCATATTCTTTGATTTGTTACAAGATTCAGAGATTTTTGCAAAATGAAACATTTCTTTCATAAATTGTAATAATAAAGTCAGTGAGTTTTCCATCTATCCACATAAGCATTTCAAGTGAAAAAGACGAACACAAAAAGACAACCTTGAATGCTTCAATCCCTCAAAAAGTTCTTCATTTATCTCCTCAAACAACCTATAAAACTTTAATGCTTTTCTTCTAGGTTGTTGCTCACGTACACCTATCCCAGGTTCACCAAATTCATTCATTTCAACATTAGACTAATTAAATCCTTCATTTTGGAGAGAAAGATTACGAAAATGTTGGTTATGAATGTTAAAAGCATCTCGCAATATGCCTTCAATATCATCTGCTATAAAAGGATCATGTTGCTATTGGAGAGCTTTTGAAGTTGAAAAAACTCTAGTGAAAGACCTTGACAGTACAAACTCTCCATGAAAATACCAATTAACATATCCCAATAAAAATCCAATACAAATTAAATGTTAAAAAATAACTTGACGCATTTGTCACTCGATATTAGCATACTTCACACATGGGCATAATATCATATTATTTTCACTTGTATTCTCAAATGCAAAATGAAGAAAATTTTCTACTTCATCTCTGTACTCTTGACTTAATCTTGACTTTTGCATCCAACTCTTATCCATTTAGTACTTGCTACATTATCAGACCAAATGTATATAAATAATTTATATGAAAATGAACATGTACAATACTTAAGTTTACTATGTTTTAAATTTATATGAAAATGAACATGTACAATACTTAAGTTTACTATGTTTTAAACAAAAGACAATAACAAGACCAGTACTTACACAAAATGAGAACTCCTTGTTAAGAAGTAATTTATTAGCTACCAAAGCCCTTGAATGTTAAAACTCTGTTGCTAACGTTGACAGTACCCAAGAGTATTTGTAGTTGGGGTTGACATTAGGTGAAATAAGGTGAGTTTTGGAGAAAATTATTTACACGAAAAAAAAAATCGTGAATTGAAAAAGCTGAAGGAATAGTCGAATGAAGTAAAAGCTAAAGTAACTAAGTAATGAATAGTCAAACTAGGTTTCAAAAAGACAATGCTCGAATACTAAAAGCTGAAGGAAAGGGAAAGTAAATTGTACTTGGTCTGGAAAGAGAAATAATATAATAATGAAATGAAGCTTGAAGTTAGTGATTGAATGTGCTAAGTTTGGGAAGATTTTTATTAGACAGGATTATGGAAGGCGTTTACTAAGAAAAATGCCTACAATAATTCCATCCTAAATATTTTTTGAATATATTATAGGCATCTTCACTAGCATTGTAGTGGAATTGTTTGAGATTATTAAAGGCGTTTAGGCCACCAAAAATGCCTTCAATACTTCAAATAAATTTTTTGTGTGTTTATGGAAGGCGATTTTTACATAATACACCTTCAATAACACCCTTATATCAATGAAGGCGATTTTCTATAAAAAATGCTTTCACCGTTTGGGTATATTAAAGGCGTCTTCTGTTGAAAATGCCTGTAATATTACACAACTTAAATTTTAAGGGGTTAGTGAATGTTAAAATTTCAGAAAAATGCCTTGACTAATTTGTTTCATTTTTTTGAAGCAATTTACTAAAGGTGTGTTCCAGTGCAAAACGCCTTTATTATTTCAATTCTCAAATTTTATGATGAATATTGAAGGTGTTTATTGTAGAAAAATGCCCTTAATAAATGCTTATATTTTATTTTAGGTACTAACACATTGAATAATTTCCAAGTGCTTTTATTTTAAGTTTTGTATTGGAAAACGGTAATTGAAGGCGTATATTAAAGAAAAATGCCTTTAAGCATACCTGTTATTAATTATTAACGACGTCTTCTACAGTAAAACACCTTCAATATATCACGATGGTTATATAAGGCATTTATTCGAAAATGCACCTTCAATATACCCTTAAATTTAATAATCCATAACGGAAAGCATTTGTTAATAACAACGCCTTAAATATTTTTTCTCTAAAAATTTTAGGCATTATTAAAGGCGTCTTCTACTATAAAATGCCTTAAATATACCACGATGAGATTATTAAAGGCATCTTTTATATAAAACGCCTTCAATATAGCATAATTGTTATATAAGGCATTTATTCAAAAAAACACCTTAAATATACCTTTAAACTTAGTAATCAATTACTGAAGGTATTTGTTAAAAACAGACGCCTTCAATATTTTTTCTCAAAAAATTTTGAGAATTATTAAAGGCTTCTTCTACTGTAAAATATCTTTAATATATCGTCACACAAATTTTAACATGGTTATTGAAGGTGTATATTCAAGAAAAATACCTTTAACAATTCCTATTAGATTTTGTAGATAATTAGTAAAGGCGTTTGCACATAACAACGCCTTCAATAATTTTCTTAAAAAAATTTTTAAGATTATTAAAGGCGTCTCTTATTATAAAATGCCTTCAATAATTTGTTATAAACCATTAAAATCCATCATTATTGAAGGTGATTTTCTACTCAAAATGCCTTTTACAATTTTTATGAATTATAAAAGCATTTTTTAATGATAAACGCCTTTAATAAGTTAGTTAAAATTTTTTTTTCTAAATTAAAGGCATCTTTTTTTGTAAAAAGTGGCTTCAATAATCTCTAATAAAATTTTCAGGGGATTATTGAAGGCGTTGCTCCATGGAAATACCTTTAATAATTAATTTTATATTCATTTCCCTACCTTGAACATTGAAATTCGTAGACTGCTGGTACACAGAATGATTAAAAGTTGCGTTATTCAACCAAATCCTTAAACACATTTTCTATCACACCATTGGTATTTTTATCCCTATTGTCGCCACTGACCTTCAACAAATCAATGCTACGCACCTCTGTTTTTACTGGTAAGTTTTTTTTTTTTAGTTGACTGTATTATTTACAATATTGGATAGAGATTTTTTGTTTATTTGGTTTCTTAATATTGACATATGCGTGAATATATTTTCATTAACATCACTGTAAGCATAATCATCCAAGATTCTATTCATATTACAAGTATGTTGTTTCTATGTAGTACGCATTAAATATTGTGGTTTGCTGAACTTTGTAGTCTGATATTGTAATACCGAATGATATTGTATGATATTGGAGGTCTGAATCATATATATGCTGAATGGTGTTTCTAAGTGGTTTGCTGAAGGGTGTGTCTTAGCATATTGCTAAATGGTGTGCTGAATGGTGTTTCTGTATGAAGTATGGTAGTGATTGTATTAAATTACGTACAGTGTTCAATTTAGACGATCATATTATGTAATTTGTATAATTATGATCAAGATTACAAGTATTATAAACTCTAAACAACATCATTCTCCTTCTAATGAATATGCACAAAACAGACGTGTAGGCCAAAAAAAAGAGAGAAAGGGCCCAAATAAATAAATCAAAGTGACTGACATAAAAATTCATGTTGACTTCAATCAAAGTAGGTAACCTGTGTCTAAAAGAGTTGCCAAGATGGTTACTCATATTGGAGCCATTGTCTGTCGTATGATTTCAATTATGTACACCGATTATGATGAGTTCCTGATGATTTCAAGAATGATATATGAAAATCGATTGTGGTATGTTTATTCAACTATTTCATAAAATTTATTAAGTGATCAATTAATTGAAATTCCATGTGTTCATACTAATTGTGTTAACTTATTTAGGAGTGGTTCAACGTCCCAATTGACTGTAAAAATATTATGTTACAATTTGCTAGGAAAGCATTCAGAGACTTTAAAGGCAGATTGACAACCCAATATATTTTACCTTTGGCTAGTGAAGGTGATGTATTGACTGTTCCACCTGCGGCATATGCAGATGTCATAAGTGTTGAAGACTGGACAAATTTTGTTCAATATCGACTTTCAAAAGATTTTTCAGTACGCAAACCCATTTTCATTAAAAATTGTTTATAAGTCTTTATGCAATATAGCATTTGATCTTCATATGTGATTGATGTAATTTTTTGATTTTGTAAAAAATCAAAGAACAACAATGGGACATTCGAGCCAAACAATAATATCACTATCGAACAGCAAGAAAGGGATATGTAAATGTGAAGTATCAGCTTGTATGTATTTACACACTTGTTTTATACTCATTAATTAATATTTATGAACATTCATTTCATACATTTTGATTCTTTTATTGCTATAATTTAATAGGAATCAACGAGTTCTGGCACAGAAGTTTCCAGATGAGATGTCTGAAAATAAGGACATTTACGAAATGATGGATCATTTGCAGATGAAGCAACTGAGAAATTGACAAAAAAGATTATATGTATAACTATTTTTTTGATATAATGTATGATTGGCATTGTGGTTGTATCCATGAGTGTATACTAGCTTGTATAGATTTATTGTTATAACCCAACTGATTATTGTCTTTTAGGATGATTATGTTATCAAAGTCAAATCTGGTGAATTGACAACCCAGTATGGCGAAGATCTTTTATCTTTAGCATTAGGCGCTAAAGAAAGGCTTGGTCGGGTTCATGGGATTGGTAAATTTGTCTTGCCATTAACATTTTTTGGTAAACAACCAAAAACCTGACGAATAAGAAATACACAATATGAAGCAATAATTGAGCAACAACAGCAATAAATTAATGACTAAGAGCAACGCCTTAATGACCAACAGCAAAGACTCGCTGCTTTGGAGCCTATGTTGGCAGCAATGCAACAAGTTATGCCAGTAGTCCAGCCTGATAGCATCATCCCCGTACAAGAAGCTTCCGTTGGAAGTAAGGAAGCGATCCCATCCTGCACTACTGCCCAAGAAATATGATATTGTTTATAATCTGAATATTAATTTGTTTATTATATTGATTAATTTGGTTTTAATGCTTATATTTCATTAAATATTGTAGTAGGATGTTCAGAGTCACAGTATGACCCTTGCTCAGGCTTTCATGGATGAGTTATCCAAATATTCACTGTAGCATTTATTCAGAGGAAACTTCATAACCATTGAGTCTGAGGAAGGGTTATTTGATAAACCATTATTTTTTTTCATTGGTGTGGAAGAGGTTAAAGAATTTTGTGAACTGGATGAATTATCAGCTATTAATATCATTGCTTATATGAGGTTAGCTTATAAATACAAATATGCACATACAATATGTAGTAATCTATATTAAGATGTGATACTAACTAGCAGTGTTGATTTTTATCGTGCAGCTTTCTATATAGAGAGCTCAAGGGGAGACAGTTGACTAACAGATTTAGATTTATTGACCCCAACTTCATCAATGAGTAGATGACACAGTCGCTTATCATGCTAATCATGTGATCCTATGCATGAAAAGATCGAAAAATTATTATTTGCTCCCGTATAATGCGCAATAAGCTATATTCCAACTTTAATTCCTCTAACCTTACCTAAATCTGATCAGATACGTAATTCGAGTATATCATTGTTATTATTTTACAGTCGTCATTGGGTGTTGATTGTGATTGACACAAAATCCTTAACGTCATACTTACTTAATTCAGTTAATCCAACGGTGATGCCTAACCTTGATATTCAAATTTGTATAAAAGAGATATTACATTTTATTATATTATATATCTTCTATTTCTTCATAAGTAATTTTATTTATGTATTAAGTAATTTTTTTTTCAATTTAGGGTAATATCTGCATTCAATAAGAAGATAAAAAAACCAAAATGGGTGTCATTATCGATAAACGTGAAATATATTATTTTTATGCTGAGTTTGTGTAAATAAATATTTTTTAAACCCACTTAATTTAATTTTCAGGTACCTTGTCAACCCAGTAATACTGAATGTGAATATTATGTCTTTCGTTTTATGCTGGAGATAGTGTTTCATGATTTTATGATCATACCATTCAAGGTTAGAATAAATTTCATAAACTCCTTGTATCTTGAAAAAAATAAAAAGGTACATTATGTTCTCATTTCTTAATATTTACTTCTAATATTTTTTTTAGTGGGAGGGTAAAAAAAGCTTCATGAAAGAAGAACTGGATGAAGTTTGTAAAGAATTGTGTGATTATGTATTATCATTTATCAATGTTGATAAACCTTCAGGTTAGACATTGTTGGTTGAATGTAAAATATATATGGAACAAATTGTTATAATGTTTTTAACATGCCATGTTGAATGGAAACTTTAAGTTTGTACATTGGGATATTGGTTTAATATTATTGTTTTACTTAATATAAATACATTATGTGTACTTAATAAATTACTGAGTACGATTATTTCAAAAAAAATATTAATATGGAAATATTAATATCAAATACGTTATTTTGATGGGATTAATGAAGACGATTTTAGGAAGAAAATGCCTTCAATAATCTATAACAAAAAATATTGAAGGTGTTTTTTTACCAAAATCGCCTTCAATAATACCAACTAAAATATTTTTGAAGGCGTTTTCTGGATATAACTACCTTCAATAATCCGTCCATTAAAATTTATCGTTGGGAATATTAAAGGTGTTTTGAGCAAAAAATACCTTCAAGCATCCCTTCCAACTTTTATCTCTGATTTATTGAAGGCGTTTTTGACAAAAATCACATTTAATAATCACAACAACAACTTACTTATTAGATTATAGAATGCGAGTTCAACCAAAAACGCTTTCAAGAATCCATAGGCTAAAAATACTTATGAATTATTAAAGGCATCTCTTTGCGAAAAATGCCTTCAATATTCTTTGAAAATTTTTTTAAAGCAATCGATGAAGGCATTTTTGTCAAAAAAATACCTAGAATAATCAATTACAAATAATCTGTGCAAAAAACCAAAAAAAGGCTAAATAGAGGAATCGGACCTACAACCTTATGGTAAACATCCGTACGATCCAAATATTTTTATAAGCCTGTGAAATTTTTTGGTCAAATTATTAAAGGCGTTTCTTGTGAAAAATACCTTCAATAATCTTATACAATTTTTTATGATGTGATTATTGAAGGCGTTGTCTGCCAAAAATATGTCTTTACTATTCACTAAAATTTTTAATAAAAATTATTCAAGGCATTTTTATCCAGAAACGTTGCTAATATCGAGTCTTGGGTGGTGTTTATAAGTACCAACACTGCTATTTAAAAATTTAGTGACATTTTGATAATAAATGCTTGAAGTTTTATAAAAACACTGAAGTTAGTGACGTTTGTAAATGAAAGACCGCTACAAAACTGTCGCTAATACGTCATTTTCCTGTAGTGTATTTTTGTTTTCAAACTCTATATTTTACTATAATATATATATTTATTTATTTATTATCATCCATCTATCCACTACATTTTGCACAATGTTTTTGTCCCATCAAATATTTTTTACGTGTATAGATAGGGTATGTATGTGTAAGATCCTATCTTATCTTTTTTTTTTTTTTTTCATTTTTTACAACCTAATACAATTCCTTTTGTCTCATATTTGTTAATTGAAACAATAGTAGGTTACATATTTTTATCAACTGAATATACATGCATACTATACATATATATTTGTTTTCATATTTATCAATTGAAATAGTAGTAGATTCTGTATATTTCTAATATATATATATATATATATATACACACAGATACATGCAATCACATGCATACTATAATACATATTGCCTTTTTATATATGCATATATTTTTTACATTTTTAATTTTTTTAGATTTTCATTTCTTTTATATTTTTTAATTTTTTTCTTATCATAAGTTTTGTCAATTAAAATGAATGATATTGACTACAACAGTACAAGTGAAGAAAGTTAAAAAAATGATCAAAATATTTCTAACAATACCATATCCAATATTTCCAAAAAAAATTGAAAATAAATCAATATTTTGAAAGAGAAAATATAATGGTATTAGAGAATTTCCAATTTTTTGAAAAAAAAATGCTCCTAAAATTTTGCTCCAAGAAATGCAAAAGAATATTTTTTACTTTTTATTTTTTGAAAATAAATTTTTTTTTTGAATTTTAAAAAACATTTTTAGTTCACAAAAATGAAAATTTGTTTTGAAAAATGAAATTATAAAAATATGTTTGATATATGCATTTTATAAACAAAAAACAAAAAATAATAATTAAATAATTAAAGCAAAATGCATATTAAAATTGTAAGCACGTAATTTATAAATGGCTTATGTATAATTGACCAAGGGCTGAACTTTCTAAGCATCTTTCGAATGGTAGTCTGAGACTCCTTTAAAGAAGAGCCAAAGAAGCCGAGGTTAAGGCCACATACAAGAACTATGCCAAAGATGAAAGTTGGATTGAGATGGAAATATAGGATTTGTAGCCATCGAATGGGCTCAAGAAAGACTGAGAAAAGATTGCTTTTCTTGCAGTTCTGCAAGGCTGCTTTGTTTGAAATGTAGGCGAATTGCTAGAATGAACCGGATACAGATTCTTCGATGAGCCCCTTTTTAATAGGAATCCATTTTTTAAATTAACGAAAAAAGATCTACAAATGATGCTACAGATTAAAAAACATGGAAATGTTAACCACAGGATCTTCTATAACCTACATTTTCTACATCTAACTACGCCATACCAGAATGATCGGAAAAGAAAAGTAAAACAACTCAAAAGGAAGAAATAAGAGAAAGAAAGAGTGTGGGGTTTGAGGAAGCAGTTGCAGAAGAGAGAAAAGAGAAGAAGAAATAGGAGAAGAAAAGAGTTTTCATTGAAAACAATGAAAACATCTTTTTTTTTTTTTTTCTCAAATTTCAGTCTGTTTTCATTGTCATTTTCTAGAAAAACATTTTTTATTTTTCAATAAAACAAGATTTTTAATCCATTTTCTAGTTTTTGTGAAAATGAAAATAGAAAACAACCTTGTTTTTATAAACCAAATACTACTTTAATTTGTTAAGAATTCAACGCAAGTTAAGAGCAAAGATATCATAAAGATTTAAAAGAGGATGAGATCCATCGAATCAAGTTTACCATAATACAAATTATTTTTTTAAATGAATACAAATGATCTAATAGATTATTGGCATGTAATTATTTTATATTTTAATAAATATGTTATATACATATATTTTTCTATTATATTGCTAATTATTATATATTTTATTTTTTTAATAGAGTAATTTATGATATCTACCTGATTAATTCATGTAATCCATGTTTTTAAGAATATCATAGGTATATTAGAAGAATTAATTTAAAAATTCATTTTATTAACTCCTTTAATTTTGTTTAAAAATATTAAAAGAATTAATTTTTCTAATCTTCCTTACCAATATTGTTAAAATTACCAAATTAATTTACTTGAATCAAATCAAACTTAAAAAAAAAAAAAGTAATATAATATATCAACATTCTTGACCTTATTTCTCAAAAATTAGCTACATAAATTTTATTTATAATATCCTACAAACATGAATATTTCATCCAATTTATTATTATTACTATTATTATTATTATTTGTTTTTGTTTTGCATTTTGAATGGTTGTTATATGGATTTTTTTTATTAAGGATGTCAAAATATATATTTTTTAAAATATATTAAAATAAGGAAAGTAAAAAAAATTAATATTTAAACTCATTAGCACTATAATCCTAAATAAAATGTCTAAAAACAAAATTAATTAGTGTTTCAAATATAAAATAACCCTAAGAATGGTTTGAAATTCAAGTTCTATAATTATCCTCATGGGTAAGTTTCACCCAGAAATTTAACATAATACAAAATTTGCCTCTTCAATATAAATTTTATAGATGTTGTCACGTGTTACTCTCTTTTTTTATTTTTCTATTTTAATTATTAAATTATTTTTTCAAGTCGAGCCATCACCTTTTGTATGGGACCCATTTCCTCTTCTCTCTCTCTCTCGCTCTCTCTCCATTTTCCCTTTTTTTGTTTTTTAAATTATTAAATTAATCAATTTCTTTTCAAGCAGGTTTTCTTCACTTTTTTTTGCAACCTACTTTTCTTTTTTTTTTATATTTGATATATTATTTATTTTTGAATATATAATATTATTAAATTAATTTTATTATTTTCAAGTTTGGTTTATTATATATATTTTTTACTCTTTTAAATATTTTAATTTTTTAAAAAATTTTTTAAATATATAATATTGCAATTTTTTTTTCTTTTAAAAAATTATATATAATATTGCAATTTTAAAAAATAAAATTATATATATTTTTGCTTTGAGTTTTTTTTTTAGTTAATTTCGAATAATGATCAACAGATGACATTCAATTGTAATATTGATTAAGGCATTGTTGACTAGTCAAATGCAAGAATAAAAAAAAAAAACGGTCACGTGTTCCACGATCAGTTTCATCTAAGCATGATGGCCCAGGCAAAGTCCTTCCGTTTGGTACGGGAAAACAAAGCAACGTGGATGAATTATGTCACCTTACGTCTCTTAAATATCTTCCTTGTAAAGGTTTTCTTTGCAGTTTGAAATGTTTGAGCTCCTATAGTAGCAAAAGTCCTAAGCTTCTCAAGGATCTTCCTCTCACTTATTCTCAGCACCAAAGAATGATATAATTTTCTTTCCTTCATGCAACATCTCTTTAGAGCTTCCATATCCTCATCTATTGTCTTTGAACCGTAACAACTCTCACGAATATCAGCAAGTGCCAAGAGGGCATTGCAAACCTTTTCTGTCAGCAACAATTCCTTGCTTATTTCTGAGCTTCCGTCCCATTTAATGTTATGCTTTTCTGATAACATCATGCCAATGCATTCACCAACCTTATCAGCAGTGCAAATGTTAATATCCAACTTATGACATGCATCCTCTGGCAATAACATTATGTATAATAACGTCAATAGCTCCCTTTGGGGTTCCCCATCGGATGAGATCTCAAAATATTCGGAGTTCTCACTTACACATCCAGAAAAATCTAATCTTCTCCAAAGGGACAACTTTGCTCTGCAGTACCGATTAGAAAACAGAGAAAAACCCCATTTCAGGACCAATTCCAGATCAATGTTCACTATATCAAAAGGATTATTGGGCTCTGTAAATCCATATCTGTGAAGCAAAGCAGCATTGCCAAGTGATCCATATGTGTTAAAAACCTGCGATAAGAAAAATTTAGAATCACTTAAGAAAAGGGAGCTAGCAAAACAAAAGCTGGATGTGAATAGAAATAAAACAGGAAATGAATGTTCAGAAGGTAAATCTATCAAACCAGTGCACAAAATGTTAAAGCAAAGGACAAGTTCCAAACAAGCAGTAATGACATGGCAAAATAAGAATCATATACCCAAATCAGAAAAAATGGAATATACAAGATCAATTCAAGAGAGGATGAAAAAGCAATAAAAGCGCATGTAAAAAACAATGTGTCAACTAACTGGCCCCACACCCCACACAAGTGGGAAAAAAAGCCAAAACAGCACAACAGAGAAGAAAGGTAAAAGAAAAGGGAAAATATTATTCCAAGAGAGAGAACTCATTACTTTTTTTTTTGGGAGGAGGGAGGGGGGGGGGGGGGGGGGGAGAGGGGGGGCGTCATTCTTAAACTTACTTGAAGGACAACGCTTAATTGTTTCTAGGACTTTGACAGCATATAAAAGAACCAATGTTGAGATAATTGAGGTTCAGCTTTCACTTCAATAATAAACAAGAAAGAGGCATCACCGATATGAGTCCATTCCTGTGTTTTAATCTCTATTAATCACTACTAATGACTCTAGCTCTGTACAGGTACCACAACTTTCAGTTTTGTTTTTCATGAGAAGTATTATTCCCAAAACCTACTTAAAAAAATAAAGACCAAGGTTTTGTTTTCACATGCATTATCCAAATAGCCAGCTTTAGGCTTTGCTTGGTAAAAAGAGTGGAAAGTAGTAAGGATGAAAAATTTGTTAATGTAATAGTTAAAATTAATAAATACTTTCCTATTTTGTAACATAACCATTAGATAAACAAGTTTTTCATCTTTACCACTTTCCATCCTCTCTACCAAGTAAAGCCTAAATGATGAATATCAAAGTTTTAAATTGCTATTGTGGCTATGTAGTGTTTATCACAATTGTAGACATAGTGGACACTACATCATGCATTACAGATATCACAGTCATGAGCTTTTTTAACTCAGTACAAGTGAATACAGAATGAGGTAGATAAAAATTACAACCTTAATAATTCTTCCCATGTAATATTTAAAAGTAATTGGTTGTCTTCATCTTTTATTTGTAATAATATCACACATTTAGATTTAAATATAAAATAGAAAAGAAAGAAAGCACAATATATTCTTTTTTCTTGATTGTGCTAATGACAAAAATGTTAAATAGCATATTTATCAACTTCTACCTATGAACAATAGAAAAAAATGAAAGTTTGGCATAATAAAACTATATTTTGAGGTAATCTCATAAAATGTAATCCCTTGTCCCAACACTGAATTTTTCATTCCCTCTCCAGTCAAAATCTACTATCCACCAATAATTTTTCTGTCCAACTTCTTCTCATAATTCCCACCAACTCTCAAGATGCAAAGAGCCTATCCAAGCCCAAGACCAACCTTCTCTGTTTGTCACACATGGTTGCCAGTCTGAAGGTCAAAATGCACACAAGCATCAAGCCAAGTCTTACATCTCTGTATGTCAAATCTCTCCCTATTGATCATTTTACCCTCACCTTCTCCCACCAACTCTCCTATCACACCTGCTCCTCCTGGTGGCCTCAATTTGAAGGTCAGACAGTCTGGGAAGGAAGGCTACTGCTGTTGGCTTGGTGATAAAATTCTCATTGGTCACTTGGGAATGCAAATATTAGCAGCCATGAAGCAGATCAGTAGCAAAAATTGTAAATGTGCTTTCTCTCAAAGCTATTACAGAAGCTTTATTGATGAGTTTGGTTGGCATTTTTCCTATTTCTTTTTTGCTTTTGGAAGCAGAAAGGCAAAAAGGGCATTTGAATATGAAATTAAATTTTGTTTTTTGAAGGATTATACACAAATATGTAATTCTGTTTAGGTGATAAAATGGATAATTCTACCATATAGAAAATTTGTTATAATTGGCGTTAAGTTTTAATTTTTTCCCATTTCTAATTAATTATAACATTGCTTTTTTACCTTTTGCTTTGTTTTACAGCAATTTTTCAAATAGTAAAAAAGCAAATAGCAAAAGCACCAATCAAATATGAGCCTAATAAAATTTAAGAGAATAGAAAATTTTGGGTTAACTCTCACTTTAGCTGCAAGTTCAAAATATCTTCAAACTTGGGTTGTGTAAAAGAAAAGATAAGCCATGCGGTTGAATAAAAGCCTAACTCAAGAAGAGACCGGTTTTCCTCAAAAGTCAACCTAGTGCACCTAGATCCAGAGTCTATTAACAAACCCCTCATGTTACTCGAGCCATTAATTGTAGAATTGGGAAGATAATAACCATATAATATCAGTAGAATTTTAGTGAAAAAAAAAAAAAAAGGCATGAGTAGATGCTAACCTCTACACCTGATTTGACTTCTCTCACCATAATCATTTGCAGCATCATAGGATCATCTCCAAAAGATGAAGAGTACTCTGAATCACTGTGAATGTACGAATTCTCACCATTGGAAGCTGCACCTAACGCCTTCTTATCCTGGACAGAAATTTTACTTAATTTGTTGTTATCACTGTTGTCACTGTCAGCATCATTGTCATATTCTTGATTAGAGCATACAGAGGTGAAGTGTACATCCTCTGCTCCTGTCTTGTGATTAAAGCTGGATTTCATAGAAAAAAAAAATGAAAGAAAGGAAAAACTGAGGCTAAGAACAATTACCATAGGCATATCATGTTGTGTTATATAGTACATTCCTGGAAAGAGTAAAAGAATGTAAAAATCCTAATCACAAACTTAGACAATGCTTTGGCATTTTGCCTACATACCATGGTTGCAAAGATCAAAGATAGGAATCGATACTCCATAATATACTTATGACAGCTATGAATCTAAGCAATGACTTGATGCTACTCCCTTAATTAGGATGGCATGCACTTTAGTAAATTCACAGACCACTTAATGGTAGATCATCCATAACATTTGTAAATATGTATTCCACAATGACCTTAAATAATAATGAAGATATCTTCAAAATTGAGAGGGTATACTTACAGATCTGCCAAAGGAACCATCCCAAATCCATGGTATTCATCTATCTGAAAAGACCGAGAGGCAATAAGACTTCTCGCAGCAAAGTATTCTTCAACACTAAAAGCACATGGACTAAAGGTTTGAGGTGCCAAATATACGAGAGGCAGAATACTTTCTTTCCAATCCTCGTAAATAAGAGCTTTGTCTTCCTTAACTGTCTGCCTAGAGGTATAGAATAAATTATCAAGGATACTTCAAGATTCACTTGAAACACTCTAATCTCTATATAAAAACCATTAGGCTAAAAAGGTCTAGGTTGATTAAATCAAGAAGACACATTTCACCACAATTTTAGTTAGCAATTCATATGTTCCACCAAGATTCCAGGTATTTTTATTTAAAGATTTTCACAACTTTCCCTAACAATGATTTCAGGCTTTCAACATGCAATTCTTAGAAATATTCCAGCGTCTCTAATTGTTATTCGTTACATCAATGGGATGCTTTATAAATCATCAACCAACAAGAAGGGCAAGATCCCAACCCCAAAAACCAAAACAGAATCAGTTAGCAGATACATCATACCTTATGTAGTTCAGTCCCACAGAGTAAAGAATCCAGCTCCCGCAGAGTCCAAACCAAAGGCAAGCACTCTTGACGTCGCAAAAGCTGAAGGTAACCAGCCCAAGGAGAGTCCTGACCCAAGCTCTTTTCGTACATCAAAGCCACCGATAGACCTAAAGGACCATCCAAACCAGCGGATTCAATCATTTCCCGAGCCCCACTGGTCTTGATAGTGAGGCAAGCAGCCTTTGGTATTTTGGCGACCACATCACCTTCCTTTAAATCACACAAGGCTCTCACTGAAATCTCTTGTTCTGGGCAGTCTGTGAACTCAAGCGTATCGCTGCATTCGATTCCTTCGGACTTCATCCACCTCTTGAAAGCCCTCAATCGTCTGCTTGTACAAAGAGATAATAGCAACCGATGAAAATTTCTTTTTTGCATTTTGAGTTGAATTTGTTCGTTTGTTACCGTTAGCATTTTGTTTTAAGAAAAAAAAAATGCTACCTGGAGGCCATGTGAGGAGCAGCAGCTTCGACGGCGTGAGCTGCTTCAGCTCTATGTTGAGCCACGCTACAGCATTTCAGCCTTTTAGGGCATTTCTTTTTCTATTTTTTACGTAGGAACATCATAAATTAATCCACTAAAGTCCACAATTAGAGCCGGTAAAGTTGATGTTGGGCCAACCTGTCCAAACTTCCCCGAATCTGAATTCAATTCCACCCAATTTGATAAAATAATAATAATAAAGTACAAATTTACGACTACAGTGATTCAAATTTATCACTATATAATTTCATCACTATTTTTTTAAAATTTTGTAATAAATTTATCATCATATTTTGAAGTTTAGAGCAATTAAAGATATTCAATAAAAAATTCTATTAGAAACCATTACTAATAGAAAGTTCTACTAAATGTTTTTTAATTATTCTAAAATTTAAAATATGGTAGGAAATTTGTTCCAAAATTAAAAGTACGGTGGTAAAATTGTATCAATTGAAAAAATTGATGATAAATTTGAACCATCGTATGTATAATAATAAATTTGTACTTTATCCCAAAAAATTAATAATTTAAATACATTCAATTCGAACTTAAATTATATTAAATTTAAAATAATTTGAATATGAAGATTTGAAGGATAAATATGAAATGAATCTAAAATTAAATGATTTGATTATAAAATTTAATTATTTTAATATGAAATAAATTGTACCTTAAATTCAGAAATGATCCAAAAAAAAAAAAAAAACCCAAAATTTCATTAACTTGAAAATAATGAGAACATAATCCTAACCTGTCATGGCCTAACCAATTATCATTTCTATTCCTGAATAAAAAAAAAATAAATTAGAGGTGTGCTGCAAATGATGACATGTGATCCTAAATAAATAATTTCACTATAGTCAATTAAATTTGACTTGACTCAATGATTTTTTGAACTAAACTTGATTTTAATTTTAACTAGAGATATTCCAACGTGTCATGGTAAGGTTATTGCTTGAAAGCAACTATCATTGTTTGTAATGTTTTATATTAAAAATGTAATGTCTGTTATGTGAATACAAAGACAAGGCATGAGAGTAAACAATGTAGTGTATAAAAAATTATGATAGTTTGTGGCATTATAGTAATGGAATTCCAAAATAAAATGTTCATTTGTTTTGTAGAAAATAATTTTTATATTTTTAGATATTTATTTAGTAGAAACTTAATTGGTCAACGAAAAATGATTTATTAGTCTACAAAAAATAAGATTATTTTTTTAGAAAATTATTTTACCATTTTTAAAATGGAAAAACAATTTTCAAAAAAGAGTTATCTGTGAGTAAAATTACTTATTAATGTGTTTGAGTATAATTTTACTCATGTCAAATATTGTATATGATTTTTTAAGCTCAAACTTAATTTGACCTTATCCAAAATATTATTATATTAATAAATAATATTTTTATTTAATTTTACTTAAAAATTAATATATTAATATTAAAGGTCTTTTAATATTTTTAATTTAAAATATTTTATATTTATAGTCAAGTAAAACTTTGAATATAATATTTTAAACTCAAACTTGATTTAATTTGACTTGAAATATTATTATATTAATAAAAATATTTTATTTAATTTTAATTAAAAAGTTAAAATATTAGCATTAGAAGTTTTTTTATTTTTCATTTTAAATATTTTTATTTGTATATTATTAAACATAAATACTTTAATATTTCAATAATAAATAGTATTATATTATTATTTTAATAATAAATAATAATATATAATATTTTATTATTTTAATAATTAATGTTAAATAATATAATAATATTTTTCATAATATGAATATTTTTAATAATTTCTTATTATGTTTTAGTTTAAAATATTATAATTTTATATTTTTATTTATTATGGTATTTATATTACTATTTTAATAATAAATATAAATAAAAAAGATTTTTGTTATGATTTAATAATAGATACTTTCAATATAAAATATAAATATTTTAATAGTTTAAATATTTTAATAATAAATATTACTATTTTAATATTAGTAAAAATAATATTTAAGAATAGTAATACTATTTAAATGTTTTAAAATATTAATATAAAAATAATAAATAGTTTTATTTTAAGTATTTTTATATTAATATAATATTTTAATATTAAATATTATTATAAAATATAATTATTCTTGAATATTAATGATTTTAATAATAAATAATATTTAATTTTTCAATAGTTATATTAATATTATCTGAAAAAAGAAATAAAATTTCCAAACTATAACCAAACAATAGAAATTATTTTTCATTAACTCATCCAATAATAGAAAATTTTTACTTTTTCAAAAAATATAAACATTTTCCAAAAAATAAATGGAGCCTAATTTACATAGCATAGTTTAATACCCATCATTGTTACATATGTACAAAAAGGTTTTATAGTTTGTGACATTATAATAATGGAATTTCAAATTAATTCACAAAAGATAGTTTGTTGTCCATTATTGTTATGTATGTGTAAAATCATTAAAACTGATATTTTCTCTTCGCCAAAAAGTGTTTGATGATTGCATAGACATATGCTTGCTATAAATTTTCAAGGGTGCATATATTTAGTGTGATTAGCAACTATATCATCCAAAAAAGGTTGCATAATATATACAAAATCTGGGGTAAATGGTTTTCATTCTTCCATCTTTGCTTTTTCCTTATAGAAATGAGATGCAAACAATTAGGTAATTTGTAGAAATGAAAGCAAATGATAAAACATGAGAGCAAACAATGAAGAAAAAGAACATGTAAAGATGAATTTTAGAATTGGAATCTACATATTAGATTAAAACTCATCCAAGCATAAAAAAAATGGTTAAACAAATAACAATATTTCTAAAAGGGAACAAATGAATGCTTTAAAAAAGCTAAAAATAACAAAAGTCATAAGTAAATGCTTGTCTTAAAACAATAATACTTGTATTTGAGTTTTTTTTTTTTTTTTTTGAGTTTCTTTATGAAATAGGTTGTGTGGAACTTGGCTTGCTAATAATGATGTGAGGACTTGGTGTGAAGTTGGGGACAATTGCTTTTGTTGTTCAATGATTTCACATGACTTGGATTTTTGTTCTATTGATGATTCTTGTTGAGTGAGCGATAAGCTTTCAAATTTGAAAAGTAGTTGTTTTGAACTTTTAGGTTGTTGTTTCATTAGATCTTCAGAGTCGAACACTTTTATAGGCAATCATTCTTGTTTTAATAGTGTGTTTTGTAAGACCAATTGTCAAGATTCATTTTTGATTGATAAGTTTGCCGTAGATGTTGAAAAAGTCATATTGTTTAATGGTCTGACTACAGCTATAATTGCTATTGTTTGTATTATTCAAATTTTCTATTGGTTTAGTAAATGCTTGGATTTCCATTTGTCCTATGTTGTCCTTTATCGTCATATTGAACTTGAGCTAGTGGAAAATAGTGATTGTTAGTAATAAATGGTTTAATATCCAGTAAGATGGATCTATTTTGATTATTTATTTTTTACAAAAGCATTTTGCATCCTAATGTAGAATGGAATAAAAAGAATAAAAATTAGTTAAGAAATTTAATATGCTATATTTTTTCACATGAATTTTTGTAGTATCAAAACCAAGCAATTCTACATTGGTTGCTTTTTTGGACTTTTGTCAAATAATAGGTTATTGTAGTTGCTTTTCAGCAAGTAGTAACTAGAATTTCATTGGTTGGATTGTATATTTATGTTTTATGTGGAGTAATGAGTTTTAACTTTAGAAATTGATAAACATAAAAGAAATAAGTATGATATATTTCATTTTTAGTTATATTGATTTTAATATGTTTAAGTCCATAAAAATTTTAGTTCCATAGCAAAATAATAGGTAAAGCTCATATAGACCAAGCAAGAATTAAGTTAACACATTAAGTATAAAAAATAAAAGTATGAAATGCAATACATAACACATTTTAGATGAAAGAAGGGAAAAAATGTTACTTCTATAGCTTTTGACAGTTGTGCCAGTAAAGATCATAATAAGATTTGCTATGTTATTGAATAGTTTTCTTCCTTTATCTTTGAAACCATTTTAGCCTATATTGTAACTTGAAGAATTTGACCGTTAAGGTAAAGAATTCAATAAAAAAAATATAAATATGTTTTGCATTTATTTTTTACTTTACCTAAGCTTTTGAATGTAGACATCACATTTGGTGATTATTTGTTTTAAGGTGATTACCTCAATGCTAATAATTAGACGCTTTGATTTTAGTGCTCCAATAACATCATGAAAATAATAGTGGAACATATTTGTAAAGAAAGAAAATTGTGTTGGATTTTTTTTTCACGCATCAATTTAAGGGGATGAAATATTAAACCTATCATGTATTTGTCCTTGTTCATTATGTCATTGAGTTGTTGGTATGATAAGAAAATGAAGTAATGTAAGGGATAGAGTGCTGGATAAGTTTGAATCTCCAAAATTTTAGTTGTTTTTATTGAGGTGATAATGGTGTCTTCAGGAACTACATTATAAGTATACTTTGCATTATTGTAAGAAATTTAGAAATTTGATATTATTGCATGCTTGGAATTTTCATAACAGGAAACTAATGTTAGGTAATTTGAAAGCTGATCTTACTTAAATGTTTAAAAGAAGTGTTTTGGTTGAGACATAATTTAGCTTACCTTAACATCAGTGGCGGTAAAATCAAGGTGGTAATTTCATTTGTTCTTGGATTTACCGAATCCCATTGACATACAATCTTGATCTTGATGATTTAATTTTACCTAATTAGTAACTGTTCAGATAGATATTGATAAGTCATTGATACTGATTTGTATTGATAGAAAAAGTTATTTAAAAATTTTTTTGGGAAAAATGAAAATAATACTATTAAGAAAAATAAGTTTTTATTTATAAAAGGTAAGAATTTATAACAAAAAATATAAGTAACATACTAAGGGGAAAGCACGGATACGAAAAATGAAATGGAACTAAAATTATTGTAAGTTGAAATATTTAGAGCAACAATATAAAGCCAAACCAAAGCCATTTGATATCTCTCTATAGATAATGTTTTTTGTTTCATTTTTCATTTTTCAATCTAAATTTGCTATCAGGTTTTCGATCTTTAGCACCATGTCACTTTTGACAAAACGACATAAAGCTAGTCATGTGTAAATGCAAGCAAAGCTTTGGCAAGAACAAACTAACAATGTCTAGTGTTTGGCCTTGAATACAATTGGAGAATCTAGTCCAATCAATTAGTTATAACAAATATCACATATTAAGAATTAGTTATCAAAAATCTTGAAGTTATAATGGTAATAATAAAAAATCACAAAACTAAATGATTTAACACATGCAACTATACCAAGTCACATAATCTAACATTCATAGCCACTTTATTCTATATGAAATAAAAAAAAAGAATTCAAGGTCAAATCAATAAAAATTAAGCAAAGAAAAAATGACATACCTAGTCTTATTTAAGGATTGTTGGAAATTGCATCTTTAAGTACTAATAGGGGCAAGTTCTAAACATCATTACAATTTCACAAATTGAAATTGAAGAGTACTAATTAAAATTTGAAATAATAAAAATATCAAAAAAAGAAAAAATTTCAATGATTTCAATTGAAAAAAAATTGATTACCCAAAGTTTTAATGTTTGTTGAATTTTCATATTTAAGTTAAACCTCAACACTAAAAGCTTATTGATGTTGGTAGTTCAAGACCTAAACAAACATAAAAGAGATCACATGGCATGGCTTAGGGAAATTAAACAAAATTGGGAAAATGAAAGAAAAGTCAAAGAAAATTAAATTCAATGTAAACAAACCTTCAAATTTTTTGACCTAACTTTTTCATCATTCACATATTTTGTAGGAACTAGTCATTATAAGATGGGTTTGATAGAAATTGAAGCTAGAAAATCAAAATCAAAGTGAGGAGATAATAATTTAGTTGAAACTACTTAGTTAAAAAAATAGGGGCAACGCAAACAACAAAAAGGAGAAATGATAAGGTGATAAAAGTGATAAACAACAATGGTGGCAGAGATGGTAAGAGTCTAAGGATGCAAAAGTTGCTTACCAAAGAAATTGTGGTGAGTTACAATTACAACCTAAATTAAAGGAGATGAGTATGACTTACCCTATAAGATATCTTTGAACTAGACATAAGATATCTCTGAACTAGACACTAGTGTTTGTGTGTTTGTACATATTCTTTAAAGGGTACACACTACACTAACAGAACTATTTCTATTACCACAAACAAAGTCCAAACTCTTTCTCATTTCAATATATGTTCAATAACAGCATGATTATTGTATAATATAAAACAGAAAAGACATGAAGAATCCATAAAAATTATGAAACTTACTTATACATGTAGTACTTGAACTCTTGGCTCTTTATAAAATCTTTCTCTCATTCTTTAAGCTACAAGATAGAAAACATAAAAGAAATCATTAAACCAAATAATAGAAACAAATTCATACAGCATCATAGCAAAGAATGATTTTACATATGGGATCACTTTCATATATAAGCTCGTAACAAGCTGGAGAAAGGCACTTCAAAGCATAATTCTCCTTTGCTATTGATGAAGACTTACATTACCCACCCCACAATCCACTAATTCTATAATCAAATAGAATAAAATACAATAATTAGTACAAGTAAAAAAAAATCTTCTTGAAAATTATTACATCTTGCTAAGTATCAAAACCCAAAATTTTCATATCCATTATCGTCTTCACTTAAAAAAAAAAAAAATTACAAGTCCCTCTGATGGAGGAGAATAAAAGTCAAATTGAGAAAAGATTCAAAAACACAAATAAAGTTCATTAAAATAGTTAATACAAATAACTCTATCTAAGATTTAATTAAATATTATGCAAGAATATTAAAAAAATTAGATTTATTTCAATTCAAATAAGCAAAAATTTAGCCTAATTAAAGAAAAATACAAAAACCCAAAATTAAAGGGAAAAATAAAAAATACCCACCCGTCAAAAGGTTACTATTCGTGGCAGGGAGTTGAAAGGCTTAGCAGCAGCCATTAGCCATTCTCCTTCCTAAAGCATCACTTCAGCGGTCATTTTCCCCGACCTTCTACTCCGTACTATGAGATAGAGGAAGGAAAAGTTATGAATTGCAATGGACTATCCGAAATCCGATCTAGCCCAAATCCCCTTTCCCAACTGCTATTCGAATCTCGATCTCTAGAATTGAAAGCAAAACCAATGAGCCTTCGATCAAGCGAAAGACTAACGACTTTGAATTGAGGATTGCCAGAATCCAAAGCTCTTTCAAGTCTTATGGGCACAAAAGAACTAAACCCTAAACTATTCTTTCTATCTATTTAGTTCAAATGCTTTGACGCTCTTAATAGAGAGCGCAGTTCCAGTATAATCATAATCAGACTATTGCTCATACTTAATCACTACTTAAACCCTTGGTGAAACTGGCATGATGAAAAAGTGCCACTTGGTGAGATGAGAGAAACGGGTGGAAAGAGTTAAAAAGTGAAAAAAAAGGAAAGAAGAAAATAAAATTTTAGGATTTTTTAGGTTAAGGGTAAAAAATTAATTTTATAAATGAAACAATAAAAATATAAAAAAGCTCAATTAGGCTCATGAGCTATTTAAGTCGGATATTACTATGCTTGAATTTAGCTCGTTCGATAAGTCGAGCTACTTGAGATCGAGCTCGAGCTTGACTCGACACTTATTGAATCGAATTCAAATTTTAATCGAGTCAAATCTAAGTAGCTTACGAGTATTAATGTATCATTTACACCCCTAGCAATGAGATCTTTTTTTTTTGTCAACGTGTCCTAAGATACTAGATAAGGATAATTTTTTAGGTAGATGATTAAGAGATTGATATGCTTATGATCATTTTGAAGGAATTGGGTTACTTTGATTTTGAAAATTTTTAGGGTACAACATAACCTTGAAATATCAAATTACTATATCCAAATTCTTAAAAAATGTCACATTTGTCTGATCTTCAAAGAATTTTTTTTTTAAATTGGATGTCTCATTGTTCATTGCCTAAGAAAAGAATACTACTTTTTTATATCATTATATTATCAGGCGAAGGCAAGAGGGGTTATGGTTGATGAATGAAATCATTTGAATGATTTAAAAATGATGTGAACGTATTTGGTGAGTTTATTTCTAATAGAGATCGTCAACTTTTTCGAGACTCTTTCCATATTTTTTATAAAAGAAAACTTTCTTTTTTTTTTTTTCTTTAAATGCATTTCTCATTTTATGATTTCAAAAATTAATTATGTGGGACTTTTATTTAAACAATTGTATAAAAACAAAATTTTATAAAAAAATTTCAAAACATCCATTTCTTCTAGAATAAATTTTAATAAGATTAATCCAAATGACTCATAGGAACAACATATGTATGTTATGCATAAAATAAAAATTTGAAGGTTAAAAAAAATCATCCTATCTTGATGTTTCAAAACTTGACACTTCCTTCTATATTTCAACTCCTTACATTTTGCAATTGGATGGAGTTAACTTGTATTGTTCCATAAGTTTCGAAGTCAAAATACCACTCTTAATGAGATCCTTAACCTTTTCCTTCAGTTGTTTGTTTTTTTTCAATCAAGTGACCATCTGCTCTAATATGATAATCACACTTACCATTAGGATCATAACTCTTTATTGATGTATTTGGTGTTATTTTTTAAGGCATAAAAGTGAGGCATTAACCTTCTATTAGCAAAGGCAAAAGGTAAAAAATAGGGATTAGAAGTCTTTTTTGGTAATTTTTTGGTTTTTTTTCTTTTTTTAGTTCTTTGTTGGTTGAGTGGTAGGCTCAAGTGTAGGGATAGAATTGTGATCGGTCAATTGAGTATAGGGATTTGCTTGAAAGCACAAATGTTGGATTTGTTGACAAAAATATGGACTTTGGGAGATATTACCTATGATTGGGAAGTGGGGGTCATAAAAAGGATAAAGATTATACGGGATGAAGTTTTTGGGTAGATTCCCCTCAACTATGGTTGCTTACACCTCTTTTTCATTCTTTTCCAATGTACTATCTTTTTCAATATTAGTCGTATCTTTTAATTTAATCCTACCACTCTTGATTGTATTTTTTATCATTTTTTTAGAAATCACCATGTCAATAAAGTTTTTGAAGACATTCCCATTCATGTTTTTGTAATATGAAGTGTTCAAAGAATTGATGAATAGAATAGTGATTTTTTTCTCTCTTAAGGGTGGTTGTACTTGAGCAGCTACATCTTTTCACCTTTAGGCATATTTTTTAAAGGTTTCAATAACCCTTTTCTTTATATTCTATAGGGTCAACCTATCTAGCACCATGCCTGACACTTATTTATATTGTGCTATAAAAGTCCAACCTAAAATTTTTCAAGAATGAATATTACTTTAGTCCAACTGGACATAACATCTTGCTACAGATTCTGTAAGATTATTTTAAAGTAATAGATCAGTAACTTATCATCATGAGCATAGCTTGTCATCTTCCAATAATGCATGATGATATGTGCCAAAGGGCATTTTGTTTTGCATGCTTCTCAAAATGTAGAATCTTAAACTTTGATGAAATAACAAGATTAAGCACTAAACTTAGTTCCCTAGCATCAACAATTACATACACATCTAGCCTCTTAATTGCCTTTAACCTCTTTTTCAATAGGTCATACTTATTCTTCATCTATATATTTTCTATCAACTTTGACACCATTTTCAATTTCTAACATTCTTTAAGATCATTCAAGTTAGGCACAATAACAGGGTTAAAAGGAGTAAACTCGGAGTTGATGTTTACCTAAACTAAAGACGGCTTAACGAAAATATTAGCATAAGTTTAAAGAGTTACAGGGGGTGCATGTGTCATATGAAGGTTCTGAACATAAGGAAAGGTGAATCAGGATATATACAATGGTTCCTTAATAGTTTTTTCCTCTCTTGCCCCATGTGTTTCAACAATCCCTTTTCTTTTTACAATTTTTGTCAATAGCTATTTCAATTCTATGAACTGCTTATTCACATTTTGTTGTATCTCCCTAACTACTTCTCTTGTTTCTTTCTATAACCTTTCTACCTTTCTAATCTAGTTAGCATGCTCATTCTCCATGATTCTTAGAATGCACTATCTTTAAACTTTTTATTAATTACATAAAGTCAAAAGCATTGGATGTGAATTTTATTGTTTGCTTTAAAAGATAATTCTTAAAATCCTTAAATATTTAGCCAAGATTTTTGAAGATATCTTTTGCTTTAAAGGTTTGATGAGAGTGCATTTACAACCACCATTTCTTGTCCTTAGCTGGCATGAAAAACAATGTTTAAACAAATGATGCATGATATGCAAGTCTAATTTTATTATTATTATTGTTTAGAAAGAGCTTAAATTTCTCTTATATTTAGGTTGGGTTATTTAATGACATTCATTTCACCTTAAAACTTTAATGAAAACATATTTATAGCCATCATTCTTTTTCATGAGCTTCTTTAGGCATATTATTAAAATGTTAAATAGAAACATCCATTTTTAGATAACTTGAATCAAGAGAAATTTTTATTTATTCCAAGAATTCCAAGTCTAAAAATCATTAACCATAATTGGACTAAGGTCATAAAAGTGTTGGACTTGCTTATATGCCCTTTCGCCTTTTTTAAGAAATCCAAAAAGAGTTGATTCTGACTGCTGGTGAAAAGTGACCCTTTGCCTTAGGGCTCCTACCTTTTATTCATTACCTTGACTTGCCTAACTACCTTATGGATTTGAGTATTTAAGTGGTCAACGTATGCCTATTTTCCTTGGCTTTTGGCGTTCTATTACTTTCAGGCTTCTATTAATTAAAAGACCCATTTGTGACTCTTGAAATGCCATGAAAATTTATTTAAATAAATTGTCTAAAATGAATATCTCTAATGCTTTATGTCAAACAAATAAAACAAAACAAAACAAAACAAAAAAACATGGAAAAATCATTAAAAGGGTAAAAAGTGATGAGACATGTTCTCATGAAATGCAATGCATGTTTTAAAACCCAACTTTTCATGAATCTATATGTATGAAATGCAATGACATACTATGTAAGTGCAAGAAATACAATATCTTGTTATAAAGGTGGTGGCATATATTGTCATAAGATGTAATTTGTACAATGCATGCTTTAAAGATCCTACCATTCATGAATCTATATGCATGAAATACAATGACATACTATATTAGTAATGTGATGTATATCTAGACTGATGCAACCAATTTATGTGAAATGCACCAACATATTATATGCATGATATTTGTTTATATGAAATGCACTATACCGATCTAATGAAATTGACACTACTATTAAGATGTGCATGAGATGGAGTGCATGTATTATCTTATTATTTTTAATTTTGAAAATATGAGAATGTGTACACACTGGATCAAATGAAATGTAAAGAATAGAACACATTGATTCTTCCTTTTCTTTTCTTTTTTCTAGAAAGGGAAAGTTTTAAGAACACATTTTTTTATTCCATACAAAATGACTAGGATTCAAAGGCTTTTTTTATTTTTTTATTTTTTCTGTTAGCCAACAAAGAATTTAAGAAAAACTTTCATTTGTTTTTAATTTTTTCTTCCTTTTTGGGTTTTGTTGGATAGTAAAAAAAAATTTATTTTAAAAATATTTTTCAAAGATGCACATTTTAGACAAATATCAAGCAAATTAAGCAATATGCCAAAAATTTTTTGAAAGAATGCTTTTTTTTTTTTTTTTCAAAATTTTAGTCTTATTTGCACCATTATTATCCCTAAATACAAAAGTTGTTCCTTCATGTGACCTATTCAGGGTAATTTGTACAAAAAGGGTTGGCAGGGCTCTACATAAGGTTAACTTCATAAGGTTCACTATACACCGGGTTAGGAATTGACGCATCTAAAAGTTCTCAAGTTATTCCTCACATCTTCGTCCATCATAGACTAGTGTGGCATTTTGATTCTCACCCATTACAGGCTACGAGTGAAAATGGTTCAATCTGAGCGAGAATGTTTCATTAGCCATTTTGGAGGTTTACACCTCATGAGAGTGTTGCTACTTTATTTCCTCCTAAATAGGGTTAAAAATTGAGTATAGAGCTTATGCATGTAATGCATGTATTAATGTATATGAAGGAACAGACAAATCTTTCACATTTTCCTAAATTACTCTTATCTTAAATGCCCCCACAATTATTAAAAATAGGATAAATAATAGCAAATTAAAATAAATGAAACAACTAAAATATGCATGAAATGCAAAAAACACACACTCATACTTTTTTTTAATTTAAAAAAATTTTTAAAACAAGAAAATTAAAATCAAAACATTTTTTTTTTCAAAATTTCTACTTTATAAGAAAACAAGAAAATCAAAATTTAGGAATTAAGATTAAAAACTAATTAAGACCATTAAACCAAAAATTTAGGATACTATACAATCATCATTTGGCTTGACTCTCTAAAAATGTATCCCCAACAGAGTTGCTAAGCTATTGTAATGTCTTGTGACCCAGGGGCGAGTGACCTTAAAGCTGGAGATTGGGGAAATTTGGAACACGGGGACTAAAAAGCATTTTCAATGAAAAAATAAAATTAAGAAGTCATCTTTAATCTTTTTTAAGGTGTGATAGACCACCCAAAAATTTTATTTCTTTAATAAAAAATTTTAAAATGGGTTTAAAAGTTTTATAAAAAGAATAAATTTACTAAATGCGAAATCAGAATTTAGGTCCTAAACTTAGTTACATGTAGGAAATGATTAACACTCTTACAATGCCTGTAAAAAATGATTCCAATTGATTTTATGTTATCCTCTAATTTTGGTAAAAATGATCCTATTTTTGTTAATGTTTAAAATTAATTCCTTTTCTTGTTTTTTTTTAGAAAAATAAAAACAAATTATATTTAAAAAACAAAACATTTTTTTTCTTTTTTGGATTAAGATGAAAACTTTTTAAATATCAAAACACCTTTTTTACTCTTTTATAATTAGGTAGAGCTTCAAAAATATTTTTAATTTTAAGGGCTTTCAAATTGTCTCACTAAAAACAAGATAACATCTATTATAAATAATATGAAAAGTCCTCTCATAGTTAGGCTAGATTTCGATAACTATATCTACTTGGGATATTATCTGTTTTAAAATATTTTTACTTTGAAAACATATTTTTCAAAACATATACATGAGATGCATGAACGTAATAGCATGATGAATGCATGACAATATAACATGAATGACAAAGTATGAATACATGACGATATAAAAATGCATGTGATGGCAAGGTAGAATGAAATGCAAATGCATGATTAGTTTTAGGGTTTGAGAGTTGGTTTTGGGATTTGGGTTGATTCAGGTCTAAGTTAGGGTTTAGGGTTTGGTTTTGAATTTAGGGTTTGGGGTAGGGTTTAGGATTAGGCTTAAGGGTTTTGAGTTTAGGGATTAGGGTATATAGCATAGGTTTTAGGGTTATGATTTCATGCAATTTGGGGTTTCATGAGATTTGGGGTTTAATGAAATTATACATGTGAAAAAATCAAATTACAAAAATGCCATTAATGATGCATATGACAAAAGCATGACAAAGAAATAAATTAATTACAAAGCTATGCAATTACAAGAATAAATTACAAACAAGTTGTTCATGAAAAATCAAGAGCAAAATGGTTTAAACACAAAACTTTTCCAATTTTTGAAAACATGTTCCACCATTCATGTTTTTCAAAACATAACTAAAAAAACACAAAAATCACTCAGACCAACCATTAAATCAACATTTTCTTCATTGGAAATTAAATAAAAAAAATTGAAAATTTAATAAACCATCCAAAAACACAATCAAACACATGAATTCAACTAACCATTATTATAAAATGAAGAACATGGTTCGACCAAAACAAGAAATTCCATGGCCAGAGCCAATTCTTTGATCACATTTTCACTCATTTTCAATTAAGCATGCATTGAACATCCCTAAAATCAAGACTCAAAAACCCTTTTTTTTTTTACTTCAAAAAGGATTCCATCAAACATTTAACATATTAAAGTAGCAAGAAAATCATAAAATATGAACATTAGCCAAACATTATCCATATACAATAAAACCAATCATAAACCAGGTAAACAACGAGTGAATCATCAACCAAACATACATAGGTAGCATAAAAAGCAAAGAAAACATTTAGAGAGAGCCAAAAGGAGGTTCAGCCATGGTGAAAAAGGTTGGTCGAACCATTAACTTGGTTTTTTAATGGTGGATTGTGTTTTATTTTTTATTGTTTTCTAGCTTTAATTCAACAATTGATTTGTTAGATGAAGTTTGACCTAAGTTTTGAACAAAAAATGAACTACAATTTAAAAAAAAAACCATAAAAAAATGAATGGATGAAACAAAATGAAAATGCAATGAAAAATGTGATGAGGATGCAAGAAAAGTAAAGATGAATGTTGAGAAAATACAATTTCAAGCAAGTAATGCACAAAGATTTTTCTCTAATTTTTTTTCGTGACTTTATTTTTTTCCTTTCTTTCATCTGTTTTTCTCATGAACATTCCTTTCTCAATATTCTAGAAAACATGACCCCTCTTTTGGTGAAAATGGTAGAGAAATATCTTAACAAGATTTAATCTTGGCCTTTGGATCATAAACTCATTTGAGGGTTTAAATTTTACCTTTTTTTAAGTTTCAAGGAGCTAACTTTATCCATTTGATCAAGATTCTCAAGGTGATCCAATGGTCTAGGTTGTTTACAACCAAAGATATGATTTTTAAAGCTCTTGGATCAAGTGAAAAAAATCATTTTGCCTCTAATACTATGTTTTCAATCTTTAGCCTATTTTCTTGGAAATCAATGCTCATGTATTCATTTTTAGGATTTTGAAGCAGAAAAAAATCATGAAATATTATGAAATTAAAATTTAAAAATTTTCATCAAAATTCAACTTTGAGAAGTTCAAATTATGAAATTACTTTTAAAGCGTATTTTGATAATTTAACACCTCTCAAGGTACTGAAGTGGTTTCGAAAGCCCCAAAAATTACCAATTATTTTAAAAGCATGATCTTAAAAGTTTTGCAAAAAATCGACTCGAAAAAGTCAAATTAAAAAAAAATCACCTAAAAGGTATTTTGGTGATTTCACACCTTTCGATGTACTATCAATGTTTTCCAAATTCTAAAAAACATCAAATAATACCAAATCATAATTTGAAGCTTTTCACAAAATTTCAATCTTGGAAAGGTCAAATTACAAAAATATCCTTAAGGGATATTTTGGTAACTTCACACCTCTTATGGTGTGGTATGGGTTTTTAATGCATTAAAAATCATGAAAAAATTTTTAATTATGATCTAAAAGTTTTCATGAAAATTTGATTTCAAGAAGGCCAAATTATACACCCTTAAGGATATTTTACTAATTTTGCACTTTCCAAAGTACAATCAAACTTTTCAATGCTTTAAAAATTGTAAATTTCAATTTTAATCCATATTGATTTCAATTTAATTGTGAATTTTGAAACTTGACTCGAGTTTCATCTGTTTTAACCATTGTTGATAGATTTTAACTAAGTTTGACTTTGTTTGACTAAGTTTGACAAATTTTGACCTTGGGGCATCTAGGTCAAATTGGCTTCAATTTTGATTTTAGAAACTTGTCAGAAATAATGTAATGTTGGATTTGAACCGGGTTGACTTTTAAGAGCTTCATGAATGGCCCGAAATTTTACCCGAACAAAATTAGATGTTTACAATCTTCATGGATTCTTCTTCTCATGGAATTCAACTCATTTTATCTCCTAAGTAGCTCTTGTAATGCCTTGGCAAAAATCCCACAAGGTTTGGCCATTTTCTTGCTAAGGGTACAAGGTACAAGCATAATTCTTTTATTTCCTTATGCATGAAAAATTTTTAAAAATTAAGTGGGTAATCAAGAAAAAATTGATCAAGTAAGTCATATAATTAACCATATAAGTATATGATAATGCTATAAAAAAAATTAGAATTATCAAGTCTCATCTAGTTTTAAGTTTCAAATGGCCTTAAACATAAACAAATGACAATTGATTGTGATGCTAATTGAAAGTAAGTTAATAACTTAGCAAAAAAGAATTGTAAAGGTGTTGATAGGCTTATCTTTAATATATAGGTAGATTGATTTTTTTTTAATTATATTTTTGCTCATAATAATTAATTTTATTCTCAATTCAATTATAATTTTCTTAATAAATAATAAATTAATCAAGTTAAAATTCAAATTAAAATGTCTAATGATTAATGTTTGGGATGGCCAAAAAAATTATTAATTTTGGGCTTTTTTTTTTATATATAAGTTAAAGTTTAAAAATGAAAAATGAAAAAAAATTCAAATTTTTTGTCACCACGTACTTTCTACAATTAATTGTTTTGAATAATAAGAGTATCACAAAAGCTAATTTGATAATGATATGTGTTTTAAATTAGTTTCATAATCCAATTCAAATATTTAACATTGAAAAAATTGAAAATATATTATATATAATTGTATAATAATTATAAATAATATTAGTTTTTACAATTTTATTTCATTAAATTAAAAAGTTTATCAATTTTCATTTACTTATTTTAGACAATGGATCAAGTTTTTTAGGTTCAATTTTTTAGATTTTATGAGTTTTAAGTCACATTTATCTTGGATTTAGATAATTTTGAGTTTAGATTATTTTAAATTCAAATTGCTTTAAATTAAAACTATTTTAGATTTGAATCAGTATAAATTCAAAATTTTCAATTTCAATCAAATTTTGTCATTTCTATCTCTATAATAACAATAATAATAAATAAATAAATAAATAATGAGTTTAGTTGTAGTAGGCTGTGACATATTTATCGACACGTTAATGTGAATAAATTATACTATTACTACATAACAAGAAATGTCTTGAGCAAGTTTAAACATAAGAGTGACTCCTTTTTGCACAAGTGAAGGTGTTTATTGATCGATCAAATTTTAAATATGTTAAAAATTTTCAAAATAAAATATGAAAAATAACCCACATTGAAAAGAAAAGATAAGATAGATATTTAAATTAAGTGGAGTAAAAGTCCAATGTAGTTGGACTTAAATGGCTAAAGTACAAAGATGGACCATGGGCTTACATTTTCAAGTTTGGTTGGTCTCATATTAATTAAATAATTAATATATATTAATTATTTAATTAATGGCACTTGACACTTGGACATGGACACATGTAGTGTAGTAAATAAGATATTATTTTATTTAAAGTTTAATTTTTTAATTAAACAAAAGTTAATTAAGTGTCTAATTAATTAAGTATGTTCAAAATAGACATATAAGAACACACAATTAAGTCTATATAAAACAAGCAAATAAGTCTATTCAAATAGACAGTTTTAATTATTAAAAAAATAGTTTCTATCTATTCAAAATAAATAGTTATGTCTATAGAATGAAAAAAAACACTTAATTAACTATATAAGCTTTTTTAGTTTTTTGAAAAAAATATAGAAACAATTTATATAACTCTTCTTTCTTCTTTAAATAATTTCTAAATTTCTTCTATAAAGTTTTGCTGCAAAAAATCCTTATAGAAGTTAGATGACACTATAATAAGCCAATGAATGATCAATGAACTGATTTCATTAATGCAAAATGTAGTCAGTCACTAAGTTTTATTGTATCCTTGAGGTTTATTGTCTACAACCCTTTTACACCCCTAATAGTAAATAATACGGTGGAAGCTAGTAAAACCTTAAAGAATGAGGCACTGTTACACATCTTGGAGCCTTTTTAGATTTTTAGATTTTGGTTCTACTAGTCTTAAAGTTTTATCTAGTTCAACAATGGCTACGAAAGTAATACTTAGGAAATTGGCTTCTAGTTTTTTTAAATTAGATCGTTTTGATGGTGGCAATTTTCGAAATTGGTAGAAAAAATGCATTTCCTATTTTCATATTTAAAGGTTGTATATATTTTTACCTCTCTCAAGCCAGAAGAAAATGATAAAGAATCTGTTACTACAATAAGAAAGAGGTAAAATGGGATAATGCAGGTTACATGTGTAAAGGTTATATTCTGAATGGTTTATTTGATAGCCTATTGATACATACAAAAATGAGGCTACTGTAAAGGAGTTATGGGATAAATTGGAGATCAGGTATATGACTAAGGATGGAACAAGTAAAAAATTTCTCATTAGTCATTTCAATAATTATTAAATGGTTGATGAACATTTTGTGATTGAACAACTATATGAAATTGAAAAATGCTTAATCAATTTAAACAGTATAATATAAGCATGGATGAAAAAACTATTGTGTTTTCTTTAATAGAAAAACTTTCTCCATCATAAAAGACTTTAAAAGAAGTCTGAAACATTAAAAAAAAAAATCACTCTTGAGACTTTACCTAATCATCTTTGAATTGAAGGGAAATACAAAAAGGTAAGAACTGAATTCTAGTTTTAGTGATGCCAAAGTTCATGTTATGGAGGAAAGATAAAACACTAAGCTTGCCAAAAATAAGTTCAAGTTTAAGCAGATTGTTAATGGGCCTAAATTCAAGAAGAACTAGAAATGATAGAAAGGCTTATGTTACCATTGTGGTAAGTTGAGACATTTCAAGAAAGAATGTTGGTTGCTACAAAAAAAAAAAATGATTCCACAAGTAATGATGCTTATGAAAACTTTGTTGCCATAATTTCCAAAATCAACATGCATGGAAATGATGAATCTTGGTGGATTGATTCAAGGGCAACAAAACATGTGTATAACGATAAAAACATGTTCACAACATTTAAATAAAATGAATATGGCAATATCCTCTACATGAGAAATTCTTTTATAGCAACAATCAGAGAGGCAAATGGACTGTTAAAGCTAAATTCACTTTTAGAAAAATTATAACTTTGAATGATGTTTATTATGCACTAGAAGTTAGGAAGAACTTAATGTTTGGAAGTTCATTGAATAAGTTTGGTTTCAAACTTGTATTTAAGGTAAATAAATTTATTCTATCTAAGGGAGAAATTTTTATTGGGAAAAAGATATATGTTCAAACTCAATATTATTAATAAGAATAAGATTGTTATTTTTTGCTTAGATTGTTGAATCTTTATATTTATGGTAGTATAGATTAGGTCATTTAAATTATAAAAAATTGCATGATATAAATAAGTTTATATTAATTCTTGAATGTAGTTAAGACATTAATAAATGCAATACATACATGTTGACTAAGATTACCAAAAAATTGTTTTCCTAATGTTAAAAGAAATACAAAATTACTTGAGTTAATTTACAGTGATGTTTGTGAAATGCATAGCACTCTTGCATTATTTGCAAAGAAATATTTTGTCACATTCATAGAAGATTATTTTAGATATTATTATGTTTATTTATTGCATTCTAAAAATGAAGTACTTGATAAGTTTAAAATTTAAAAATCTGAAGTTAAACTTCAGTGTGAATCCTTTATCAACTGCTTAAGGTCAGATAAGGGTGAAGAATATTATAGTCTAAGTTACTTTGAATCAACCAGAATAATCTATCAAGTTACAATTTTTTACACACCACAATAGAATAGTATATATGAAAAAAAGAACAAGGTTTTAACATAAATGATAAATGCAATGTTATCATATTCTGATCTTGTACAAGGGTTTTAGGGTGAAACATTATTAATAGCTTATCATATACTAAATAGAATTTCTAGCAAAGAAACTCAAATAACCCCATATGAGCAATGGAAGAAAAGAAAACCAAATTTTTATTATTTAAAGGTTTGAGGATATAAAGCGATAGTTAAATTTCATGACCCAAAAGGAAAAAGTTGGGTGAAAGAGGAATATAGAATATAATACATGTTGATAGGAGATGCACAAAATAGTAAAGCATATAGGTTCATAGTAATTGAACTAAATGATTAATTTTAGTTAAAACTATTATTGAATCAAGAGATGCAATTTTTTATGAAAATGTATTTAATTTTAAGACAACTATAACTACTATAATCAATTTATCCTACAAGTGGAAAAGAAATTCCAAATCCATTGGAACCAATTGTAATTAGTGATAAACCTGTCAAGAAATAAAGAGAAGCAAAAGGGTTAAAAATGCAAAAGATTTTGGACCAAATTTCATTATGTTCTTTATGAAAGGGACTAGTGAAAGCATAAACAACAAAATTCCTTATTGTTTTAATATAGAGTCTAATCTTGTTACATATGAAAAGGGAATGAAGTCTCAAGATTTTGTTTTTTAGAAAGAAGCAATACATGAGAAATGGACTTAATAATAGGAAATAAAACTTGGATTTTGGTTAATCTTTTGCTAAGTTCTTATCCAATAGGCTGTAAATGGATTTTCAAAAAGAAAATGAAGGTAAATGGAACCATAGATAAATTTAAAGTAAGATTACTAACCAATGATTTTACATAAAAGCAAGAGATTGACTACTTGTATACTTATGCTCCAGTAGCTAGAATTACTTCAATTAGGCTTCTAATTTCACTTTCGTCTATTTACAATTTGGTTATACATCAAATGGATGTGAAGATGGCATTTTTAAATGGTAAATTAGAAGAGGAAATATATATGGAACAATAAAAAAGATTTATTATTCCAGGCTAAAAGCATAAGATTTGTAAGCATGTAGGATCCTTGTACAAACATAAGCAAGCACCAAAATAATGGCATTAGAAATTTGGTGAAGTCGTTCTTTCTAATGGTTTAAAATTAATGAGTTTGATATGTGCATATGTAGCAATTTCGAAAATGAAAAATGAGTCGTAATTTGCTTATATGTGGATGATATGCTAATATTTAGTATTGATTTAAAACAAGTTAAGTAAATAAAGAAATTTTTATCAAATATTTTTTTGGTGAAAGATATGGGAGTAACAGATGTTATTCTTGGAATTAGAATAATCCAAAATGATAGTGGCATATCCTATCACAATTACATTACATTGAAAAATACTTAAAAAGTTGATCTTTTCGATTGTATTCTAGCATCTACACCTATAGATTCTCAAATAAAATTAGTATCTAATATTAGTAGGACAAACAATCAGTTACAATATGCAAGAGTAATTAGTTACCTTTATATGTGATGACTTGTACAAAGTCTGACATAGCATTTGCTATTGGAAAGTTAAATAGGTATACAAGTGATCTAAGTAACTTGATTTGACAAGCAGTTAAAAGAGTATTTAGGTATTTAAAGAAAACAATAAATTATGGATTGTGTTATAATGGATATTCTTTAGTTTTAAAAAGGATATTCTAATGCTAGTTGGATTATTAATATAAAAGATCATGCATTCTACAAGTGGATGGATCTTTGTCCTTGATGGGGGTGCTATTTCTTAGGGTTTCAATAAACAAACATGCATAAAAGATTCCACCATGGCAGCTGATTTGTTGCATTACCTATAATAGCTAAAGAAGCTAAATGATTAAAAAGTTTATTACATAAAGTACCTTTATGGCCTAAACTAGTTTCTCCAATTTATATTCGATGTGATAATGAAGCAACTCTACTAAAGGCATATAGCCAAATATATAATGGAAAGTCTAAACATATTGGGTTAAGACATAATTATGTTCAACAATTAATTTTAGATAGAGTGATCACCATAAACTATTTGAAGTCAAATGAAAATTTGGATGATCTTTTAACCAAAAGTTTTGCTAGAAAATTAGTAAAAAATACCTCAATAAGGATGGGGATCAAGCTAATAAAGTGACCCATAATGGAAACTCGACTTTACACTTGGTATAATGTCAAGTCTTAAGTTCAATGAGATAAAGCATATCATTTGTATGTGACTACTAGCACCATAACAAGATTTATAATTCCATCCTAGATAAAATGGTAGGGACCCATAATGGTAAAGGAAGGATGAGTAATATACTTTTAATAGATCTATAACATAAATATGTTAGAGTGTTACAATTATGAGAAAACTTTTGATGGGAGCTACCTATATAAATGTGAAGTATGGTCACTTTCATAAGCCTAAAAGCTTGTCTCTAATAGCATTCATGAAAAGAGAATACAGACATATGGCTATAAAAGTGTCACTAGATACCAAGCATTCATTGAGTGTTGAAATCATTATGTAAGATAAGTTCAGTTAACTAAATAGAATAATTGGTTTAAAGCATAATCGATTATGCGATTTCAATTAACTTTAACTTATTTTCACTAAATAAAAGTTCAAATCAGAAGATACATTTTATTTATGCAATTGATTTCCAAGATCATAATAAATTTGGATTATTTTGAAAATGATAGAGGAATGTTAAAAAATTTCAAAATAAAATATAAAAAATAATTTCACATTGAAAAAAAAAAAGATAAAATAGTCACTTAAATTAAAAGAAAAAGTCCAATGTAATTAGACTTAAATGGCTAAAGTGCAAAGATAAACCATGATCATGGATTTTCTAGTGTGGTTGGTTTTACATTAATTAAATAATTAATATAAATTAATATTTAATTAATGACACTTGGCACTTAGACATGTGGCACTTGGACATGTGACATGTGTAATTAGTAAAGAAAATATTATTTTATTTAAAATTTAGTTTTTTAATTAAACAAAAGTTAATTAAGTGTTTGATTAATCAAGTCTGTTCAAAACAAATTGATAAAAACAAATATCAATTATGTACAAAATAAACAGATAAATCTATTCAAATAAATATTTTTAATTATTAAAAAAACATATAATTTTTATCTATTCAAAATAGACAGTTATTTATGTAAAATGAAATGATAATTAATTATGTAAGCTTCTCTAGTCTTCTAAAAAAATATACAGAAACAATTTGCAGAACTCTCCTCTTTCAAATAATTTGTAGAATTTTTTTATAAAGTTTTGCTGTAAAAGTTCAGTCAATACAAAATGCAATCAATCACTAAATTTCGTTGTATCTTTAAAGTTTATCAACTACAAACTTTTTGCACATGTACTAATAAATAATACGATAAATATGAATAAAATTTTAAGAAAAGTGACACCATTATACGTGGTAAAACTTTTCCTCCAAATTTCAAATTTATCATAATTTCAATTTTTCATATTTTGATTCCAATAAATCTTACAACTCAAACCCGTTCAAGTAATTTTTCTTTCTATAAAATAAAAAATGATTTTATTTAATCTTTAATATATTTTTCATTTTTTATTATTGAAAACATGAATAATTTAATATATTTTTTCAACGTTTATACTCTAATATTATATATTTATCATTTATATAATATATAAATATAAAAATAATATTATAATCGAGCCAAGCATAGCTGGATCCTTAAATGTTAAAATCAAGACCCAATCTGTTTTCAAACTGATCTCAATTTTTTCTAAATCCATTTAAGACTTAATATTTTCGGCTAAATTCTCCCAAATATTGAGTGAATCTTTCAAGGGTACGGTTTACTCTCTAGACATTGTTTCTTGTACGTTTACTCGCAAGACAATGTTCTTTTTTTTTTTTTTTCTTCTTATGTTTTGTTTCGCTTTTTACTTTTTTTCCTTTTATTTTCCTTTTATATTTATATTTATTTTAATTTATCTACTCTTTTTCTACATTATTTACTCAATTCTTTACAATAATTTATCACTTATATAAGTTTTGAATAATATTTTTACAATAAGTTACCACTTTATCAATATAATTTTTCTATAAATCAAATTATTAAGATAACCCAGATATATTTATACATTCAAATGAAGTGATAAGCACTTAAATAAACAAAAACCATATAAGTCCAATGTGGTTTTAATATTAACATTCCAACACGGTAGAAAAGATCTTTCCACCATGCTTCAAAAGAAAATTTAAAGAGCCAGTTAAACTTTGATTTAATGATAAGAATAATATCTAAAATTTTGATGTCCTAAATTCAAATTTAATTGTGAGTTTGATTTAATTTTATGTTAAATTTATTAATTATGTTATAATTCATTAATTGATTATTTAGTATTTTTTTATATATATGAATGTAATACTTAATTATAATTATAATTTCTTTACACTTGTAATTTCATAAAATAAAACTTAGAGCTTTTATTATTATTATTATTATTATTATTATTATTATTATTTTTTTTTTTTACAAAAGATGTCACCATTTGAAAATAAAAAAAAAGTTGTAAGTACTAAAATTTATCCTCAAAGTATGTTGGTAGATGTTGCATTTTAAAAATGATTTTATGAGCCAACTGAACAAAACTCTAAATTTGTATTATTAGTTTATGCCAATAAAAGTTGACATACTCCAAAACTATGACATTACACATCCACGACCAGAACCGCAATTTAGCCTACCATTTTCTCCGGATCATTTATGCAATAATTCATCGGTTCAAGACACATAACAGTCAGCAGGTTACTTCCGTACGCTTCAATTCACCACTAGTAGATTCCATCTTAGGAAGCATCTCAAAGACATACCAAGATTGAGGGCAGAATCATGCTGATGCTTGGATCAGACTGCTGGTGTTAACTTTTGAAGAGAATACGCCTCCTTTGTTGAGAACTGCACCAATTTATGCACCATAAACATCTTGGAATGTCAAATGAACTCCAGAAGATCTAGCAAAAGGATCGTCAAATAATAAGGAAAATAAAAATAAAAAATAAAAAAAAATAAAGGCAAACCAGACAATTAAAGTAAAAGAGGAATACAAGAAAATATATACATCTATTCTACAATCCTCTTAATAGCAAACAATAAACACTGATCCTACTTGTTGCTATTGATTCTTGTAAACATGAAGCAATTTGTTCCTGAATTGAGGAAGAAAACTGCAGCTCAGGTTGCCTCATTCAAATCAGGCAATTCATCCACTATCAATGATAGAAAACAAGCAATCATGTCTATCCTCACACAGGATGTAATTATGCAGAAACCATGCAGCTATGACTATATCCCTTTGAATATGAAAGGCATATTGTGGGACAAGTTTGAGAATGGGAAATCGAGTTTTCAGCACCTCCAAAGACCTCTGTATGACATTTCTAAGAGAAGAATGGCGATGATTAAAGAGCTCCTTTTCATTTCTGGATAGTTGATTGGCACCTCTATATTCATGCAGGCGATACCTTACTCCTGGATATGAAGCAAGAAATCATTCCATATAGGAGTACCCCTTATCAACCAAATAGTATTTTCCTGTAACAGAAAAAAGTCCAGGGTCAGGTGTTTTCAATTCAATCCACATGACAGGCAAGATAATGAGAAACTTCTGGCCAAAAAATAAAAAAAATAAATAAGAGAAGATAAAGAGAAAGATAAAGAGAAAATTAAGCTATCTTTACAAGCATGTAACAAAAATTTTGGACAAGGACCAGGACTTGAACAGAAATCAACCCTAAATTTCATCCAATTTCAACTTGCAGCTCATATATTCACAAGACAAAACATAGAATCATTCCCTTCCCCAAATACGCTTTCCAGAAAAGGGGAAAAAAGGTAGAATGTAAAACCTTCAGGAATGTGAGGAAAATTCTGATCTGGATCATCCAAGACTGCTCTTGACACTCGTAAATCAGCAGCAGATCTTTCCCAATCTGGATAAACAAATACAAACTCTAGATAGAATGTGCAGGCTGCCAAAACATTTAGTGATAAAACACCTTTCCTGTTGTGAAAACGAGACTGATCTTTTGCTGGGACATGTGCAGGGATGTGCTTTCCATCTATGATGCAAACACCATCCTGAGCTTGCAAAAGTAAAGTGAATCACCCATGATAGAGATATAATGACAAAAGAAACAGGTTTATAGACATGGACCTTGAAATACGATTAAAATCTATTACTATTAAGAGTTTCCTGAGGAGTACTATCATTTGGGGGCAGTGAGAATTCCCGTGAAAGTGACTTGATTGCCTTCAAAACATTAGTAAAGTGCCAGACTCATGGTTTCACCTGAATGCTGAAACTGCCCTTTGATTACTCTGCTGCGTTCATTATGGCCCATGATATTTAAGAAAATTGCCAGCTCCTAGATCGTAACACCAGCTACATCACGTAACATACGTCTATGTCGAAGAGTGTAACATAGTTTGTGAAAAACATGTTTATCCAGCCGCAACATTTCGCGACACACATCATCGGTTCCTTCTGGCACCTCATTCATAAAAGCACTTCCGCAAGGTGATGAAATACAATGAATTTTGTGAAAAAACATTTAGTTACAACTGATTGTAATTTGTATAACTGATTGTAATCTGTATACATTTATATCTCTAAAATTGAGAATTTGTATATCTAAAATTAAAGACAAGATATCAAGATAAACAATCCTTTAATTATACGGATCAAATTTAAGAATATTAAATTTTTTAGTTTACCATCTAGTTAGCTGTATTTAAACCTATGGTGTTTTTATGATTCTAATAGACAGGTTTTTCTATATACTCTCAATTTTTCCACAAATTTGCCTAGTTATGCTATTATAATAATAGTAACAAGCAGCTTCAGCAATTAGTTCCATCTCTTCCATTTCTAAGTCAAGGTCATCCATGCTAGTTGACTTATCTGTGAAATAAAATCAAACAAAGCCTGTGTAATGCAAAGCAAACAGTGAATAACTCTTAAAAGAAGACCAATCAACCATCCAGTCCACAAAACCAAGCAATGTATTTTCCTTAAAAAAATAAATAAATAAATAAAAATAAAAGTGGCTACCTATCATTTAAGATCACTCATCCAAATCAAACAACCATGAAGTCAAGATGTTACATTAATAGAAGTAACTAGGCACCACTAGGGTCATACATACTGAAACCAAATGATGAGACTACAAGGTACACAACTAATAATGTCATTAAAACTATTCATTAATCAACTAGACAAAGAACTACACTTGCCTTGCAACCATAGCAACCTTTTGACACTCTTAAGAGATATAAATATTTCCCTAGCATTGGGGTTCTCAAATAAATCCAAAGCAAGAAAGTAAATCCGTTGATCAACACCTTGCATCTCATCTAATACTTTTATGCATCTGCTTATAGAAAACCGGTCCTCATTCTTCATAATTGCAGACGCCCTCATTTTTGAAGCAGCTGCAATTTCTAGCATAGCATCCACTATGGCATCTCCAGTAGCCTTCCGACTTCTCTTGCGCCGGCCAGAACTTGATGGTGTCACAGACTGACGCTTGTTGTGTCCATCTAGCATGTTCACATCATCACCCGAGCCCGAAGAAGCATCATCATCCACATAATTCATTGGCACACTGGGATCAACGGACATGTTTTAAGTTTCCAAATGCATCAAAATTTAACACTTTTGATTCTAACTGTTTCCATTCCAGAATAACAATAAACCGAAGAGTTATTCCAAATCTCCAAGAAAAAAATTTCCATAAACAAGCAAATTTACAACACCAATAAACAGAAAAACTTCAAAAAGAACCACAGTTGAGGACAATAGTGGCATAGATTCATCTCTAATCAAGCTTTATACAAGTAATGTTACATACAAACTCTCAAGAAAACAAAACAAAGGAATTAAGTCAATAAAATAAATAAGAAAACAGTTATAAGCTATCAGCTTTTCCAGTACGATAATCAAATATCGTATTGAAACAAAATTCGAAAATAAAAGTTGCAATGCCTGAATTTGAAGAAATAGGTAAACCCTAAGATTGTCGCAATTACAAAAATAAATAATTTGATAAGAAAATGGACTCCGAGGAAAGAAAGCAAAAGAGAGTGAGGAGATATGAAAAATCTAACCTTGAGCTTCAAGAATCGGAGTGTGAAAGAAATATGAGGTTTGGTTTCAGAGTTTCACTACTTGAACCCCAACCCAATCACAAAGCTTTACTATTTTTTTTTTTTCATATTGGCTGAGCACAGTTGCTTTATTTTTAACGAGGAAAATTTGTCGAGGAACATTGGCATTTCAATGGGCTGAGACTAGCCCTTTTTTTACAAAGGCTTTCCCGTTAGAAATGTTACTCCTCGTGTTTAAATTGATATAATATTAAATTTAAATTTAATTTAAATTTTAAAATTTAATTTAAATTTGACTCAAAATAAAAATTAAATTATTTAAATTCATTCGATTAAATTCGATTAACATGTAAAAATAAATTTGATTATTATATTTGATAAAAATTTGATTATTTATGTTTGAACTTAAATTTAAGTTTAATATATTTTATTAATTAAAATAATAAAAATATATTTAAATATAAAAATTTGATTAAGTTCATGAGTTACTCGAATCGAATATAAAAATACTCAAATTTAACTTGATCGATGAGTTAAACTATTCAAGCTCGAGCTCAATTCAATAATAATCAAACTGAATTCGAATTTTATTTGAATCAATCTCAAATAATTTATAAATATTAATATATCATTTACATTTTTATTTATCATTTATTGGATTTGTTTCAACTACCAAAGTTAATCCAAATTGTAAAAGTTGGTTTGTTGAAATTATCCAAAATTAAATCCATTCCAACTCATTTTCAGTTGCCCGTGATGATTATGATACCAAGTGAAAGGATTCAAACAATTAATTTAAATCGAATAAACTTAAATTGAGATAATTTTATTTTTAAGTATTTATTTAATTAAAAATAATAAATATAATTAGTTTAATGACTAACGTAAAAATAAATAATAAATTTTTAAGTGTTTATAGAAAATACATATTGGACGAGGCTCAGGAACACTTTATCGCTAAATAAAAAATGAATTATTTTTTTATTTTTCATTTTAAACTTGTCTATAATTGTCCAAGAAAAATAATTAGGCCAGAAAGAAGTTCATTTAAGCACTATAAACTTCGCTTCGCAGGAAATAAATTTTACATTAATTTTGTTCTTCTTTTATTTTGAACCCCTTAAATATTAGAAACTTTAGGTAAAAAAATATATAATGGTCCCAGCATTTTCTCCCGCCTGATGTGACAATAAAGTAATGATTTAAGTATAATATCTTATTTATAAATCACTCGACTTACTCATGAATTAATGCATTGCACCTAACCTTTTAATTTATCCAATAACAATTATCATCTCCGGGAAATAAAAATATTTTAAATAAAATTGATGGAACAAGCGACATAGCTCTTTAATGTAATCCCTCTATGTTTTTACATATTATTTATAAGTCACTCTTTGATTTTTTTTATTTTTTTTTATTAAAACTTTAATTTTTGTGGGGAAGTGAAAAAAATTTAAACTTGAAAGCGTTCGAGCAAGAGAATTCATGTGTTCCCATTTAATCAAATGCTTAAGTTCGAATTACTACAACTTTTAAAATGATCAACACCCAATTGGATGACCATATAGGTCCTTTGAATTATATAGTCATCTGCCAATCATCTTAGATTTTCGAACTCATACTTCATTCAATCTGATAAAATGTTGCAATAAGCAAAGTATTGTTTTATTTTATTTTATTTTATTTTGAGAGGGGATAGATTTAAACCTAACTTGTTAAATAAAATTAAAAAAAAATACACTTATTAAATCAAATGCTAATGTCTGAATTCCATCCATGCATATTTGTTCTAAAACCAATAGTTAGTTTAAGTAATTCATTCTTTTGTTACATTTTAAGTTGATTATTATATAGGAAAAAATGCCATAGATGGTAGAAATATATTTTAATTACAAATGGATTACTAGATGCTAAAATTGGATGCTTAAAGAAAATATATTTTACAAGACAAGAGATGAGAGAAGAAAGAAGATAAAAAAGAAGATAGAAAGATGAAAGATGAAATGCCATTCATCAAACCCTCTATTTATAAGACGGGAAGAGAAAGGTTAGCTCCATCTATAGTTTATTATTAACTTTATCTCTGGATGAGTTTCGACAACTTCTAATTTATTTGTTGAAGATAATTGGGAAACTTTTTGGCCTTTCTTTTTAATCTTTTTCATTTCAAAAGTGGTCTGCTGCTTTTTCAGTTGGTCCTTTCTTTACTGCTTTTGGCTATTTTTTACTGCTTTTGCCGAGGCTGTGAAAATTTTGCCTTTTTTTTGGATAATATCTAAATTTATTACTTCATTTTTGGGTTGAAAGAAACAATATAAGTGTTTTATTATTATTATTATTATTCTTGATATTGAGTAAGAAAGATTTTTAAATGACCAAGATTTTCCATTATAAGAGTTTCTCTATAAATCTAATCGCTTGAGGGTTTGATTGTCCTTCTTAGACTGCTTCATAAAAATTTTGCATAAAATATTCTTGTTTCATCAAATATGGATTTTACAAGTGGATGCTCCAACTATGATATCCTTTTCCAAAAACCGATTCCAGTAGTGAATTGGTATAATAAATTAAAATGCTAAAAATTTTCCCAAGCAAAATTTAGTTATCTAATATTTTCATTTGCTAGCAGTAATTTTGGTGCACCCAAAAGTTTGATTACTTCCTAATAAGGTTGATAAAACATTTCTCGTTCAAAAATTTCAATTAAACTAATAATAATAATAATAATGTGAACATACATGTAAAAATCATCATTTTTACCAAATCAAATATTTTTTATTTGGTAAAAGCTGGAAATTCTTTTAATAAATTAAAAAAAAAAGATTTTGTACAACTATTTTCTCCTACAAAACTTATTTTGATATCGATTATATCAAAAGATTCATAATTAAGTCTAAATTTTAATTTAAGCATCCTTTTATTATGAAGATAAACTTGTGAAATGTATTCTTCAAAATTTCTTTTGAAAATAAATTCACTTTCTAAATGAATACTATTAAAAATATTTGAAAAACTTGTGGTGATAAGTTTTTTTTTGTCGTTTCCAAATAAGAAAAATTTTTTGTAATTTAATCAAAAGTGAATAAAACTATTTGTTCATTAAAATATTCACAAATTTCAAGAAAATTATTTATCTCCTCAGTATCAAATTCATCCTACTCATTTCATTTTTGTAGAATAAGACTTTTTAAAATGAGATTGTTACAATTCTTTTCATCATTAACTAGTATAGAAAGTGATTTAGAAAGCTTTGTCAGATTTTCTAAAAGTTGATCTTTGACAAGGAAGATGGGATTTTCATATTTCATTAATATGATTATAAAGTCATGTAGGACATTAGAAGTATTTTATCATATCTGATTGTTGTGACTGTTGTGGTATCAATAGTGATTTTGTTCGTTTAATGATCTCAGAAGGAGAAATTGTAGAAAGTTATTTAGATCTTGAGACCATTGAAAAAATTGATATGGTTTCAAAATTACCTATGGTGGAATAAAAATAATATCTTGGGTTAGGATATTGAACTATTAGTATTGGGGCTTGAACCCATATTCCTTGAATAGAATTTTTAGGATTTGTATGGAAAAAAAAGATGAAGAGCCAGGTTTAGGTTACTTCTTTCTTATTGTAACCCAATCTCCCACTTGTTTAAGAGGTTTTTTTACCTCAATCTCCCGTGTGGCCAGCTAAGAATATAAAAAATAACATTATTAACTCTTTTTATATGTTCAATAGAGAAATTATATTGACATAAAAAAATTGTACCATCTAATCTTTTTGGATTAGTTTATACCTTTTTACTTTGTAAAAAATCTTTGACAGCTTGATTATTTGTTCTAATAATAAATTGTTTAGGTGTCAAATAAATATGAAATATACTTACTCCATTTTTTAGCAAGTAATTCCTTTTCAAAGATAATATAATTTATCTAATTTGGTTTAAACTTTTTGGAATTATATCCACTTATTAATTTATTATTATGTGCTTTGCCTTTCAAAACACATTCCTAATATTCGTTAGAGACCATCTGTTTCTAGAATTAATTGTTCTTTAGGTTTAGAAAGATAAACCTTAGGAAGTTCTTTCAACTCTTTATTTATTTCTCTAATAATAGAGGAATATTTTTCTATCCATTTAAATGGAATAACTTTTCAAGCTTTTCTAATACAACCTTTTCTTGTTTAGAAAGATTCTTCATAAACTGTCGACCATAGTTGAAAAGTCCTAAAAAATATTAAAGTTGCCTTTTATCTTCAAGCTTTTCAAGGAATTCTTTTATTTTTATTAGAATACTATCTTGTAATTTTATTCCTTGAGAAGATAGGTTTAACCATAAGAATTCGATTTCTGTTTTTTCAAGCTCTATCTTTTTAGGGCTTAAAATAATGCCATTCTTAATAAATTATTGAGCCATCAAATTTAGATATTTCCAATGCTTATTTTAATGATTGAGAAAATAATTAAAATATAATCAATATAAACAACACAAAAATTCATCAATCTTTGAAATATTTGTGGAATATTTCATAATCCAAATGGCATAAGTTCCACTAATAATATCCTTTTTGAGTACTAAATGCAATCAAAGGTTTTGATGCATCTATTAGCATAATTTGCCAAAAACCTAATTTACGATCAAATTTACTATAATATTTTAGCATGTTTAACTAAATTAATAAATACATCCTTTCGTTAAATAAAATAGCCATCAAAGAATAAATTTTGATTTAATCTTTTATAGTTTATTACATTCCCGCCTTTCCTCATTTTTGCTTTGCATGGTTTTTTACCATAAATGTTGGACTAGAATGAAGACTAGTAATGATAAGGTTATTACATTTACTAATCCTTTATCTAATAATTTTTTTTTAACATTAAATTTATCTATATCTAGTTTAGTATAGATCATGGGTTTGACTCTAATAATCTTTATAGGATTTGTAATTTGTAAACTACAATATATAGATTTTTAAGACCATAGTTTTAGTGGTTCTTCACTAAAATTTTCATTTAATACTTCATATAGCCAAAGTTTTTCACTAAGGGCTTTTATAATCAAACTATTAATTTTTGGTTTGAAAAAAGTACCATATATGTGTTTATGTGTTTTTAACAAAGGTATTTCTATAGGTGGATGATCTATGGTGAAAGCTACACTTTCAGGTCCTACAAAATGGTAAATGTTTATATATAAAATTGTTTCCTAATAATATGTCTCCATGCATAAAAGGAAGATATAGTATTTTTTGTATGATAAATTTATTATTATGATGATAGATTGAGACATTTTTTGCCTTACATTCTATCATTGTTTCTTTTCCATCAATGCCAATTACAACTATTGTGAATTTAATTGCTTCCCATTTTTCAAGTGGCAATGTGTTCTATCGACAACTATTAATTGTAGCTTTAGGGTCAATCAATATATTTAAAGAATAGGGTTTATATCCTTTAAAATTAAAATCTGTTTTTATATATGTGTAATGTCATTTTGGCTTATTATTAATAAATGTAATAACCTTAATGAAATAGAAGTTCTACTAGTTTTAGTTGCAAAATTGGCATTGATATATTTTTCAATCCAATTGGTGTGGTTGTGACTATGATTGTTGAACTGAATGTTCATACAAACTATTTGTCTCATCGTCATCTGTTATAGAAGAGTTTAAGATTAAAAAAAGTGGCATACTAAATCTTTATTATTACTGTTACAACTTGATGCAACATATTTAATGCATAAATTACTACCATATGCCATAGTTTTATTGTTTTAATAGATTTATGACTTGTTTTTTCTATTACCCCTTTTAATAAATATTTTGTTTGAATAAAAAAAATCTTTTAAATTCATTAATCTAAGTTTATTTCTGATTTAAGATATCTTGGTTCAAAAAAAACTTTTAAATTCATTAATCTGAGTTTATTTCTTATCCAAAATATCTTGGTTCAAAAACTTTTATAATTTTACTATCTTTTTTTTATAAAAGTGTGAAAGTGATTAGTATATTGATTAATAACTACCAAATTAATATCTAAATCACTTACACTATCTTTTAATTAAATCTGAATTTTTGGTAATTATTTTTAAACATAAACATTTTTTTATTTAACATATCATTTATTGATATAAATAATTTGATTTGATTTTAAACCAAACAGTTCCAATAAGTAAATTAGATTGGATTCCTCTTATTAGTGCTCTAAAAGACTGTTAAATTGTTTATCTAAAAAAATAGCTATGATTGGTATTGTCATAACGTATAAATCCGTGAACCTACCGCTAGACTTGGATGAAAAGAGTCGCCACCAATATTTTTTGATTAGCTGTGATTGGCCACTTGATTGAAGTTGATCTGAAAAACAAATGTTAGGTTTTGAAATCGGTTATGTATAGGAAAGATTGTAATACCTTTACAATGCCTATCTCAAGGACAATATCGATTTGATTTCGAATTATTCAAGCCTTGATCATTTTTATGATTTACCAAATAATTTATTAATTTTATTAGAACAGTAAAACCTTTCAATTTTTTTTGTTTATTATTTTGAAAACATTATTTACAAAGATTTCTTTTTTAGAAAAGATTTTTTTCTCTTTTTTTTTTGAAATATATTTTTTTCCAAAAATATCAGTGGTAGAAATAATTCTCCAGTTTTTTTCCTTTTTTTAAATCAAACTAAAAAATAATAAAACAATTTGGGTTAGAAATAAAATAAAATAAAACAAAATCAAAAAAATAAAATAAAATGAAAAAGGGAAAAGGGGAAACCTGCGATCGGGTTGAGTCAATACCAGCTCAGAGCGTAGATCCTGAGTAAGGTTCACGCGAATCCTAAGCTTTTCAAAACAGTTTCATTCAGGGTTAGTATAAAGGCTAGGCTTTAGTGCTTTTCTTCAGAATCCCAGTTCTCTCTCTCTTTCTAACTTTCAGACGCTCCTCTTTCTCTCTAAATATCTTCTTAGAACAAGTCGAAAAGTTCAACCGAAAACTAAAAATCCCATCGATTTCTAAAAATTTCATAAAAAAATTCAATCGAAAATTAGAAAACCCATCAATTTTTGAAAAACCTGTCGAATTCTGAAAATCTTACCGAAATCTCACGGGAAACTTCAATATTCACCAAAAATTTCACCGAAAAATTCAAAATTCTTAAAAAAAACCCAAATTTCCTTGAATTTTCTCCAGATTCTTCCAAATTTCCCCTAGATTTCTTTCAGAACCTCCCAAAATCGTTTTGAATCCTAATCCTAACCTAGAAACCTAAAATCACACCCGTAATTTTAGATTGAACACCAAAACCCCAAAATTAAACCGCCAAACCCCTTATGCTAGAATTTCCCATATTTTTATTCAGTAATATTCTCTCTAGATTTCTTTGTTCTTCTCTATTAGAATTGGTTCAATTTATAGGTAGTCTTAGAAGGACTTTTAGGAAATGGACAAAATCAATCCCAAGCTTGAATCTTGGGATTGCATTCTGTCCAGCGAGATTTTTGAGTCCAAAATTCCAATCTAATCACATTGACTTGATTTGCCATTAAAGCTTTGACTTAGGATTCTGATCCTAATTATTTTGCCCACGTGCAAATTGGACCAAAAAGAGGAAAAAAATAAAAGAAAAAAATAATATAATAATAATGATAATAATAATAATATGAAGTCCAAAAGAAAACTACCTACCTAGGCTCGAACAAACGGGCAATTAGGCCTGGGTAAAAATGAGCAGTTGGGCCCGAATACGAATGGGGCCACTTAGGCTCGGACAAAATAAGCCTTATCGAGCTCAGACAAAATGGGCGTAAATGGGCTCGGACATAAATGTAATTGGACTTAACATCAAATGGGCTCGAATGCAAATGTAATTGGGCCCGACATCAAATGGGCTCGGATACAAATGTAATTGGACCTGGCATCAAATAAGGACACAAATGAGTGTTTACAGTTGTCTCTCTTTGTACATCTTTGTTAGATAAAGATGCTGCAAAGATTTAGACACCTACTCTGTTCGAGTCAAATAAAAAATGATTCATGAATCTAACAAATGGTCTGGATTAAGCTAAGATCAAATGACTAGGGCGAAACCACAGGTTAAGATGAAAGGCGACCAATATCGAGTCGAGGTAAAAAATGATTGGGACAGAGCCATGAATCATAAAAAATGATCTAGACTGAGCCAAGATCAAATGACCAGGATGAAACTATGAGTTAAAATAAAACGATCAGGATCGAGTCGAGGTCACAAATAAATGACCAGGAAAAAATCACGAATCATCAAAAATGATCTGGACTGAGCCAAGACTAAGTAACCGGGATGAAATCACAAGTCAAAATAAAGTGATCAAGATTGAGTCGAGGTCACAAATAGATGATCGGGATAAAACTACAAATCATTAAAAATGATTTGGACTGGGTCAAGAACAAGTGACCAGAATAAAATCACGAGTTAAAATCAAGCAACCAAGATCGAGTTAAGGTTGAAAATAAATGATAGGGATAGAATCACGAATTATGTGACCGAGATGAAACCACAAGTTAAAATCATGCAAATAGATGATGTAAATGCATGTCCTATCTAAAATATAGATGAATCATTAATTGTGATACTACGACTTCTACACTTCAATACATCATTTGGCAAAGAAGCCCTTTTCTGTTAGCCTAAAAATCATCTTTCATTAACCTGAATATGCATCATTAGCAAGGAAATCATTTTTTATCAACCTGAGCGCACATCTATGGCATAAAAATTACATGTCATCAACTTGAATGCACATATTTGGCAAAGAAACCTTCTTCCATTAGCTTGAAAACCATCTTTCATTAACTTAAATACGCATCTTTAGCAAGGAAATCATCTAAGCGCACATCTGTGGCATAGAAATTGCATTTCATCAACTTGAATGCACATATTATTAGCTTGAATGCACATCTTCGGTAACTTGAATGTTTATTTCCACCCCAGAGAAAGCCATAAGAGTCAATTTTCCTCTTTTCTCTTTTTTTTATTTTTTTTATTCATCTTTTATTTTTGTCTCTTTTAATTCTTCAAAGCAACACACAGCTCTTTATGACTTTGTCCAATTATTAATCATTATCCCAATTTTAAAGCGTGGGATGTAAATTATGCATTTTTTTCATTCATGGTAAGGTATAAAAAGAAAGGTCAAATATATTGGCGATGTATAGAACCAAGAGAGAACGATAAGATGGCTTCCATTTATTAGGGTAAGCAAGAATTTACAACTAATGGTATATATATAGAAAGAAAGTGTACAAAGGTGACTATTCAAGATAGCCATGCCCTAGGATAAATGACATGATAATCATGACAATAAATCTTAGATCTTATTCAAAAACTCAATCCAAATATGATGCCACAACACCTCAAAGTTCTTTAAAGTTCACTATCCCTGGTATGTTTTTCAAGTGATGCCGTATTCTATCTACCTAGGCTTGCTTCAATTCATGCTGCCTTTCTAGGTTTTAAACTTTTCTATTTGGATTCAAACCACCATTTTGGGTTTTTAATTTGAACTTTCTCTCTTTTTTTTAAAATTTTTTTTAATTAAGCAAAGTATTTTTTTACTACGTCAGAATTAACAAGGCCATGAAGTTCATCTCCATCCATTTCTGACAAGATCAAACTCCTCTCAAAAAGCTCTTTTTACCACATAAGGCCCTTCCCAATTCGAAGTCTATTTTCTTTTATCATCATGATGACTTAGAAGAATCATTTTCAACACCAACTCTTTTTTTTTTAAACTGTCGTGGTCTGACTTTTTTATCATGAGCTCTCATCATTCTTTTTTGGTACAATTAACCATGGCATGGTGTCATCAATCTCTTCTCCTCAATAAAGCTCAATTGGTCATAGCGTTCTCGAATCCATTCAGCTTCTTCTAATCCCACTTCCCTTATGACCCTTAGAGACAGGATTTTTACTTCTATTGGCAACATAACTTTCATCTCATAAACCAAGGAAAAAGGAGTGGCTCTTGTAAAAGTGCGCATAGAAGTTCGATATGCATGAAGAGCAAAAGGTAATTTCTCGTGCTAGTTCTTGTATGTTTCAGTCATCTTTTTTATAATCCTTTTAATGTTTTTGTTTGTAGCTTCTACTACCTCATTCATTTTTGAGCGGTATGGAGATGAATTATGGTGTTTGATTTTGAATTGAACACATACTTCTTGCATCATCTTACTATTTAAATTCTTTGCATTGTCTAAGATGATTCTTTTTTAGAACCCATATCTGTAGATTATTTCCCTTTTGATGAATTTACAGACCACAAATTTAGTCACGATTGTGAAAGAGGTAACTTCGACCTATTTAGTGAAGTAATCAATCATTACAAAAATAAATCTATTTTCATTTAAGGCCTTTGGTGTGATGGCCCAATTACATCTATCTCTCACATAGAAAAAGGCCAAGGTGGTGCTATGACATGCAAAGCACTGGACGAAACATGAATCTTGTCAGCATAAATTTGGCATTTATAATATTTTTGAGCATAATCGATGCAATCTTTTTTCATTGTCAACCAGTAATATCCAGCTCGGATAACCTATCATGCCATCATATGCCTATTTGCATGTGCTCTGCATGTGCTAGTGTGAACTTCTTCAATAATCTTTTTGGCGAAGCATGAATCTTGTCAGCATAAATATGACATTTATAATATTTTTGAGCATAACTAATGCAATCTTTTTTCATTGTCAACCAGTAATATCTAGCTCTTATAACTTGTCATGCCATTATATACTTATTTGCTTGTGCTCCGTATGTGCCACTATAAACTTCTTCAATATTCTTTTTAGGCTCTGAAGTACCTACACAACGTAATAACATTTGGTCCTTACCTCGTGTGTACAAAACTTCTTTATGTAGGAAGAATCTCATGGCTAACCTTTTCAAGATTCTCTTATCATTTTTTGTTGCTTGATCTAGGTACTGTTGATTTTTTAAATATCACATAATATCATAATACCAGAGGTTGCCATCCTCTTCCTCTTCTAAATTGGCATAATATACTAGTATGCCCTTGATATCTAATTTAATGGGCTGAATTTCTGCAGTATCATTGATTCATACCATTATTACTGAAGTGGCCAAAGCATCTACAATCTAACTTTCTTCATGAGGCAAGTGTTCAAACTAGATTATTTTGAATTGTTTACATAGCTCTAATATATATTTATGATAAGGAATAAGCTTTGAATCTCTTGTTTCTTATTCACCTTTTAACTGATAAATGACTAAAGTCGAATCCCCAAACACCTTTAATGTTTCAATTTTTTTATCCAAAGCAGCATGCAATCTTATGACACAAGCTTCATACTCAACTACATTATTGGTGCAATTGAAATTCAATTTTACCATAACAGGGTAATAATGTTCTGTTGGAGATATTAAAAATGCACTAATCTCATGCCCTATGACATTTACGAACCCATCAAAATACATCTGCCATATCTCTTTCTTATCATCATCTTCTTCTAATTTTGAGATAACCATTAATTTCTTATTCGAAAAATCAAGCTTCATGGGTTTATAATCATTAGCAGCCCTGTCTACCAAGAATTCAGTAATTATGCTTCCTTTGATTGCTTTTTGGCTCATATATACTATGTTATATTCAGAGAGCATCACCTATCATCTTGTGATTCTTCCTGATAGTGATGGTTTCTCAAAGATGTATTTGATGGGATCCAGTTTAGCTATGAGCCAAGTTGTATGATAGAGAATGTATTGCATGAGTTTTTTAACTGTCCAAGCTAAAGCATAACACATTTTCTCTAGTGATGAATACTTGAACTCATACGCCATAAATTTTTTGCTCAAGTAACAAATAGCTCTTTCTTTCTTGTCGAATTCATATTGTTGGCCCAGTACACATCCCATTAAGCCTTCATATACCGTTATGATAAAATCAATGGTTTTTTTGAAATGGGGTGTGCTAATATTAAGGGTTTGATAAGTATTGCTTCATCTTATCGAAAGCTTATTGATATTGTTCATTCCATTCTCTAAGATTATTCTTTCGAAGGAGTTTGAAAATGGGATCACATTTAAGAGTGAGTTGGAAAATGAATTGGGATATATAGTTCAATCTGCCTAAGAAATCATAAACCTCATTTTGTGTACTTGGCAGAGACAAATTACGAATAGCTCAAATTTTATCCAGATCCACTTCTGTCCCTCTTTCGCTAACTATAAACCCCAGGAACTTCTCCGACCTAACTCCGAATGTACATTTAGCTGGATTCAATTTAAGCTGAAACTTTTGTAACCTTTTAAATAATTTTTTGAGTTTGACTACATGATCCTCTCCTTTTTAGGACTTGGTAATCATGTCATCCATATACAATTTAATCTCTTTATGTATCACATCGTGGAAGAATGTTACCATAGCCCTTTGATAAGTTACTATAGTATTCTTTAATCCAAAGGGCATAACTTTGTAGCAAAAAGTCCTCATATAGTGATAAAAGTGATCATTTCTATGTCATCTAAGGTCATTTTTATCTGATTATAGCTAGAGAATCCATCCATGAAAAAGAATACCAAATGTCAGGCTGTATTATCCATCAAAGTATCAATATGAGATATAAAAAATTATCTTTAGGGCTATCTTTATTCAGATCTCTATAGTCTACACACATCCACACCTTGCCATCTTTTTTGGGGATAAGTACTATATTAGCAACTCATTCAAGATATTTGGCTACTTACAAGAAGCCTGCATCAAATTACTTTTTAACTTCATCTTTGATTTTTAATAGCATCTCCGATTTCATTCTTCTTAGCTTTTGTTGTACCAGTTTGCATTCTGGCTTCAATGGTAGCTTATGCTCCATTATTTCGGTGTTGAGTCTAAGCATATCTTGGTAGGACCAAGCAAATACATCCATAAATTCTTGAAGCAAATCCTCTAATTGCTGTCAGTCAACAATTAAAAGTGAAGTACCAATCTTGATTTCTTTCTTATTTTTGGCATCACCCAAATTGACTAATTCAACCACTTCTTAATGAGGGTCAATGAATTTATCTTCCTGTTCAATTAGCCTTATTAAATTCAGAGACAAAATACATTCATCGAAATCTTCTTTAGTATCAAGTTCATTAGTATTAATTAAATTTTCAAAGTTAAACCCCAAATCATTGTCATGATTACCTTCATATTCATTTGAGAACCTGAAAGTTAATATAATAGGAAATATTGGCAAGAAATTTTGATGGTAGAACGAGTGGAATGGAAGAAATGAACCAAATGCATGCTCTTAATTTTATTGAAACAATGAAAAATAAAAGGCACAAACATAAGAGTTCATCCTAATGCTTTTGGGCATAAGCAATTAGGAGATATGGTTACATTGACGAAAAATAAAAAATCATAGACATTGAGATGACCCTTCAATTTTGCAATTCATATCCTGGTGGGTAGGGGTAAACTAAGGCTTTCTCATTTTGGCTTCTATCATCCACCATGTAAATGGATAACTTGGCAAAAGCTTTCTCTTATTTTGGTTCTTTTTTGTGTCCTTTTCGGCTCCCTGGTGCATGTATATTCTAGGAATGAAAGTTTCATTCAAATGAGGAAAAATCATTGATTTTTTTTGCCCTTTTGTTGTTGCTCTGCCATTCCTCAATCTCATAACCCAATCCAAATCTGTAACTGTAATCCTTAATCTTAGGAATTTCCCTTACCCCTTGAAGGTTTTTGCCAAAGTCGAGTCTGATACTCTAACCCTTGTTAACCATCTAATTGATCACAATCTGGCTAAACTTAAGTCATTCACATACTGCATTAATAGGTTCAAAAGATTGGTAGGAGCACTCTAATGATTATTTCGCCACTTCCATGTATAAGGTATTAATGGGTTGGGTCACCAGTAAATCTTATTCCCCAGCCACAATCACCAATTATTCTTTTACATTAAATTTAATGTTTTGATGTAATGAAGAAAGAATGGCACTTGCCTTGTGGATCCATGGTCTTCACAATAAACAGCTATATGATAAAAAAAATCCATAACTTGAAATTTTATATTAAAAACACATGGACCAATCTATATGGGTAGCTCAACATCTCTCAATACTTTTTGCCTAGTCCTATCAAATACTTGAATTACCATTTGACTATCTTGGATATGAGACATATCGAAGGGCAACTTTGTTAAAATGGACATGACATAATGTTAATGGTTGACCCATTACCAACAAAGACTTTGGCTACTATATAGCCTTCACATTTAATAGTGATATGTAATGCCTTAATGCTTTTTCTACCCTCCGATGGAATCTCATCATCACTGAAAGAGATATGGTGTGGCACCACTAGATTGCCTACCAGATGATTCACATACTCCATGAAAATATTATGGGTTATATAAGCCTGATTCAATACTTTTAACAAGGCATTGTGATGCGGTTCAGAGTTCAAAAAAAGTGATAATAAAAAAATTTTGGCTGGCATCTTATTTAATTGCTCCACCACAGAGTGCTCATTATGTTTAACTAGTTTTAAAAACTCATAGGTCTCTTTTTCAGGCATAGATTTTGACGTATCCTTCTTTAGGATCTCTGGCTCAAATTATTTTTTTTTTATTCAAAGTCTTTAGAGTATAACATCTCTCACTTCTAGTTATGCCCTCTACTCTTGTTATATGAGCAGTTTCAACTCTTATCATATCTTTTTGTTGCCTTTGTATTGTCACCTTACACTCATAATTCCAAGGCACCGCTTTGTTATCTTTATAAGAAAATAGATGTGGAACTTTGAGGGCTACTAGTTTGGGAACAAACTTATTCCTAGCTAATTATGGCTTCTCTTTACAACGTATGATGACAGGTTTTGATACCCACCTGTCTGTTATAGCCACCTACATGTCTTTCAAGGCTCTTGGCTCTTCATATAGCTCTATTTGATAAGAGTCCATCAGTTTTTAAACTTTACCATAACATTATTTGTAGATGTCAATTGAATGACCTGGTGCCCCGTTATGATATTTACATATTTGATTTGGGATGTGTTTTCCCACATGAGTGCATAGAGCCACTGGTTGTATCATCTCAGCTTTACATAAGGCTTCATATAGCTGGTTGAATGGCATCTTAAACTCTTCTATTCTTTTTTTCACATATTTTTCATCTATGTCCAAAACATTAATCGTATGACTAGGCAAAGGATTCTCACTAACATTAGGTGTAGAACTTTCATTGGTATCAAAGCTTATCAGCCTTTTCTTAATCAAACTTTGTATCCTATGTTTGAAGAGAACATAATTTTCAATAGAATGTCTTACCACTCTGAAATGGTAGTTATAATAGGCATTGGAATCATACCATTTAGAGTAATGAGGTTCAAGCTGTTTTGCAGGGACAGAGGCTATTAAATGTTTTTTGTAGAGCTTTTAATATAACTCTATATAGCTGATGGGTATAAGGTCAAAGGTGGGTTTTTTCCTAATTCGTGATTCTCTGGTATTACTTGTAGTGCCAACTGAGTGAGCAGGGGATCTTGGTGAGGATGGATAAGATGGCCATATAGTTTATTGATAAAGTGATGTAAAAGTATGATTCATAGTATGGTGGTATGTAGGATAAGTAAGTCGAGTGTAGTTTTTGAATTACTGTTCTTTAAGACTCACAGCTTGAGTCTCACTTTCTTTCTTTTTAGGTGCTTTTTTGAAATACTCACATCTTTCAAGCTTACCATTTTTGATAGCATTTTCAATGATCTCTCTTGAAATCACCATGTTTGTAAAATTTTTGGTCTTATTTCCAATCATCCTCTCATAATAAGGTAACTTTAGAGTGCTTACAAATAATATAGTAGTTTTTTTCTCTGTTAAAGAGGTTATACCTAGGTAGCCACATCCTACCACCTTTGAGCATGTTGCTTGAAAGATTCAGACGCTTTTTTTCCATGGCTTGTAGGGAAAGACGATCGAAAGCTATGTCAATGATGTGACGATATTGATTAATAAAAGATTTGGTCAAATCTTTCTATGTTTTGATGCGAGTCTCATCTAATTAGATGTACCATCTTGTTGTAGATCCAGTTAAACTACCTTGAAATATATATATATAAGCAGTTTCTTATACTGGCATGTGCCGTCATTTTATGACAGTATATGGTGATATATGTGATAAGACACTTGGTACCATCGTACTTCTCAAACTCTGATACTTTAAACTTTGGTGACATAACCACATTTGGTATTAGGCAAAGTCTCACTGCATCTATGGATCCATAAAAATCTATTCCCTCTACAGCTCTTAATATTTCTTTAAGCCTGATCATAGCCTTATCAGTTTTAAAATTTTTTAAAGGCATAGCTGTCTATGGCTTTCTTTCTCCTTTACTTCATCTGAAGTAGATAGTTGAATGGGCTCAGTTGCCTTTTCGACAAAGATAGGATTATTATAACTTTGGACATTCTCATGACCTGGTGTATAAGTCATTCTTGGGTAGTTGTATTTTGAAAAAGCTACCTGTTGAAGTTAGAAGAGTGGTGTAATTTGATTTTGTTATGGACCGAAGCCTGGAGTATATGTTGAATTAGTAACATCTTATGAAGTATCTTCTTCCACTAATTTCCCCTTATTTACTTTTTTCAGGGCTTTTAGAATTTGGCTTAGCTTTCCCTTTAGTGCTTTTTGGGCTTTTTCTATCCTTTCAAAGTGACTTGCATTATTTTGTTCCATCTTTTTAGCTTAAGCCTAAGTATTGTATTGATGTGTAGCTATTATTGCACCTTAGTACCATAATTAAAGATTCAATGATAATGTTATGATAATGAGTGAATGTGATGCAAGTGCATGGAAATGAAAAGAAAAGAGAAGAAAATATTTGCCCCTTCAAAGAAATCCAACAAAAGGAAATTTTCATTTATTCTATAGGAGTTTGTTTTACATCAAACCTAATACCGTTCCTCTGTAGAAATGCCTAACTTGCTAATAGTGGTCTTTAGCCTCCTCAATGAAGTTTAACAATTTTTGTTCATGCTCTTCTACTGGTGTAATCAAAGCTCGTAGTGCCTCAACCTTTTTTACCATATCACCTGCTTTGATCATAGCCTTGCCTATTTGAGCAGTGAAGCTCTATGTGTCTTTGTCCTCCTAACCTTTTTTTTTTACCATACCATACCATACCTAATAAGATAATTCTTTGTGCCTTTCTATAAGGATCCTAACATGATTTTTTTGTTCACTCAACTTTGATGTCAGAGTTAAAATGTGGTTTGAAAGCCATTGATTCTCCTGCTCAACCTCTATGAAAGCATTTTCTATTTGGTCACACTCTTCTTTCAGCTTTTCATTTTCATGAACCAACTCTATATTGTTTATTTTTTTGGCTTGTACCTATATGCATAACCTTTTATGCTCATGTTGTAACTTTTTCAGCTCTTTTAGGGCATCATCCCGTTCTTTAACAACTTTCTAGGTCTTACTGTACTCTTTGAAAATCTTGTGGACTTGGATCTCTAATTTTTTTGCTTTATTCTACCACTGGTCCTTTTTTCCTTGCAACTTTAAAAATTTTTACTTCAGTTTCTCCTTTTTTATTTCATGCTCTAACTCAAAAAGCTTATTGTTTGACTCTTGGCTCACTAGTATGTGATGATCCTAAAGCATAAATATGATCCTTGACCTCTTTTACTTCTTCAAATCAGATATTCTTGAGTGACTCTATCAGTGAATGGCCCTGAGCTTACTCTATTAGGCTTCTTCCAGGCTTTAATCATATTGTCAATCTTTTGGAAAGTTTCGGGCTCCCTAAATGAGCACTCAAACTAGTCAAGCTTACAAGTCATAGTAATGAACTATTCAATTCCATGCTGCCTCCTTATCATCAATTATGCATAACTTGTTGACCCCTATAAGCCTAAAAGTGGAACCCCTATCCTATCTTCACATTGATACAACATAGGTACCCTATCCATCCATAGGGCTAACTATTTTACCTGACCAGATGTGAGCCCTTGTAGTAGATTTTTCTATTCTTTTTGGGTCTTTGCTTTTGGCCAAGTACTCTGGCAGAATTCCTTAATCAAATTTTGACTATAGAAATAAAGTTTGGTAAATGCACTTTTTTTGCATTCAAAATGGCTCTTTATCCATACATATAATAAAGGTAAGCAGCTCATGAAACGTGCTTTGTCCATTTGCCTACAAAAATTCAAGAATTTAATAGTTTCTGCCAAGATAATTGGTGAAGGATTACACCCTTTTTCAATCTGCTCAAATAGATCCACCACTTCTATCTCAATATGTCTTAAAACCTTGAGAAAAATGACTAACTCATATATGGCTAGAGCAAATGTATTCATTCCCTGATCATCATCTGGATGCTTGATAATGAAATCTTGGAAAACCTCTCATGAAATACCCTTGTGATCTCTTTTCTCTTAGATGTATGAATTTATAGTCTTTTTTCTCACTCCTAACATCTGACCCAGCTTCTTACGACTTTTTTATTTATGTTTTTTCATGTATATTCTATCTGGATATAGTAGATGTATACTTACTAGAGTGAGTATTCTTTAATTATTGATACTAAATCAACCTCATTAAAGATGAAACACCAATAGAAAGGATCCCAAAACTATACTATTACCCTGATAAGTGAGTAGTTAACCTCCACTGACAAGAGATATGCAATATGTCCAAACTTCTCATAAAAAACCTTCTGCCTTGAAGGGGTCATACTATTCCATGTGTCTGATAGGCTTTTCAAGTCATTATGTTTGAGGAGTAGGCGGACTTCTCCTAATAGTGTAGGGACATGAGCAAGTGGTAAATGGTCTCCTTCTTCTAGTTGCCTCTTTTCTGATTCCATTCTTACTTTTATGGGAGAGTCATATTTGGATAGCATAGATGAGGCACAAATTTGACGTGCTGTGGAATCCATGAGGACTTTTGTTGAAATAGCTTTGGGGCAAGAATATTATGCAATCTGTAAACATGTTCACAAATGTGTACAAAAAGAAATAAAAGAAGACAAAAAAATTAGTTAGTCATTTAAATGAAACATAAGGAAAACATCACATAATAGTTAAGATGACCTAGAATTTTGGATTATCTACAGAAGGTGGGAAAATAAGGATCTATCTACGATTGGGCTTCTAAAGTCAATTATATATGGTTTGGATTATTTCTAAAAGGTTCTCAAATTGTTTCCTACATCATGCTCCATTACAGACTAGTAAGGCACCCAAATTCTCACCCATCATAGGCTTCAAGCGAAAAAGGTTCAATCTGAGTAGGAGTGTTTCATAGGCCCATGCGAAGACATGAAATCTTACAAGGGCATAGGTACTTCACTCCCTCCTAAAGGTAGAGCCCGAGTGGAAGGCTTATATTATGCACATGCAAATGAATAATAGGTATAATAAGCAGATATTTAAGCAAATATATGTAATGAATAATAAGGTAGATAAATAAAAAATTATGCAATAAATAATAAAACAAATATAAGCAATGAAAATGGATCATTTCAAATTTGTTAAACAAGGCCTGGATAAATCTTTTACTGACTTGACTCTCTAATTTATTCCAGCGGAGTCGCCAAACTGTTATAACTTATAAATCCGTGGACCTATCGTCAGACTTTGATGAAATGAGTCACCACCAATCTTTTTTGGTTAGGTGTGATTGGTCACCTGATTGAAGCTGATCTACAAAACAAAGGTTAGGTTCAAAAGTCGATTACGCGTGAAAAATGTTGTAGCACCCCCACAACCTCTATCCTAAGGACGGTACCAGTTTGATTTTGAATTATCTAAGCCTTGATCATTTTTATGATTTATAAAATAATTTATTAATTTTATTAAAACAGTAAAACCTTTCAATTTTTTTGTTTATTATTTTGAAAATATTATTTACAAAGTTTTTTTTTTAGAAAAGATTTTTTTTCTCTTTTTTTTTTGAAATATATTTTTTCCAAAAATATCAGTGGTAGAAATAATTCTCCTTTTTGTGTTTTTTTCTTTTAAAAAAAACTAAAAAATTAAAAAAAATTAGGTTAGAAATAAAATAAAACAAAACAAAATCAAAAAATAAAATAAAATGAAAAAGAAAAAACCTATGATCGGGTTGGGTTGATACCAGGTCAGAGCGCAGATCTTAAGTTGGGTTCACGCGGATCCTAAGCTTTTCAAAATGACGTTGTTTAAGGTTGGTAAAAAGGCTAGGCCTCAACATTTTTCTTCAGAATCCTAGTTCTCTTTCTCTCTCTAACTTCCAAACACTCCTCATTCACGTCAAAAAAGTTCAATCGAAAACTGAAAATTCCACCAATTTTTAGAAACTTCACCAAAAAATTCAATCAAAAATTAAAAAATCCATCAATTTTTGAAAAACCTATCGAATTATGGAAATCTTGCCAGAATCTCGTCGGAAACTTCAACCTTTGTCAAAAATTTCACCAAAAAATTCAAAATTATTTAAAAAAACCCAGAAAACCAAGAAAAACCCAAATTTCCTTGAATTTTCTCTGAAATTTTCCAAATTTTACCTAGATTACTTTCAGAACCTCCCAGAATTGTCCTGAATCCTAATCCTGACCCAGAAACCTAAAATCTCACCCGTAATTTTAGATTGAACACCAGAACCCTAAAATTAAATCGCAAAACCCCTTATGCCAGAATTTCCTAAAATTTTGTTCAATAATATTCTCTTTAGATTTCTCTGTTCTTCTTTGTTAGAATTGGTTCAATTTATAGGTAGTCTTAGGAGGACTTTTAGGAAACAAATAGAATCAATCTCAGGCTTGAATCCTGGGATTGCATTCTATCCAACTAGAATTTTGAGTCCAAAATTCTAGTTTGATCACGTTGACACGATTTACCATTAAAGCTTTGACCCAGGATTCTGATCCTGATTATTTTGCCCATGTCCAAATTGAACCAAAAAGGAAAGCAAAAAAATGAAAAAAACAAAAAAATAATGATAATAATAATAATAATATGAAGTCCAAAAGAAAACTACCTACATGAGCTCGGACAAACGAGCAATTGGGCTTAGGCAAAAATGAACAATTGGGCCCGAACACGAATAGGCCCATTTAGGCTCGAACAAAATGGGTCTTATCGTGCTCAGACAAAATGGGCCTAAATGGGCCCGACATCAAATGGGCTCGGATGCAAATGTAATTGGGCCGGGCATCAGATGGGCTCAGCTACAAATGTAATTGGGCCTGGCATCAAATAGGTGTCTACAAGTATATCATTAAATAATGCTTTTATGGTGATCATAATGACACAAAGATGAAGAATCTAACTGCAGGATGTTTTTTCGTTATCTTTATAATTTTTGCTTTGATGAATAGTGAAATTTCCACTAATCCTTCCTATGTACATTTTTCAATAGTGCTACCACTAAATCTTTCAATATATTTTTTAACCCAAGTTGTAAATTTCAAAATTTATAAATTTTGACTTTTTTTTTATGGTTTGTAGTTTTTCTATATGGTGATCAAAGAAATGGATTTCTTTTTCTAATACATCACTAAGCTTAGTCATTTGTTGTTTTTTAACAGATATTTCATGAATTTCGGTATTTCACTACTAATATTTAACAAGAAAATATATTCTTCATCAGAGTCAGAATTTGTTTCAGATACTAACTTATAGATAACTTCATCTGAAATATCATCTCCTAAACAAACCTCTAATTCTCTTTTTTCACAGATTTTTATTATTTGTTTAGCACTTTTTCCTTTAATAAGATAGTTAGGTGATATATGACCTTTTTCATCACAAATAAAATATTTGCATTTTGTTTTTTGTTTACTAGAAGTTTTTCTTCTAATAAATTTTTTTCTCTTCTCAAATGTATGCTTTTTAGGCTTTTATTTGATAAGCTTGTAACGTATTATCTTTCTTTTTCAAAAGCCTTTCTTGGCTTGTGTGACTTATTGTTTACTACCAAATTCTCACTCATTTTCTATTATCTTTATACACTACCTATCATTTAGTTTAGTTTTAACCTATTTAGCAGCTTTAGTCTTTAAACAATGTTCTATTATTTGTTTGGAATCAAAATAGATTCTATTACCTATATAATCTATATAATCTTTGTTTTTTTGCTAAATATACAAGATACTGTTGATTAAAGAGTTTATCCCATGGTGATCATAATTTAAAAAAGTATTGTTCTTGCCAAATTGTGAATGATTTGTATCCAATTTATGATATTCATGAATGTGTTTTTTAGAAAATTCTTCTAATTGTCTAATATCATAAAGTTTTATCTTTGTCAACTCATAACTACCTTCATTATTTTAATTAGCTGAATACATTTTTCACAAAACTCATTTTTTAGAAGATTTCAATTTTTTTTAAAAATAAATCAAGTATCAACTGTTGATTAAAGAGTTTATCCCATGGTGATCATAATTTAAAAAAGTATTGTTCTTTCCAAATTGTGAATGATTTGTATCCAATTTATGATATTCATGAATGTGTTTTTTAAAAAATTCTTCTAATTGTCTAATATCATAAAGTTTTATCTTTGTCAACACATAACTACCTTCATTGTTTTAATTAGCTGAATCCATTTTTCACAAAACTCATTTTTTAGAAGATTTCAATTTTTTTTAAAAATAAATCAAGTATCAACTGTTGATTAAAGAGTTTATCCCATGGTGATCATAATTTATAAAAGTATTGTTCTTTCCAAATTGTGAATGATTTGTATCCAATTTATGATATTCATGAATGTGTTTTTTAGAAAATTCTTCTAATTGTCTAATATCATAAAGTTTTATCTTTGTCAACACATAACTACCTTCATTGTTTTAATTAGCTTAATCCATTTTTCACAAAACTTATTTTTTAGAAGATTTCAATTTTTTTAAAAAATAAATCAAGTATCGTAGCAATTTGATTTAAAAATATTCCTTTTTGTTCCTTTCCTTTAGAAGAGTTTTCCCATTTTCTAAGAAATTAAGGTACATCTCAAAATATAGTACAAAAGCAATTTAAAGTAATTATCTCGTAAAAAACCTCTTGAACAAGTGAGAGATTGGTTTACCATTACCTATTCTAAATAATATTTTTATGGTGATCATAAAGACACCAAGACGAATAAATCAAACTACAGGATTTTTTCCTTTATCCTTGTAATTTTTGCTTTTATGAATAGTGAAATTTCCCCTAACCCTTTGTATTGTTTGCTATAATACTACCACTAAATCTTTTAGTGTATCTTTTAATCTAAGGTGTAAATTTTGAAAATTTGTAAATTTCATCTTTTTTAATGGTTTGTAGTATTTTTTATTTGGTCATCAGAAAGATGGATTTCATCTCCTAATACATCTCTAAGCTTAGTCATATGTTGTTCTTCAACAGATACTTTACGAATTTCAGTATTTTCACTACTAATATTTAGCATGAAAAAGTATTATTATCAGAGTCAGAATATGTTTCAGATACTAACTCGTAGCTAACATTTTTTTTTTGAAATATCATCTCCAAATCAAACCTTTAATTCTCTTTCTTCAAGTGTTTTTATCATCTTTTTAGCACTTTTTATATGTTTAATAGAGAAATTATATTGACACAAAATTTGTACCATCTAATTCTTTTTGGATTGTTTGTCTTTTTATTTTGTAAAAAATCTTTAACAACCTGATTATCTGTTGTAATAATAAATTATTCAGGTACCAAATAAATATCAAATCTACTAGCTTAATTTTTTATAAGTCATTTTCAAAAATATAATTTATTTTATTTGGTTTAAATTTTTAAGAATTATATCCAAATATTAACTCATTATTATTTGCTTTGGTTTTCAAAACACATACCCAATATTCGTTAGAGGCATATGTTTCTAGTATTAATGGGAGATAAACCTTAAGAATTTCATTTAGTTCTTTCTTTATTTGTCTAATAATAATAGACTATTTCTTTGTTAATTCAAATGGAACACCTTTTTTAAGTTTTTTAATAGAAACATTTTTTTTTTAGAAAAATTCTTATAAACCATTGACCATAGTTGAAAAGTCCTAAAAAACATTGAAGTTGCTTTTTATCTTCTAGCTTTTCAAAGAATTCTTTTATTTTTAATATGATATGATCTTGTAATTTTATTCATTCGAAAGATAAGTTTAACACTAAAAATTCTATTTATGTTTTTTCAAACTGTATCATTTTAAGGCTTAAAATAATGCCATTCTTAATAAATTCTTGAGCTATTGAATTTATGTGTTTCTAGTGCTCATTTAATGATTGAGAAAAAAATTAAAATATCATCGATATATATAACACAAAAAATCTTTAAAATTTTCAAAGATAGAATCTATCCATCTTTGAAATATTTATAGAGTATTACATAATCCAAATGGCATAATGTTCTGTTTAATAGTGACCTTTTGGAGCACTAAATTTAGTCAAAGGTTTTGATGCATAATTTGCTAAAACCTTATTCACAATCAAATTTACTATAATATTTAGCATGTTTTGCTAAATTAATAAGTATATCCTTTTGTGGGATAAAATAGCCATCAAAGATTAAGTTTTAATCTAATCTTTTATAATTTATTACCATAAGGGCCTTTCCTCTTTTTTGTTTTTCACAGTTTTTTACCATAAATGCTGAATCAGAATGAGAACTAGTAGTTTCCTCTATTAATCCCTTGTCTGATAATTCTTTGATTTGAATGTCAAATTCATTTATATCATGTTTAGTATATAGATCATGGGTTTGACTTTAATAATTTTTGTAAAATCTATAATTTGTAAACTAGTTTACAATATTTAGGTTTTTCAGACAATAATTTTAGTGATTCTGCACTAAAACTTTTATTTAATACTCGATATAGGCAATGTTTTTCACTAACGACTTTTATAATCATATTATTGGTTTCTAATTTAAAACCAATATTATGTGTTTATGTGTTTTTAACAAATGTATTTCTATAGGTGGACGATTTATTGTGAAAACTATACTTTCAAGTACTAAACAAAAAGATAAATGTTTATATATAAAATTGTTTCCCGACAATGTCTCTATGCATAAAAGGAAAACATGGTATTTTTTGTATGATTAAATTATTATTATTAAGAGAGTCTGAGACATTTTTTGCCTTATATCTATCTTGTTTCTTTAACATCAATGTCAATTAAAAGCAATTAGGATTTAACTGGTTTTCATTTTTCAGGTGGTAACGCCTTCCATTCAACTACTAATTGTAGCTCTAGTGCCAATCAATGTATTTAAAGAATAGGGTTTATATCCTTTAAAATTAAAATATGCTTCTATATATGTAATACCATTTCAGCTGATTATTAGTTAATGTAATAATGTCATAAGTACCAATTTTGATTTGACTTATTATTACTGTTCCTATATCTTCTCTTCTAGTGTTTCTAAATGAAATAAAAGTTTTACTAAGTTCAGCTGAAAATTTTGGTTTCAAAAGATTTTTCACACCAATTGGTTGTGATTGTAACCGTAAATGTTGAAACTATTTGTTTCTTCATCTACTATAGAAGCATTTGAGATTGAAGAAGTAGCTAGCGATACTAAATTTCTATTACTACTGCTTGATGCAACATTTTTGAAGTACAAATTATTACCATATGCCATAATTTATATTGGTTTAATAGATTTATGACTCGATTTTTCTATTACCCTTCTAATAACCAACCTACTGGAACAAAAAGATCTCTTAAATTCATTAATCTAGGTTTGATTTCTCGTTTAAAAGATCTTGATTCAAAATTTTTTATAATTTTACTATCAACTTCTTTTATAAAATGTGACAATGATTAGTATATTCATTAATAGTGACCCAACTAATACAGAATCATTTAAACTATCTTTTAAATCTGAATTTTTTGTTATTATTTTTAAACATAAACATTCTTCTATTAACAGATCATTTATCGATATAAAATAATTCGGTTATACTTTAAACTAAATAACTCCTGTAACTAAATTAGATAGGATTACTCCTATTAGTGCTTTAATAGGATCGGTAAAGTGTTTATCTAATCAAACAACTATGATTGGGATATCATTTCCTGCTCTAAATAATGCTTTTATGGTGATCATAATGGCACCAAGTTGAATGAATCTAATTGCAGGATTTTTTTTCTCCCTTTATCCTTTTAATTTTTGCTTTGGTGAATACTGAAATTTCTACTAATCCTTCCTTTGTATTTTCTATAATAGTACTGCCACTAAATCTTTCATTATATCATTTGTCCCAAGGTGTAAATTTCAAAATTTTATAAATTTCATCTTTTTTGATGGATTGTAGTTTTTCTATTTGGTCATCAAAGAGATGGATTTCTTCTCCTAATACATCACTCAGCTTAGTCATTTGTTGCTCTTCAACAGATACTTCAAGAATTTTAGTATTTTCACTACCAATATTTAGCATGAAAATGTATTCTTCATTAGAGTTAAAATCTGATTCAAACACTAAGACAACTTCTTAAATATCGTCTCCAAAACAAATCTCTAATTCTCTTTCTTCAATGGTTTTTATCATCCATTTAGCACTTTTTCCTTTATTAAGACAATTATGTGCTATATGACCTTCTTCATCACAAATAAATCATTTACATTTTGTTTCTTGTTTATTAGAAGTTTTTCTTCTAATAAATTTCTTTTTTTTTTTTCATCAAATGTATGCTTTTTTTTTTTGGCTTGTGTGATTTTTTGTTCACAACCAAATTCCCACTCATTTTTTATATATTTGTACACTTGCTATCACTTAGTTTACTTTTAACTTGTTTGGAACCTTTAATCTTTAAACAATGTTCTATTATTTGTTTGGAAGCAAAGTAGACTCCATTACCTATAGAATCTATATAATCCTTGTTTTCTACTGACACATTATGTTTTTTTAAATATGCAAAATATTGTTGATTATAGATTTCATCTCATGGTGATGGTATTTTATAAAAATACTGTTCTTTCTAAAATTAATAATAATTTTCATCCAATTTGTGATATTCATGAATGTATCTTTTAGAAAATTAATATCACAAATGATAACACATAACTAGCTTCACTATATTTATAAGCTCAATCTATTCCTCCAAAAAACTTATTTTTTAAAAGATTTGTAAGACTTTTTAATAAATCAGGTATTATAGAAACTTGGTTTAAAAATATTGCTTTTTGTTGTTTTCCTTGGTAAGAGTTTTCCCATTTTCTAAGGAATTGAAGTACATCTCCTTGAAATGTGCCACAAAAAGTAATTTAAAAAATTTTCTTTTGATCAAGTATTTTTATAGTTGTTTACTACAATAATCATAAATTGTGCCCAATTTTTATGATTTTTTCCATACTCTAATATTACTAATTTTGATAAATCTAAATAAGTACTTCCTTGAACTACATTTTTTTTTGTTTAAAGATTCAATAACCGTACTTTGAGGTATTGAATCTATGTTAGGAGAAGCAGAGGTTCCTGTTTTTTCTGATTGTATTATTTCTTCCTTTGCAATATTCGAAAATCTATGCTGGTCATCAAGTTTTCAATTAGAAAACTCTCCTACTTTTCTCTTTCCTTTATCACGAACAAATTCTGATTTATCTGTTTCCAAAGATTTTATATCTATTTCTTCTTTTGAAGAAAATGATTCGTTAGTTATAATGAGAGGATTTGTGGCTAAAATTGTCATCCTTTCAGTATCACTATTTTCATCAATTCTTCATCACTAATACTTTCATCAGTAGTTTCATAATTTAATATATAATGATAATTAAATTTTGTAAATAAATTTATATGTTTATGGTAGAGTTCTTCTATTATGTTTAATTATTCTATCTGTTATTTAGGAGATTTTACTTTTTCTATCTTTGATTTAAGATGTTCTATAAGTCTTCTTTTTTTTTTCTTTGTTTAGAAAAAACTCTTTTCTCTTTTATCTTTAGAAAAAGATGATTCTTTATCACTTAAAACTAATTTCTCATTTCCTAAATATGAAGGACCATAATTAGTTCCTTAACCTACTATTTCCTATTATAGTTTCTATTCTTTTTTTTTTTTTGTTAAAGATTTCTAGTCTATAGTTGACTACTAGTATTAGTTGTCTAGACTCACAGTTCGAATCTAAACTAATTACCTGATATTTGATTTTTCATCTTATCTACTATACTAAATAGTTTTTAAACAAAGGTGCAAATAAATCTACAAGTCCATTAATACTATAACTAATAACTGATAAACTATTTTTAAATCTAGATTCTATATGTATACCATGATTATATGTTTCATTATTATATATACTGTTAATTCATTTTTATTACTCATGATATCTGAAACCGTCTGATTACAATATATTTTTTAATGCATATTTGTTCTACAATACCACCCTTATTTGTTTATGAAGACCAAAGTGCTATTAGTATGTGAAATTTATGGCTTTTGGAATGGGATCACAAAGGACGACAATACTATCTACACTGTAGGCAGAGTTTAAAAAGAGGAAAAGAACAGAGTGATCGTTTATTCTAAAGTTTTCAAAAGCCTAAACAAACCGGCTGCTTCTCTGATCCTCGAAAACTCAATGCAGAAGGCTTGAACTTCAATAAACAGATCCTTAACTGCAAAATCAAAACCACCAATCCAAATAAACAAAATGCTGATAAATAAATCAAGCATATGACATAGATATCCAAAATAACCACACACTGAGTACATTTCATATCTTCAGTAGATTAAGATCTGAAGATGACTACAAATGAAGATCAAACATGCAACTGTTGTTTGGCAGTGAATGGTAACTTGGCTAGAAAATTCTTCATAACAATGGACAACTAACTATGCAATCACTTCCATGACAACAGCAAGTCAATTAGCAAACACACCCTATAAATACTATAAAGCCACTCCAGAACTTGGAAGGGAAGACATAACCACAAAGTAACATTACTATTGATGTTTGATTAATGGATTATTTTTCTACATGCCATAGGTAGATTTCAAAGACTACAATAGTAGAGCCATAATTCACACACACATGCACTTATGCACGCACTCACAGGGACACAAAACTCTTATGTTGTCAGCATCAGACAACATTAGAGGACCTCTCCCATATTTATCTCTTTTTTCTTTTTTTGACAGATTATTTAATTTAGTGGCCAAATGAAGTAACCTACTCATAAGCATCAAATCATGTCTGCATATTCATCCATCTTGTACATCAAAACAACAAATAATGTAAAATACAATGCTTACCATCAATTATTTTGTTTCTGATTAAACTTTGTAAAAAAACACACACAAGTCGCACGAGTCTGTTCTGCATGTACTTATCCTGAAATTTAAAATGATTGTAGCAAGTGAGGCACTAAACCTTGTTCAAAAGAAGAGAAAAAACTAAAATGCAACAGACAAATTGAACCTTTGAACTTTAGAATAAATTCTCAACAGATATTCTACCCCTTTAGAAACAGCATTGGCAAAAGCAATTGCAAACAAATCAGACTAATACAACCTTAAGATAATGAATAACTGCATGCCAAATTTTGAAATAAAGAAGTTCATTTACATCTCAGAAGCCCCTTCTTTTCCAGCTGGAAAAGCATATTGTTTCATTATAGTGCACACTTCCAAATTGAATATGTATACACCAACAAGACAAGAGCTTGCTAAGTAAGCATCCAGTAATAATAAAAAATAATATCATTTTGTACAAGAAAATAATAGAAATTTAAATTGAACATTCAAAAAATGAAAGAAAGCCTCTCAGTAGACTTTAGGGATCAAATGAATACGTACTGCTTCAGCAGCTATGACTAAATGGATATGACCAAAAGTGAAAAGTAATTATGACTCAAATGAAAAATAAGGTAAACACTTCGAAGAAAATGCTTTGAATTTTGATCATGGGGTAGAGAAGAAAAATTAACAGTAAGAAAACAAGGAATATTTTAGGGAAAAAAAAGGAAAATAGACAATCAAACATGTGGTCAAATAATGTGCACCAAAAAGCTTAATGTCAATTGAAGCATGGCATCAATATGACAGCTGCCATAGCAGATTTCACAACCTTTCTGGCTGGTGACCCAAAAAACAATTTGATAGTTAGTATTTCTCAAAACTCTGGTTACCTGACTGTTAGAAGAATGGGAGGATAAAACTTGGGATACAATTTGTGCAATTTGCCCTTGTTATTAGTTAGAAACACATGAAAACAACAGAGAGCATAGTAGTGCTGAACTCTTCCCAAACCACTTCTACATGAGCAGACAAACTACATTTTCAGGTGTCAATAGATAATATCTTACAAAGGTTTAAGGGATTTTTCTACCAATTAATGAAGATTTGTGATGTAGGGTCTTTATAAACAGTACACTTAAACTAGATAGAGGCCTATTTAGAACTTAAAATTTAGGTTCAAACAATAACAATAGGAAGAATAAAGCTTGAAAACTTTGTTGACATGTTAACATAAACAAAAAGAAAATTAGGAAGTGGAAAACAAGTAGAATTTAGGTGAACTATGAAAACTAAAATCAAGACAATAACTTTATAAAACACAATTAAATGGTGTTTGGTTCGGAGGAAAATAAGATTCTCGGCCAAAATCTTACTTTTCATAATTTGATTCATGGAATGTGATTCCTAAAGTTTTTTAAGTTTTCCAACAATGTCAAAAATGACAAAAATATTGATGAATTAAAAACTCTCATTAAACCTGACAATTTCAGACATGACACAAAAACGACAAGAAAAAAATCATATGTTTTAAAGAAAAACATGTTCGTGTTTATTCATATCTACATGAATTTCAATACGATACAATTTGTATTTTATACGTGTTGATACGTCTAAACACATTTAAGACACGAAAAACACATTTAGATAAAATGTATCACATAGATACACGTTCACTATGTGACATGATATGAAAAACACATTTTATTTAATTTTGTCATACGAGTACACGTTTAATATGTTTTAATACGTTTAACAAATTTTTTTATATTTAATTTAATTTAATATAAAAATAAAAAGATTATTTTAATTTTTAAATTTTTAATTATGATACTTAATTAGTTATTCAATACCATATAAAAATTATTTTAAACATTTAATTATGATACTCATTTACTAATTATTATAAAATTATTTTTTATATTAATAACATAAATATAATATAACTATTAATACTAGTCCTATACATCATTATTTTATTCTTTACTTTTTAGTGGCTCATCATTTTGAATTTGATACTACAAACTAATATAGTTATGTAATGTATATTAAAATTTAAATATATATATTAAATACATATTAAATGAATATCAATTTCGTATTCTTTTTAATATGCAATTACTTTTTTATATTATTAATATGCCAAGTTTATTAAGTTGTAAATGATAAATAGTTTATAATTATTTATTATTTTAGCCATGTTTTTGCATATATATTCATATTGGTCACATCTATTCATGTATACATGTGTTAGTGGTGCCTATTCATGCGTATCCGTGTTATTGTGTTTATTCTTGTCATGTTTAAACAGATTAATTGTACATGTGTTAATCATGTCGTTTCATATGTAACATGTATAATAAATGCATCATATTTGTGTTTAAGATTTAAATACATTTTATAATTTGTGTTGTATTCATGTTTAATAATTCGTGGAATTACACATGTTAAACATGACACACAACACGATATGAAAACATGAATTGCCAAGTCTAACTCTCATCTCCCTAAGATGTTTTTAGATTCCATAGGGAAAGTAAAACTTTGCCCCAATTGCCTTCACTTAATTGTGTATCTTTAGAACATATTAAAATTATAAAGTAAATATGATTTTATTATTTATAGTTTCAACATATATTGCATTTTTAAGATAAAAAACATGTATGTTGAAACTATATTTTGAATATTCTAAAATTTTATCAAAAATTGCATTTTACAAATAAAAGATGTAGTGAATGTTGAATCTATATTTTCAAAATTATGAAATTTTAACAAAGATCGCATTTTAAA